>CM075768.1:72935315-72972815 GCA_037974665.1 Ehretia macrophylla
ATTTTGAGATTTGTCCGTAGATTGTTGTTTAAAGCAATTTGATGCTTCTAGAATGTTCCTTGGCAATTGTAGAACGTGTATTTATAGCTTTTTAACATTTTTTGCGGTTAAATGTTGTGATTGCAAATTAAATTGTCAATTGAATAGTGTTTTATGAATAGTAGACCTTGAAACGTTGAAGTTGCGCTGTTATGCTTTCCGTTGATGTAGAAATGTGCTAGGTATGCTAGAATTCCTAAATGCATGGTTTGTTTGGGTTGTGTAGTGGAAAAAACGAGAATTATGCCTTTGGGAAAGTCGGGGTAGTTTAGGTCGACTTTAGCGTTTTCTCGTTTTGCGTGTTGGCATTGTATCGGGAGGCCATGAAAGCACTTTCGGTGCGATTATGGCGTTGGTTGGGTGTTTGGTTGGTATAGTTGTAGTTCAAACGAGAAAGGGGGAAATTGGGGTTTTGCGCGAGTTCTAGGGTAAAGTAAGGTTTCGGGGTCTTTAGTTGTGCCTTATGGTGACCTAGGAGGTTTGGCGAAGTCGGTTTCCAGAACTCGTGGCTCGTTTGGAAATGGTAGTGTTTTGATAGTTGGGGCCAGTTTGTGTTTTTGTGTGTTTTCTTGACTTTATGCCTATAGAATGCTTAGGATTGCTTGAAATACTTGTTTGAATTGATTTGGATTGAAATGCTTATCAATTGCTGCTATTGCGTGCGAGAGTAACCTACTTTGTTATTCTCTCACGTGTGGCTTTATCGCTTGTTCATCGCCTTGTATCGAGTCTTGCATTGCATAGTGTCTCGCGCGTGAGTGATGGGCCTCTCTGGGTAGCCTTGGGTTGCCAGTGTTGGTTGCTCTAGCTCCGCTGCTATTCCCTTTCTCGCTTGGGTTGCCTCCCAGGGAGATTTGGGTCGTAGGTTGATGGATACTTCCGGGGTATTCCAAACTGGTGTTATAAGGTGGTTTGGGCCAGCGCGTCGTCATCGAATTTGTGTTTGAAAGTTGCTCGTGAAAAGAGTATTGTATCCTTTGAATGAGTGTTTGCAGCTTTAAATACTTGCCTTGCTTTATTGTTGGCTTTGGGTTGTATCTCTATATGATTTGTATGTATTGCTTGGCTAATTGCATTGCATACTCCTTTCATCTCCGTCCTTGAGACCAATTGCCCTCGCTGAGCAATAGTTTTTGTTCATTCCTCTCTATACTATGTTTTTACAGGAGTAGTTGAAGCAGACCCTCTTGAGGTAATTGAGAAGGAGGAACAGGTGGAGGTGTTCCGGTGATTGCACTTCTTTGCTTTGCTGGTGGTTGGTTGCCAGATTTTGTGCGAGCCTTGCTTGATATGTATATTGCTTGGATGTCGCTTAATTTTGAGGCTTGTAGCCTTGTATGTATTTTCTGGTTTAAGGCCTCTACGGACTTATGTTGTATAAGTTGGAAGAATGTAAAAGTTGTAAACTTATACCCTTGTGACTAGTAAGGAAATGCATGCTAATGGAGTTGATTAGTGGCATAAATACTTGTGTAGTATGCATGGCATTTTGGTTTGGAAAGTTGGTTAATAAGAGAATGTATATTGTAAAGAAAGTCGGCTTGTTTTGATTATTTTATGGCTTTCGCAAGTATTATATTGACTTTAGGGTTTTCGGATCGTCCGCGGTACAGGGGAGACTCCGTCCGTGTGTCGGGTCCGGGCTTGGCCTTTTGCGGGGTCGGGTCGGGGTGTGACATCTTTAGGTTGTATCAGAGCCAGGTTAGTCTTGCATGAGCCGGGATATGATTCACGGTCTGTGGGGTAAAGGTCTAAAATGCTAAAGTGTTTATGTATGATTACTAAGTGAAAAGAAATGTTCTAGCATGACTATGTGAACTTGGAATGTTTATGTGTTTAAGTGAAATAGATTGGCAAGTTAAACTTGTCTTATGTGAATTGTGTGATAGAATATTGGATTGTTATTGACTTGAGTGTTATCTAATCTTATGTGCGATATTTCTGTCTATAAACTGCTTTTAAATGTTGCCAGCTATTGTGAATTGCCACTATACCACCACGTCGTGGTACTCAAGGTGTAGGATCAGATGAAGAGGCAGCAGAACAGGGTCAGCAGCCGTTGCCTGAGCAGTTTATGGCTACCATGACTACTGCAGTAGACCGGATTACACAGGTGCTGCATGAGCAGAGGCAGGACAGGAATAATCCCCAGGGAAATCAAGCTAATCCTGGTGGACAGGGGTACAGAGTTGAGAATAATCAGTTAGAGAAATTTCTGAGGCACGAGCCGGGAAAGTTCTTCGGAGAGCCGGATGATGAGGCGGCCGAGAGATGCATTAACCGTGTCGAGAAAATTTTCACCGCTTTGAGGTATACTGATGAGGCAAGAATAGATTATGCATCATTCTTGTTTGAGGGCGATGCAGAGCAGTGGTGGAATACTGTCAGATTGAGGTGGGATTGTGAGGATGTACCAAATTTGTGGGATGATTTTGTAAGTGAGTTCCGGGACAAATATATTCCCGAGATGGCTATGGAAAGGCGGGAGGATGAGTTTGTGGCCCTGAAGCAGGGAAACATGACTGTTGCACAGTACGAGGCTAGGTTTGTTAGCCTGTCGAGGTATATGCCCGAGTTGGTACGGCCGGCTAGGAGGATGATTCATAGGTTTGTCCGTGGGCTGAGAATGGACATACAGTTGCATTTGACTGGGCAGACCAACACTACTTTTCCCGAGGCATTTCAGGCAGCCTCGAAGTTTGAGAAACGGAAGGCTGAGATGTTAGCTGAGAGCAGTCAGCCGAGTAAGAAGCAGTACTTGGGCCAGAGTTGCCAGAGTCAGCCGAGGCAGTATCAGTCTTCTGCACAGGTTCCTCAGCAACGTCCGTATCAGCCACAGCAGCAGATTCAGGCTAGGCCAGCTGTGACTAGACCCCAGCAGGGAGGTACAGTTCCTACTACTACCAGAGCCCTAGCACCTACGGGAAACACTGCAGTTAGGCAAAATCAGCAGTGCAATTATTGTAATCAATCAGGGCATATTGAGGCTAACTGCTGGAGGAAGAGTGGTAAATGTACGGGTTGTGGCAGTGATGACCATAGGGTGAGAGATTTCCCTAAGTATAATAATGTTCAGGGCCGTGGTGGAAGCCAAGGTGTTCAGAATAGGGCTGCAGGTGCACGTCCAGCACAGAGGGTTCAGGCTAGGGTCTTTGCACTGGATGCAGAGGAGCTACCCGATACTACAGCTATAGTGGAAGGTACCTTTCTTCTCAATACTCAGCCAGTTAAAGTTTTGATTGATCCCGGAGCTACACATTCGTTTATAACTCCTGCATGTGCACGATCTGTGAATGTTTGCATTGATAAATTGCCTCATGAAGTTGAAGTTAGTACTCCTTTGGGTGCGAAATTTGTTACTGAGTCTATTTGCAAATCTTGTGATATATGTATTGAGAACCGTAAATTTCCTGCTGATTTAATTATATTGCCATTCCGGGACTTTGAAATCATTTAGGGAATGGACTGGTTGGGGAAGTATTATGCTCAGTTGGATTGTAGAACAAAGATTGTTTATCTTCAGGTTCCTAACCTACCGGTACTAGAGATTGTTGGGAATTGCAGGGCTGCCCGAATTCCACTTTTATCAGCGATCAAGACTTCTAAGTTGTTGAATAGGGGTTGTGAAGCTTACTTAGCCTATTTGATCAATCAGCCTGCTGATAAGTTGAGTTTGAATGAGGTTCCGATTGTTAGAGACTTCCCTGGTGTATTTCCCGAGGAATTACCGGGTTTGCCACCGGATAGGGAGATTGAGTTCGTGATTGATCTTGTGCCAGGCACTGCGCCAATTTCTAGCAGTCCTTATAGAATGGCATCGGCTGAACTTCAGGAGTTAAAAATTCAGCTTCAGAATTTGCTTGAGAAAGGGTTTATACAACCTAGTTCTTCGCCGTGGGGTGCGCCTGTGTTGTTTGTGAGAAAGAAAGACGGCACGCTACGGTTATGCATTGATTACAGGGGACTTAATCAAGTCACGATTAAGAACAAATACCCCTTGCCGTTGATTGAAGAATTGTTTGACCAGTTGCAGGGTGTGAGTGTTTACTCCAAATTTGATTTGAGGCAGGGTTACTATCAACTTAGGATTCGGAGTGACGATATACCGAAGACGGCTTTCAGGACTAGATATGGCCACTATGAATTTGTTGTTTTGCCGTTTGGTTTGACGAATGCACCATCCACATTCATGGACTTGATGCAGAGAGTTTTTCGACCTTACCTTGATCAGTTTGTCGTGATCTTTATTGACGACATTTTAGTGTATTCGAAGAATGAGGCTGAACATGAGCAACACTTGAGGATTGTGCTACAAACTTTGCAGGAAAACAAGCTTTTTGCTAAATTCAGCAAGTACGAGTTCTGGTTGAATCAGATATCTTTTCTAGGCCATATCATTTCAGATCGAGGAATTTCAGTGGACCCAGCTAAGATTGAGGTTGTTTCATCTTGGAAGAGACCTGAGACGGTGTCAGAGATTCAGAGTTTTCTTGGTTTGGCAGGTTACTACCGGAGATTTTTTAAAGACTTCTCCAAAATTTCTGGACCTTTGAGCCAGTTGACTCAGAAGAAAGTTGCTTACAACTGGGATGCCAAGTATGAATCCAATTTCCAAGAATTGAAGAAGAGACTAACTACAGCTCCTATATTAGCTTTACCTGAGGGAACAGAGAACTTTGTTGTCTACAGTGATGCATCTAAAGAAGGTTTGGGCTGTGTTTTAATGCAGAATGGTAAGGTGATTGCCTATGCTTCTAGGAAGTTGAAACCTTATGAAGTCAATTACCCTGCACATGATCTTGAGTTAACTGCAGTTGTGTTTGCTTTAAAGAAGTGGCGTCATTACATGTGGGGTTGCAGATTTGAAATATTTACTGACCACAAAAGTCTCAAGTATTTGTTTTCACAGAAGGATCTGAATATGAGGCAGCAGAGATGGCTATAGCTATTGGGTGGTTATAACTGTTCTATTAACTACGTGCCAGGTAAGGCAAATGTTGTTGCTAATGCTTTGAGCCGAAAGGCTACTGTTGCAAGCTTGATTATCAAGGATTGGGAGACTTTGGAAGAAATTTGTTCATGGAAGCCAGAAGCTACTGAGGTAGGGATTCGATTTGCTAGTTTGCAGATTCAATCAGGGTTGCTAGCATAGATCAGAGAGGCTCAGAAGACTGATCCTCACATCTTGAAGATCCAAGAAAAGTCAAAAGGGGGAGAGTCGGAGTTTAAATTACATGCAGATGGCATCTTCAGATTCAGGGATAGAGTATGTGTTCCTGATGATCCGACTTTGAAGAATGAGATTATGTCTGAGGCACATAATTCGAGGTATACGATTCACCCGGGCAGTACAAAAATGTATAGAGACTTGAAACAACACTTCTGGTGGAAAAATATGAAGAGGGAGATTGCTGGGTATGTATCCAGATGTTTGACTTGTCAGAGGGTTAAAGTTGAGCATCAGAGGCCAGCCGGACTTCTACAGCCGTTGTCGATTCCGCAATGGAAGTGGGTACATATAACAATGGACCTTGTGACCGATCTTCCTAGATCTCCGAGAGGATGTGATTCTGTTTGGGTTGTTGTGGACCGCTTGACTAAAGTTACACATTTTATTTCCGTGAACAAACAGGATAGCCTTGATAAGCTAGCTGAGCTTTATGTTGTTAATATTGTGAGATTGCAAGGTGTGCCACAGAGTATAGTGTCAGATAGGGATCCCAGATTCAGATCTCGTTTTTGGCAGAAGTTGCAAGAGGCCATGGGAACTAAATTGAGCTTCAGTACTGCATATCATCCGCAAACTGATGGCCAGTCTGAGAGAACCATCAGGATCTTGGAAGACATGCTTCGGGCATCTGTGCTTGACTTTGGGAAGAATTGGGAGAAGTTTTTGCCTTTAGCGGAGTTCGCCTACAGTAGTAGTTATCAATCTACTATAGGTATGGCTCCTTACGAGGCGTTGTATGGTCGGAAATGCAGATCCCCGTTATATTGGGAAGAGGTTGGAGAGATGAGAACAGTTGATCCGACTGTGTTACCTGAGATGATTAAGATGGTAGATAATGTACACCTTATTCGCCAACGTATGCTTACAGCTCAGAGTCGTCAGAAGAGTTATGCGGATAAGCACCGTCGGGATCTTGAGTTTGATTTGGGAGATTGGGTGTTTCTTAATATTTCTCCACGGAAGGGATTGATTCGGCACGATAAGAGCGGGAAACTTAGTCCCAGGTATGTGGGTCCGTATGAGATCACCGAAAAGGTAGGTCCTTTGGCTTATCGGTTAGCTTTGCCTCCGAGATTGTCGAGGCTGCACGATGTGTTCCACGTGTCTACGTTGAAGAAATACCATCTAGACCCTTCACATGTACTTGAACCAGAGCCTTTGCAGATTGAAGAGAAGTTGTCCTATGAAGAGAAACTGATTTGAATTGTGGATCGGAAAGTTCAGGAGCTTCGCAGAAAGAGTATTCCGTTAGTAAAGGTTCTGTGGAATCATCATGGGTTTGAGGAAGCAACTTGGGAAAGAGAGGACCAGGTTCGGGATCAGTATCCGGAGTTGTTTGTTGACCAGGTAGGAATTGCGTGGGCGCAATTGTTTTAAGGGGGAAAGGGTGTAATACCCGAGCCCGGAATGTGAAATTCCATGTTTATTATTTTGAAAATTATATTTCCTTAAATTCTTTGTGAATTAACTGTTACTTTCTCGCTGTCGCAACGTGCATTGCATTTAGGGAGCGATAGCTAGAGATCGATTTCTAGTCCTCAGCACATAGTGAAACTAGTATTTAGATGACTTAAATTTTATATTTTAATTGTTGCTAGCTGAAAATTTAATTGGTGTTAGTTATTGAGCTTAAAAATGCACAAAAATAAGTCATTTTGACCAAGTTTTAAGTTGTTGACCTAGGCCTTTGACCATTTGACCAATTTAGCACTTAAATAAGCTAAAAAAAAGGAAAATTAAAAAAAAAACAGCAGCTGAACAGAGAGGTCCAGGCCGTGAGTTCCAAGAGAGAAAAAAAAAACCTTTCAACCTTTCAATCGTTCAATCTTCGCGTGAGCTCGTGCGGGGTGGTTTCCAAGGTGACTAGCGTTGTTTTCCTAGCGACTAGGAGTGCTTAAGGTGAGGGAAGCATGTTATTTGCGCATTTAAACGTTATGTATGTTAACTTTGTCAATTTTGAGATTTGTCCGTAGATTGTTGTTTAAAGCGATTTGATGCTTCTAGAATGTTCCTTGGCAATTGTAGAACGTGTATTTATAGCTTTTTAACATTTTCTGCGGTTAAATGTTGTGATTGCAAATTAAATTGTCAATTGAATAGTATTTTATGAATAGTAAAACCTTGAAACGTTGAAGTTGCGCTGTTATGGTTTCCGTTGATGTAGAAATGTGCTAGGTATGCTAGAATGCCTAAATGCATGGTTTGTTTGGGTTGCGTAGTGGAAAAAACGAGAATTATGCCTTTGGGAAAGTCGGGGTCGTTTAGGTCGACTTTAGCGTTTTCTCGTTTTGCGTGTTGGCATTGTATCGGGAGGCCATGGAAGCACTTTCGGTGCGATTATGGCGTTGGTTGGGTGTTTGGTTGGTATAGTTGTAGTTCAAACGAGAAAGGGGGAAATTGGGGTTTTGCGTGAGTTCTAGGGTAAAGTAAGGTTTCTGGGTCTTTAGACGTGCCTTATGGTGACCTAGGAGGTTTGGCGAAGTCGGTTTCCAGAACTCGTGGCTCGTTTGGAAATGGTAGTGTTTTGATAGTTGGGGCCAGTTTGTGTTTTTGTGTGTTTTCTTGACTTTATGCCTATAGAATGCTTAGGATTGCTTGAAATACTTCTTTGAATTGATTTGGTTTGAAATGCTTATCAATTGCTGCTATTGCGTGCGAGAGTAACCTACTTTGTTATTCTCTCACGTGTGGCTTTATCGCTTGTTCATCGTCTTGTATCGAGTCTTGCATTGCATAGTGTCTCGCGCGTGAGTGATGGGCCTCTCTGGGTAGCCTTGGGTTGCCAGTGTTGGTTGCTCTAGCTCCGCTGCTATTCCCTTTCTCGCTTGGGTTGCCTCCCAGGGAGATTTGGGTCGTAAGTTGATGGATACTTCCGGGGTATTCCAAACTGGTGTTATAAGGTGGTTTAGGCCGGCGCGTCGTCATCGAATTTGTGTTTGAAAGTTGCTCGTGAAAAGAGTATCGTATCCTTTGAATGAGTGTTTGCAGCTTTAAATACTTGCCTTGCTTTATTGTTGGCTTTGGGTTGTATCTCTATATGATTTGTATGTATTGCTTGGCTAATTGTATTGCATACTCCTCTCATCTCCGTCCTTGAGACCAATTGCCCTCACTGAGCAATAGTTTTTGCTCATTCCTCTCTATACTATGTTTTTACAGGAGTAGTTGAAGCAGACCCTCTTAAGGTAATTTAGGAGGAGGAACAGGTGGAGGTGTTCCCGTGATTGCACTTCTTTGCTTTGCTGGTGGTTGGTTGCAAGATTTTGTGCGAGCCTTGCTTGATATGTATATTGCTTGGATGTAGCTTAATTTTGAGGCTTGTAGCCTTGTATGTATTTTCTGGTTTGAGGCCTCTACGGACTTATGTTGTATAAGTTGGAAGAATGTAAAAGTTGTAAACTTATACCCTTGTGACTAGTAAGGAAATACATGCTAATGGAGTTGATTAGTGGCATAAATACTTGTGTAGTATGCATGGCATTTTGGTTTGGAAAGTTGGTTAATAAGAGAATGTATATTGTAAAGAAAGTCGGCTTGTTTTGATTATTTTATGGCTTTCGTAAGTATTATATTGACTTTAGGGTTTTCGGATCGTCCGCGGTACAGGGGAGACTCCGTCCGTGTGTCGGGTCCGGGCTTGGCCTTTTGCGGGGTCGGGTCGGGGTGTGACATCTTTAGGTGGTATCAGAGCCAGGTTAGTCTTGCATGAGCCGGGATATGATTCTCGGTCTATGGGGTAAAGGTCTAAAATGCTAAAGTGTTTATGTATGATTACTAAGTGAAAAAAAATGTTCTAGCATGACTATGTGAACTTGGAATGTTTATGTGTTTAAGTGAAATAGATTGGCAAGTTAAACTTGTCTTATGTGAATTGTGTGATAGAATATTGGATTGTTATTGACTTGAGTGTTATCTAATCTTATGTGCGATATTTCTGTCTATAAACTGCTTTTAAATGTTGCCAGCTATTATGAATTGCCACTATGCCGCCACGTCGTGGTACTCAAGGTATAGGATCAGATGAAGAGGCAGCAGAACAGGGTCAGCAGCCGTTGCCTGAGCAGTTTATGGCTACCATGACTACTGCAGTAGACCGGATTACACAGGTGCTGCATGAGCAGAGGCAGGACAGGAATAATCCCCAGGGAAATCAAGCTAATCCTGGTGGACAGGGGTACAGAGTTGAGAATAATCAGTTAGAGAAATTTATGAGGTACGAGCCGGGAAAGTTCTTCGGAGAGCCGGATGATGAGGCGGCCGAGAGATGGATTAACCGTGTCGAGAAAATTTTCACCGCTTTGAGGTATACTGATGAGGCAAGAATAGATTATGCATCATTCTTGTTTGAGGGCGATGCAGAGCAGTGGTGGAATACTGTCAGATTGAGGTGGGATTGTGAGGATGTACCACATTTGTGGGATGATTTTGTAAGTGAGTTCCGGGACAAATATATTCCCGAGATGGCTATGGAAAGGCGGGAGGATGAGTTTGTGGCCCTGAAGCAGGGAAACATGACTGTTGCACAGTACGAGGCTAGGTTTGTTAGCCTGTCGAGGTATATGCCCTAGTTGGTACGGCCGGCTAGGAGGATGATTCATAGGTTTGTCCGTGGGCTGAGAATGGACATACAGTTGCATTTGACTGGGCAGACCTACACTACTTTTCCCGAGGCATTTCAGGCAACCTCGAAGTTTGAGAAACGGAAGCCTGAGATGTTAGCTGAGAGCAGTCAACCGAGTAAGAAGCAGTACTTGGGCCAGAGCTGCCAGAGTCAGCCGAGGCAGTATCAGTCTTCTGCACAGGTTCCTCAGCAACGTCCGTATCAGCCACAGCAGCAGATTCAGGCTAGGCCAGCTGTGACTAGACCCCAGCAGGGAGGTACAGTTCCTACTACTACCAGAGCCCTAGCACCTACAGGAAACACTGCAGTTAGGCAAAATCAGCAGTGCAATTATTGTAATCGATCAGGGCATATTGAGGCTAACTGCTGGAGGAAGAGTGGTAAATGTACGGGTTGTGGCAGTGATGACCATAGGGTGAGAGATTGCCCTAAGTATAACAATGTTCAGGGCCGTGGTGGAGGCCAAGGTGTTCAGAATAGGGCTGCAAGTGCACGTCCAGCACAGAGGGTTCAGGCTAGGGTCTTTGCACTGGATGCAGAGGAGCTACCCGATACTACAGCTATAGTGGAAGGTACCTTTCTTCTCAATACTCAGCCAGTTAAAGTTTTGATTGATCCCGGAGCTACACATTCGTTTATAACTCCTGCATGTGCACGATCTGTGAATGTTTGCATTGATAAATTGCCTCATGAAGTTGAAGTTAGTACTCCTTTGGGTGCGAAATTTGTTACTGAGTCTATTTGCAAATCTTGTGATATATGTATTGAGAACCGTAAATTTCCTGCTGATTTAATTATATTGCCATTCCGTGACTTTGAAATCATTTTGGGAATGGACTGGTTGGGGAAGTATTATGCTCAGTTGGATTGTAGAACAAAGATTGTTTATCTTCAGGTTCCTGACCTACCGGTACTAGAGATTGTTGGGAATTGCAGGGCTGCCCGAATTCCACTTTTATCAGCGATCAAGACTTCTAAGTTGTTGAATAGGGGTTGTGAAGCTTACTTAGCCTATTTGATCAATCAGCCTGCTGATAAGTTGAGTTTGAATGAGGTTCCGATTGTTAGAGACTTCCCTGGTGTATTTCCCGAGGAATTACCGGGTTTGCCACCGGATAGGGAGATTGAGTTCGTGATTGATCTTGTGCCAGGCACTGCGCCAATTTCTAGGAGACCTTATAGAATGGCATCGGCTGAACTTCAGGAGTTAAAAATTCAGCTTCAGAATTTGCTTGAGAAAGGGTTTATACAACCTAGTTCTTCGCCGTGGGGTGCGCCTGTGTTGTTTGTGAGAAAGAAAGATGGCACGCTACGGTTATGCATTGATTACAGGGGACTTAATCAAGTCACGATTAAGAACAAATACCCCTTGCCGTTGATTGAAGAATTGTTTGACCAGTTGCAGGGTGCGAGTGTTTATTCCAAATTTGATTTGAGGCAGGGTTACTATCAACTTAGGATTCGGAGTGACGATATACCGAAGACGGCTTTCAGGACTAGATATGGCCACTATGAATTTGTTGTTTTGCCATTTGGTTTGACGAATGCACTAGCCGCATTCATGGACTTGATGCAGAGAGTTTTTCGACCTTACCTTGATCAGTTTGTCGTGATCTTTATTGACGACATTTTAGTGTATTCGAAGAATGAGGCTGAACATGAGCAACACTTGAGGATTGTGCTACAGACTTTGCAGGAAAACAAGCTTTTTGCTAAATTCAGCAAGTGCGAGTTCTGGTTGAATCAGATATCTTTTCTAGGCCATATCATTTCAGATTGAGGAATTTCAGTGGACCCAGCTAAGATTGAGGTTGTTTCATCTTGGAAGAGACCTGAGACAGTGTCAGAGATTCGGAGTTTTCTTGGTTTGGCAGGTTACTACCAGAGATTTGTTAAAGACTTCTCCAAAATTTCTGGACCTTTGAGCCAGTTGACTCGGAAGAAAGTTGCTTACAACTGGGATGCCAAGTGTGAATCCAGTTTCCAAGAATTGAAGAAGAGACTAACTACAGCTCCTATATTAGCTTTACCTGAGGGAACAAAGAACTTTGTTGTCTACAGTGATGCATCTAAAGAAGGTTTGGGCTGTGTTTTAATGCAGAATGGTAAGGTGATTGCCTATGCTTCTAGGAAGTTGAAACCTTATGAAGTCAATTACCCTACACATGATCTTGAGTTAGCTGCAGTTGTGTTTGCTTTAAAGAAGTGGCGTCATTACTTGTGGGGTTGCTGATTTGAAATATTTACTGACCACAAGAGTCTCAAGTATTTGTTTTCACAGAAGGATCTGACTATGAGGCAGCGGAGATGGCTAGAGCTATTGGGTGGTTATAACTGTTCTATTAACTACGTGCCAGGTAAGGCAAATGTTGTTGCTGATGCTTTGAGCCGAAAGGCTACTGTTGAAAGCTTGATTATCAAGGATTGGGAGACTTTGGAAGAAATTTGTTCATGGAAGCCAGAAGCTACTGAGGTAGGGATTCGATTTGCTAGTTTGCAGATTCAGTCAGGGTTGCTAGCATAGATCAGAGAGGCTCAGAAGACTAATCCTCACATCTTGAAGATCCAAGAAAAGTCAAAAGGGGGAGAGTCGGAGTTTAAATTACATGCAGATGGCATCTTCAGATTCAGGGATAGAGTATGTGTTCCTGATGATCCGACTTTGAAGAATGAGATTATGTCCGAGGCACATAATTCGAGGTATACGATTCACCCGGGCAGTACAAAAATGTATAGAGACTTGAAACAACACTTCTGGTGGAAAAATATGAAGAGGGAGATTGCTGGGTATGTATCTAGATGTTTGACTTGTCAGAGGGTTAAAGTTGAGCATCAGAGGCCAGCCGGGTTTCTACAGCCGTTGTCGATTCTGCAATGGAAGTGGGTACATATAACAATAGACCTTGTGATCGATCTTCCTAGATCTCCGAGAGGATGTGATTCTGTTTGGGTTGTTGTGGACCGCTTGACTAAAGTTACACATTTTATTTCCGTGAACAAACACGATAGCCTTGATAAGCTAGCTGAGCTTTATGTTGCTAATATTGTGAGATTGCATGATATGCCACAGAGTATAGTGTCAGATAGGGATCCCAGATTCAGATCCCGTTTTTGGCAAAAGTTGCAAGAGGCCATGGGAACTAAATTGAGCTTCAGTACTGCATATCATCCGCAAACTGATGGCCAGTCTGAGCGAACCATCAGGATCTTGGAAGACATGCTTCGGGCATTTGTGCTTGACTTTGGGAAGAATTGGGAGAAGTTTTTGCCTTTAGCGGAGTTCGCCTACAATAATAGTTATCAATCTACTATAGGTATGGCTCCCTACGAGGCGTTGTATGGTCGGAAATGCAGATCCCCATTATATTGGGAAGAGGTTGGAGAGATGAGAACAGTTGATCCGACTGTGTTACCTGAGATGATTAAGATGGTAGATAATGTTCATCTTATTCGCCAGCGTATGCTTACAGCTCAGAGTCGTCAGAAGAGTTATGCGGATGAGCACCGTCGGGATCTTGAGTTTGATTTGGGAGATTGGGTGTTTCTTAAGATTTCTCCACAAAAGGGATTGATTCGGCACGATAAGAGCGGGAAACTTAGTCCCAGGTATGTGGGTCCGTATGAGATCACCGAAAAGATAGGTCCTTTGGCTTATCGGTTAGCTTTGCCTCCGAGCTTGTCAAGACTGCACAATGTGTTCTACGTGTTTATGTTGAAGAAATACCATCCAGACCCTTCACATGTACTTGAACCAGAGCCTTTGCAGATTGAAGAGAAGTTGTCCTATGAAGAGAAACCGATTCGAATTGTGGAACGGAAAGTTCAGGAGCTTCGCAGAAAGAGTATTCCGTTAGTAAAGGTTCTGTGGAATCATCATGGGTTTGAGGAAGCAACTTGGGAAAGAGAGGACCAGGTTCGGGATCAGTATCCGGAGTTGTTTGTTGACCAGGTAGGAATTGCGTGGGCGCAATTGTTTTAAGGGGGAAAGGGTGTAATACCCGAGCCCGGAATGTGAAATTCCATGTTTATTATTTTGAAAATTATATTTCCTTAAATTCTTTGTGAATTAACTGTTACTTTCTCGCTGTCGCAACGTGCATTGCATTTAGGGAGCGATAGCTAGAGATCGATTTCTAGTCCTCAGCACATAGTGAAACTAGTATTTAGATGACTTAAATTTTATATTTTAATTGTTGCTAGCTGAAAATTTAATTGGTGTTAGTTATTGAGCTTAAAAATGCACAAAAATAAGTCATTTTGACCAAGTTTTAAGTTGTTGACCTAGGCCTTTGACCATTTGACCAATTTAGCACTTAAATAAGCTAAAACAAAGGAAAATAAAAAAAAACAGCAGCTGAACAGAGAGGTCCAGGCCGTGAGCTCCAAGGGAAAAAAAAAACCTTTCAACCTTTCAATCGTTCAATCTTCGCGTGAGCTCGTGCGGGGTGGTTTCCGAGGTGACTAGCGTTGTTTTCCTAGCGACTAGGAGTGCCTAAGGTGAGGGAAGCATGTTATTTGCGCATTTAAACGTTATGTATGTTAACTTTGTCAATTTTGAGATTTGTCCGTAGATTGTTGTTTAAAGCGATTTGATGCTTCTAGAATGTTCCTTGGCAATTGTAGAACGTGTATTTATAGCTTTTTAACATTTTCTGCGGTTAAATGTTGTGATTGCAAATTAAATTGTCAATTGAATAGTGTTTTGTGAATAGTAAAACCTTGAAATGTTGAAGTTGCGCTGTTATGCTTTCCGTTGATGTAGAAATGTGCTAGGTATGCTAGAATGCCTAAATGCATGGTTTGTTTGGGTTGCGTAGTGGAAAAAACGAGAATTATGCCTTTGGGAAAGTCGGGGTCGTTTAGGTTGACTTTAGCGTTTTCTCGTTTTGCGTGTTGGCATTGTATCGGGAGGCCATGGAAGCACTTTTGGTACGATTATGGCATTGGTTGGGTGTTTGGTTGGTATAGTTGTAGTTCAAATGAGAAAGGGAGAAATTGGGGTTTTGCGCGAGTTCTAGGGTAAAGTAAGGTTTCAGGGTCTTTAGACGTGCCTTATGGTGACCTAGGAGGTTTGGCGAAGTCGGTTTCCAGAACTCGTGGCTCGTTTGGAAATGGTAGTGTTTTGATAGTTGGGGCCAGTTTGTGTTTTTGTGTGTTTTCTTGACTTTATGCCTATAGAATGCTTAGGATTGCTTGAAATACTTGTTTGAATTGATTTGGATTGAAATGCTTATCAATTGCTGCTATTGCGTGCGAGAGTAACCTACTTTTTTATTCTCTCACGTGTGGCTTTATCGCTTGTTCATCGCCTTGTATCGAGTCTTGCATTGCATAGTGTCTCGCGCGTGAGTGATGGGCCTCTCTGGGTAGCCTTGGGTTGCCAGTGTTGGTTGCTCTAGCTCCGCTGCTATTCCCTTTCTCGCTTGGGTTGCCTCCCAGGGAGATTTGGGTCGTAGGTTGATAGATACTTCCGGGGTATTCCAAACTGGTGTTGTAAGGTGGTTTGGGCCGGCGCGTCGTCATCGAATTTGTGTTTGAAAGTTGCTCGTGAAAAGAGTATCGTATCCTTTGAATGAGTGTTTGCAGCTTTAAATACTTGCCTTGATTTATTGTTGGCTTTGGGTTGTATCTCTATATGATTTGTATGTATTGCTTGGCTAATTGCATTGCATACTCCTCTCATCTCCGTCCTTGAGACCAATTGCCCTCGCTGAGCAATAGTTTTTGCTCATTCCTCTCTATACTATGTTTTTACAGGAGTAGTTGAAGCAGACCCTCTTGAGGTAATTGAGGAGGAGGAACAGGTGGAGGTGTTCCCGTGATTGCACTTCTTTGCTTTGCTGGTGGTTGGTTGCCAGATTTTGTGCGAGCCTTGCTTGATATGTATATTGCTTGGATGTCGCTTAATTTTGAGGCTTGTAGCCTAGTATGTATTTTCTGGTTTGAGGCCTCTACGGACTTATGTTGTATAAGTTGGAAGAATGTAAAAGTTGTAAACTTATACCCTTGTGACTAGTAAGGAAATGCATGCTAATGGAGTTGATTAGTGGCATAAATACTTGTGTAGTATGCATGACATTTTGGTTTGGAAAGTTGGTTAATAAGAGAATGTATATTGTAAAGAAAGTCGGCTTGTTTTGATTATTTTATGGCTTTCGCAAGTATTATATTGACTTTAGGGTTTTCGGATCGTCCGCGGTACAGGGGAGACTCCGTCCGTGTGTCGGGTCCGGGCTTGGCCTTTTGCGGGGTCGGGTCGGTGCGTGACACGTACCCTGGGTTTTGCGGTGACCGCCGTGCCCTTCTACTCAGCGGGGCCTAGCACTTGCCCCGACAGCTGGGTACAGGTCGTGCGCTTAAGCGCCTTCCATTTTCGGGGCTAGTTGATTCGGCAGGTGAGTTGTTACATACTCCTTAGTGGATTTCGACTTCCATGACCACCATCCTGCTGTCTTAATCGACCAGCACCCTTTGTGGATCTAGGTTAACGCGCAGTTGCGCACCGTAACCCAGCTTCCGGATCATCCCGCATCGCCAATTCTGCTTACCAAAAATGGCCCACTTGGAGCTCTTGATTCCTTGGTGGCGCTCAACGAAGCAGCCGCGCTGTCCTACCTATTTAAAGTTTGAGAATAGGTCGAGGGCTTTGCGCCCCCGATGCCTCTAATCATTGGCTTTACCCGATAGAACTCGCACTCGAGCTCCAACTATCCTGAGGGAAACTTCGTAGGGAACCAGCTACTAGATGGTTCGATTAGTCTTTCACCCTTATACCAAAGTCAGTCGAACGATTTGCACGTCAGTATCGTTGTGGGCCTTCACCAAAGTTTCCTCTGGCTTCTCCCCGCTCAGGCATAGTTCACCATCTTTTGGGTCGCGATAGGTATGCTCGCACTCGAAGCCTTCTCAGAAGATCAAGGTCAGTCGGCGGTGCACCCCCCGGGAGAGATCCCGCCAATCAGCTTCCTTGCGCCTTGCGGGTTTACGCGCCCGTTGACTCGTACACATGTCAGACTCCTCGGTCCGTGTTTCAAGATGGATCGAATGGGGAGCCCGTAGGCCTACACCGAGAGCACGCTGACGCCGAAGCACATTGAAGGCGCGTGCTGCCCTACCAGGATCGAGGCGACGGCGTTCCGCAGGCATATCTACTACCCGGGCTTTGGCCGCCACCCCAATCCGCTCTGGTCCGCACCCCGAGCCGATCGGCTGACTGGCTCTCGCTGTTCCACATACAACCGGGGTGCATTTTCGACCCCCATCCGCTTCTCTCCCGACAATTTCAAGCACTCTTTGACACTCTTTTCAAAGTCCTTTTCATCTTTCCCTCGCGGTACTTGTTTGCTATCGGTCTTTTGCCCGTATTTAGCCTTGGACGGAATTTACCGCTCGGTTAGGGCTACACTCCTAAACAACCCAACTCGCCGACAGCGCCTCGTGGTGTGATAGAGTCCAGGCATGACGGGGCTCTCACCCTCTCTGGCGCCCCTTTCTATGGGATTTGGGCCCAGTCCGCCGCTGAGGACGCTTCTCCAAACTACAATTCGGACGACGGAGCCACCCGATTCTCAAGCTGGGCTATTCCCAGTTCGCTCGTCGATACTAAGGGAATCCTTGTAAGTTTTTTTTCCTCCGCTTATTGATATGCTTAAACTCAGCGGGTAATCCTACCTGACCTGGGGTCGCGGTCGTAGCGCATAGCACTTGAGGGTCTCTCTTCAATCCCGTACGCGCTACGGGACGACGCAAGACTACTCAAAAGTTGAATGGACCAACCACCACTTGTCGTGATGTCCGTCGCATCAGACTCGCATTTTGGCCAACCGCACCTTGAGACACGGGAGGCCACAATTCACCCCCAAGCACGAACCCAGCATCCCAGTGTTGGGACACGGGGTAGGGGAGGCGATGCGATGCCTGACGCCCAGGCAGGCATACCCTCAGCCTGAAGGCTTCGGGCGCAACTTGCGTTCAAAGACTTGATGGTTCACGGGATTTTGTAATTCACACCAAGTATCACATTTCGCTACGTTCTTCATCGATGCGAGAGCCGAGATATCCGTTGCCAAGAGTCATTTTCATTTCGTAAGGGACCGAGGCCTAAGCCGGCACACCGCTGAGAGGGCAAGGATAGGCAGTCCCTCTTATTTCATTTGCCTTGGTGCATTTCGCACCGTGGTTTATAGTTTGCGGGTCGTTTGCCCCGACTCGGGACCGACGCGCGGGCTGGGGACGAGCCACCTCCTTCGCGTCGGTCCCGTATTGTTTAAACGGGTTTACAGGTCGTTCTGCCTTCGCAGGGTTCGACAATGATCCTTCCTCAGGTTCACCTACGGAAACCTTGTTACGACTTCTCCTTCCTCTAAATGATAAGGTTCAGTGGACTTCTCGCGACGTCGCGGGCAGCGAACCGCCCACGTCGCTACGATCCGAACACTTCACCGGATCATTCAATCAGGAGCGACGGGTGGTATGTACAAAGGGCAGGGACGTAGTCAACGCGAGCTGATGACTCGCGCTTACTAGGATTTCCTCATTCATGACCAACAATTGCAATGATCTATCCCTATCACGATGAAATTTCAAGGATTACTCGGGCCTGTCGGCCAAGGCTATAGACTCATTGAATACATCAGTGTAGCGCACGTGCGGCCCAGAACATCTAAGGGCATCACAGACCTGTTAAGGGATTTAGATTGTACTCATTCCAATTACCAGACTCTTTCAGCCCGGTATTGTTGTTTATTGTCACTACCTCCCAGTGTCAGGATGCGATAATTTACGTGCCTGCTGCCTTCCTTGGATGTGGTAGCCGTTTCTCAGGCTCCCTCTCCGGTATCGAACCCTAATTCTCCATTACCCGTCACCACAATGGTAGGCCAATATCCTACCATCGAAAGTTGATAGGGCAAAAATTTGAATGATGCATCGCCGGCACAAGGGTCGTGCGATCCATCGAGTTATCATGAATCATCGCAGCAACGGGCAGAGCCCGCGTCGACCTTTTATCTAATAAATGCATCCCTTCCAGAAGTCGGGGTTTGTTGCACGTATTAGCTCTAGAATTACTACGTTTATCCGAGTAGTAGATACCATCAAACAAACTATAACTGATTTAATGAGCCATTCGTAGTTTCACAGTCTGAATTACTTCATACTTACACATGCATGGCTTAATCTTTGAGACAAACATATGACTACTGGCAGGATCAACCAGGTAGCATTCCTCACCAATGCCGGCGTCGCATGAGGCACATCATCCCCTAAGGGTCGACAGCTTGAGACGAGCGCACGACCGTCATACGCGATTTGTGACGAACTCTGATTTCAGGCAAAGAGAGGCCAAGGACCCCATACTGTCATGGTGTGCCGCATCTGAGAGATCGAGCGATGCCCCACGAGCCACGTGTGCCATACCTGTTGGAGTGAGCAGTGTGGAACACGGGACGTGCTTAGGGGTTCGCCCCACGTCGTCCACGGAGGCAGATGCAAGGCAAAAGATGGATGATATGACTTTAGACAGCCATATTTGTAGGTACGCAACACAAGAAAGCGACCTACCAACCAAGGCAACGTAAGCACTTGGCCCGCGAATGAAGAGGCAAATAGGGATCCAACCGATCCATACAAACCGACCACCACTCACGCGCTATCACATTTGCTATGCCTAGACCACCAAGCTGGTAACTACCCCATCATCTAGGTAAATGAAGCCCTTCAGTCGAACGGAATCGGCGAGATGGCCCGATCACGCACCACTAAGAACGAATAATTTCTGAGGGACACGGGATGGGAAAGGCACTAGGTGCATGACCAGGCCGCATGTCGCAAGCTTAAGGGCCTACTTCGTGGTACCCGACCATGCACCGATTGCACGCAACTGAGGTACCAACCTAAAGCGGACTTCCTGCCCATGCAGTGCTTGGATCGCCATGACACTAGACCACATCCGTCACATTACGACTCAGCGAGGACCATGGCGTCGTGTGCTAGGCAATTCGCGCATCGCGCAGGCCAATGAGAAAACACCGTGGGACGGCTTCGAGGTAGCACAGTGCTTGGATCGCCACAACATTGAAGCTCTAGCCATCGTCTCATCGCAACGCTCACAACGTTACTTAACGAAAGCCAAGGCCGTGTGCTAGGCGATTCGCGCGTCGCGCAGTCCCCCTATATGCACCCACATGCACAGAACGGGGCAAGCAAACTTTCTGCCCACGCGGTGCTTGGATCGCCACGACACTAAACCACGTCCGTCGCATTACGACTCGGCGAGGACCATGGCATCGTGTTCTAGGCGATTCGCGCATCGCGCAAGCCCATAGGAACACACCGGGGGACGGCTTTGAGGCAGCACGATGCTTGGATCACCACGACATTGAAGCATCAACAATCGTCTCATCGCAACGCTCGCATCGTTGCTTAACGAATGCCAATGCTATCTGTGATAGGCGATTCGCGCATTACGCATGCCCCCCATCATCCCCCTGTATGCACCCGTATGCACCGAACGGGATAAGCAAACTACCTTCCTGCCCATGCGTGCTTGGATCGCCAAGACACTAGACCACGTCCGTCGCATTACGACTCTACGAGGACCATGGCATCGTGTGCTAGGCGATTCGCGCATCGCACAGGCCCGTCGGAGCCAACCGGGGAACGGCTTCAAGGCTGCATGGTGCTTGGATAGCCATGACATTGAAGAATCAGCAATCGCCTCATCGCAACGCTCGCGTCGTTGCTTAACGAAAGCCAATGCCACATGTGCTACGCGATTCGCGCATCACGCATGCCCCCTACCGTCCCCCTGTATGCACCCATATGCACGGAACAGGACAAGCAAACTACCTTCCTGCCCACGCGGTGCTTGGATCACCATGACACTAGACCACGTCCATCGCATTACGACTCAGCGAGGACCATGGCGTCTTGTGTTAGGCGATTTGAGCATCGCACAGGCCCGTCAGAACCAACCGAGGGACGGCTTCAAGGCCGCATGGTGCTTGGATTGCCACGACATTAAGGGATCAGCAATCGTCTCATTGTAACGCTTGTGTTGTTGCTTAACGAAAGCCAATGCCACATGAGCTAGGCGATTCGCGCATCAGGCATGCCCCCCACCGTCCTCCTGTATGCATCCGTATGCACGGAATAGGACAAGCAAACTACCTTCCTGCCTACACGGTGTTTGGATCGCCACGACACTAGACCACGTCCGTCGCATTACGACTCAACGAGGACCTTGGCGTCGTGTGCTAGGTGATTCGCGCATCGTACAGGCACGTCAGAACCCATCGGGGACAGTTTCAAGGCTACATGGTGCTTGGATCGCCACGACATTGAAGCATCAGCAATCGTCTCATCGCAATGTTCGTGTTGTTGCTTAACTAAAGCCAATGCCACGTGTGCTAGGTGATTTGCGCATCACGCTTGCCCCCACTGTCCCCCAAGAATGACCCAAGCCCACGTGGTGTTTGGATCTCCACGACACTAGCCCATGGTCGTGCGCATCCACTCGACAAAGGCCGTGGCTTCGTGTGCTAGGCGATTCGCGCATCGCGCAGGCCCAACGACACGTCAGGGGATGGGAATGTCCCCCAACGTGTACCTAGCCGGGGACATGTGGATGGCTAGTTTTGTGCTTCGGCAACCACTCGCCCCCTCATTAGCCATCCCAATGACGTCGACAGTATTGCAGCATCAAGATGGATAATGAGGGGCTAGAGAAGCCACCACGTTCCTCATTAGCCATCCTGGTGCCGCGCCGAGGGCCATGTCAGGGGACGCAGGGCGAGGGTGGCACGGCCCCAACGCACGGGTATGCAATGCAATACCTCGACGTGATTCACTCGGTAGGCATTTTCGCCCACAATATAGCCCATGATATAGCCCACGATATAGCCAACATTGTGCCACGAAATGCCCACAACGTCCCCTCGCATAGACCTCGACCAGGGGGCTTGACACCATATACACCCCTATAGTACATTTAGATGCAAAAACCCAAGTGACAGTAGTAGCGTACATTTTGCCAGAGATTCATAAAGGTGTTTTACACTATAAAAGGCCCCATATGGCATAATCTTCGTACCCAACTTGCTCCTTATTGATAACATATGATATCCAAATACTTCAAAAATATTTTTTTTGAAAAAATATGTTTTAATATTTAATAATTGCAAAAAATAGGAAAAAATCAGAAAAAATTATATTAATTCATACATTAATTTGTTAAGTGATATTCAAAAATTACTTTTACAAAAAATTAATGTTTATTATTTAAAAATTGCGAAAAATAGGGAAAAAATAGAAAAATACTAGAAAATTTAGGAAAATTTATATTAATTCATAAATTAATTTGTTTACATGATATTTGGGATTAAATTTTTTTTGGATGGATTGGGAAACCGATTAATCTATTTCGCCTCACAAATGTGACGAACTGTTTGTCGGACAAGACAAAGGTTAAGACTAATTCATAGATTCGGAAACCACTTGTAAAAGGACATCAATGTCCACATTTGTGTAATAATACATTCAGCATGCCTAATACCCACGAATGCTTAACATTGCCCGTCGTGTCCAACGTCCTTTAGTAGCACCAAAGTCGTCCCCCATCATCCCCTATCGTCCCTCAAGCGTGCCCCTATAGTGCCCCAGCTGTGCCCCAACAGTGCCCCAGCCGTGCCCCAACAGTGCCCCAACAGTGCCCTAACAGCGCCACTTGAGAGCTCCACACGCGCCACTTGCGCGCACCATCGTGCGGCACGGGAGCCCCATGTGCACACCTTCATGCCGCATGAGGGCCACATGCGCGCACCATTGTGCTGCATGCGTGCACGATGCGCACAACATCATGCGGTATGGGCGCCATATGCGCGGACCTTTGTGCTGCATGCGGGCCACATGCGCTCACCATCGTGCGGCATGCGCGCCCGATGCAAGCACCATCATGCGGCATGGCCACCCCATGCGCGCACCTTTGTGCGACATGCGGGCACCATCGTGCGACATGGGCACCCCATGCTCGCAATTTCATGCGACATGCGGGCCACATGTGAGCACTATCATGCGGCATACGCGTACCATTATGCTACATGGGCGCCCCATGAGCGCACCATCGGGAGACATGGTTGCCCCATGCATGCACCATTGTGCGGCATGCAGGCCACATGCGCGCACCATCTTGTGGCATGGGCGCCCCATGCATACACCTTCGTGCGACATGGCACCCCATGCGCATGCGCCACGTGGCCCAACTGATTGCCCCATCGTGCCCCATGCGTGACCCCACTACTTGCCAAACAGTGCCCTAACTGCGTGCCAAGTTGTGGCTCGTTCGAGGCCCCATGTACGTGCCCCATCCAAGGCCCAATCATGCACCGACGTACAACACCGTGGGCAGTTGTGCCGCAACCGTTCACCAACGTGCCCAGCCATGCCGAAGATAGGGGCAACATAACCTTAGTCACCGTTAATGTTGTGGGAAGAATGTAAGGCACCTCGGTGGGCCGGCAGCACACAAGGTCGGATTCAAATTTTTTGCCATCTCTTACGAAGCAAGCATAGCTGTCTAACACTTGGGCACTCGAGGTGATGAGCGGGGTCGGTCGGCAGTGGGTCCATTAGCACTTGGGTTTAGCAATTTGGTATCATTGGGCATAGCACTTGGGCATCATTGGGCATAGCACATAGCACTTGGGTATAGCACTTTGGGCATTCACGTGTCGACACTTAAAATTTATGACGTCGATACTTGGGCATAAAACTTGGGTATAGCACTTGGGCATCCTTGGGCATAGCACTTAGCACTTAGGCATCCTTGGGCATAGCACATAGCACGTGGGCATAATTGGGCATCATCGTTGCCTCGAAACCCCACGACACTTGCGGCGGCACTTATGCACGCAGCGAGCGTGGCAAACTAACTTGGGCTAATGTTATTCAGACTTGGGCACAGATCACTTGGCAATACTTGGGCATTCCCGCGTCGACACTTGGGTTACAACTTATGACTTACTTAGGCACTTGGAGACGCACTTGGGGAGCAGCATAGGGCGTCGAACCTCTTGGCCCATTTGGGAAAAATAGTATTGGTTGATGGGATTGGATTGTGGATGGGGCGGAGATAGGCGAGGAGGGGGGAGGGACGAATCGGTGCGACAAAGGGCTGAATCTCGGTTGATCATGGCAGCAAGGCCACTCTACCACTTATAATACCCCATCGCGTATATAAGTCGTCTGCAAAGGATTCTGCCCGCCGCTTGATGGGAATTGTACTTCAAGGCGGCCAGCGCGACGCTTCCGTCGCGATAGCTTAGCCAACGACACGTGCCCTTGGGGACCGGAGGCCGCTACTGCGGGTCGGTGAATGGGCGGCGGGCGAGCATGTCGCTTCTAGCCTAGATTCTAACTTATGGGCGTTCAGTCATAATCCAACGCACAGTAGCTTCGCGCCACTGTCTTTTCAACCAAGCGCGATGACCAATTGTGCGAATCAATGGTTCCTCTTGTACTAGGTTGAATTACTATTGCGACACTATCATCAGTAGGGTAAAACTAAACTATCTCACGACGGTCTAAACCCTTCTCACGTTCCCTATTGGTGGGTGAACAATCCAACACTTGGTGAATTTTGCTTCACAATGATAGGAAGAGCCAACATCGAAGGATCAAAAAGCAACGTCGCTATGAACGATTGGCAGCCACAAGCCAGTTATCCCTGTGGTAACTTTTTTGATACCTCTAGCTTCAAATTCTGAAGGTCTAAAGGATCATTGGGCCACGCTTTCACTGTTCGTATTTGTACTAGAAATCATAATCGAATGAGCTTTTACCCTTCTATTCCACACGAGATTTATGTTCCCGTTGAGCTCATCTTAGGACACCTGCGTTATCTTTTAACAGATGTGCCGCCCCAGCCAAACTTCCCACCTGACAATGTCTTCCACCCAGATCGGCCCGCAGAGCGAGCTCATGGAATAAGTAAAATAACGTTAAAAGTAGTGGTATTTCACTTTCGCCTTTCTGCTCCCACTTATCCTATACCTCTCAAGTCATTTCACAAAGTCGAACAAGAGTCAAGCTCAATAGGGTCTTCTTTCGCCCGTTCCCTTGGCTGTGGTTTTGTTGGATAGTAGACAGGGACAGTGGAAATCTCGTTAATCTATTCATGTGCGTCACTAATTAGATGATGAGGTATTTGGCTACCTTAAGATAGTCATAGTTACTCCTGCCGTTTACCCGCGCTTGGTTGAATTTCTTTACTTTGACATTCAGAGCACTGGGCAGAAATCACATTGCGTGAGCATCCGCAGGGACCATCACAATGCTTTGTTTTAATTAAACAGTCGGATTCTCTTTGTCTGTACCAGTTCTGAGCTGGCTGTTCGATACCCAAGGAAGGCCCCCGAGGGAGCCATTCCTAGTCCGTCCCCCGGCCGGCACGCAGCGACCCGCTCTCGCCGCGGGAGCAGCTTGAGCAGTTCGCCGACAACTGACGGGTTTGGGACTGGGACCCCCGTGCCTAGCCTTCAGAACCAATCCTTTTCCCGAAGTTATGGATCCATTTTGCCGACTTCCCGTGCCTACATTGTTCCATCGACCAGAGGCTGTTCACCTTGGAGACCTGATGCGTTTATGAGTACGACCGAGCGTGGATAGCACTCGGTCCTCCAGATTTTCAAGGGCCGCCAGGGGCGCACCGAACACCCCGCGACGTGTGGTGCTCTTCCAACCGCTGGACCCTACTTCCGACTGAGCCGTTTTCAGGGTGGGCAGGCTATTAAACAGAAAAGATAACTCTTCCCGAGGCCCCCGCCGACATCTCCGAACTCCTTAATGTTGCCATCAACCGCCACGTCCCAATTCAGGTATTTTAACCCAATTCTATTTTGGTGCACGCGCGGAACGCGCTATCTGTCAGGCTTCCCCCGACCCTTAGGATCTACTAACCCATGTTCAAGTGTCGTTCACATAGAACCTTTCCCCTCTTCGACCTTCAAAGTTCTCATTTGAACATTTGCAACTACCACCAAGATCTGCACCGACGGCCGCTTCGCCCGGGCTCGCGCCCTGGGTTTTGCGGCGACCGCTGCGTCCTCCTACTCATCGGGGCCTGGCACTTGTCCCGACGGTCGGGTATAGGTCGCGCGCTTAATCCCCATCCATTTTCGGTGCTAGTTGATTTGGCAAGTGAGTTGTTACACACTCCTTAGCGGATTTCGACTTCCATGACCACCGTCTTGTTGTCTTAATCGACCAACAACCTTTGTGGGATCTAGGTTAGTGCGCAGTTAGGCACCGTAACCTGGCTTTCGGTTCATCCCGCATTGCCAGTTCTGCTTAACAAAAATGGCTCACTTGCAGCTCTTGATTCCGTGGCACAGCTCAACGAAGCAGCCATGCTGTCCTACCTATTTAACGTTTGAGAATTCGTCAAGGGTGTTGTGTCCCCGATGCCTGTAATCATTGTCTTTACCTGATAGAACTCGCGAACGAGCTCCAGCTATCCTGAGGAAAACTTCGGAGGGAACTAGCTACTAGATGGTTTGATTAGTCTTTCGCCCCTATACCCAAGAAAGATGAACGATTTGTACATCAGTATCACTGCGGGCCTCCACCAGAGTTTCCTCTGGCTTTGCCCCGCTCAGGCATAGTTCACCGTCTTTCAGGTCCCGACAAGCATGCTCGCACTCGAACCCTTCTCAGAAAATCAAGGTCGGTCAGTGGTTCCCCCCCTAGGGAGGATCCCGCCAATCAGCTTCCTTGCGCCTTGCGGGTTTACGCACCCGTTGACTCGCACACATGTCAGACTCCTTGGTCCGTGTTTCAAGACGGGTCGAATGGGGAGCCTGTAGGCCAGCACTGGGAGCACGCAGATGCCGAAGCATGTCGAAGGCGCGTGCTGTCCCGTCACGATTGAGGCGACGGAGTTTCGCAGGCATATCTACTGCTCGGGCTTTGGCTGCCGCCCCAATCCACGCTGGTCCGCACCCCGAGTCGAACGGCAGACCGGCTCTCGCCGTTTTGTTTACGACCGAGGAGCATCGCCGACCCCCATTCGCTTCCCTCCCGACAATTTCAAGCACTCTTTGACTCTATTTTCAAAGTCCTTTTCATATTTCCCTCGCGGTACTTGTTTGCTATCGGTCTCTCGCCCGTATTTAGCCTTGGACGGAATTTACCGCCCACTTAGGGCTGCATTCCCAAACAACCCAACTCGCTTACAGCGCCTCGTGGTGCGACAAGGTCCGTGAACGACGGGGCTCTCACCCTCTTTGGCACCCCTTTCCAGGGGACTTGGGCCCGGTCCGCTGTTGAGGACGCTTCTCCATAATACAATTCGGATGACGGAGCCGCCCGATTCTCAAGCTTGGCTATTCTCGGTTCGCTCGCCGTTACTAAGGGAATCCTTGTAAGTTTATTTTCCTTGAATGCCTTAATGAAATTACCCTACAAGCGAGGTATCTGATCAGTGTCTCCACAGTGTGCCACCAATGCTCAGCATCCCCGTGCAACAGAAACACAGCAAACTCCACCTTTTCTTTATCAGTATAATCAAGTGGCCTGAAAATCCTCTCGATCTCAGACAGCCAAGCCTTTGCTTTCTCATCATCAGCTTCCCCGTGGAATTGGACGGGCGAAAGTCAAGGAACTCCCTCATTCTGCTATGTCTCCCATGGTTACCATCATTCATGTTGTTGTTGTTGTTGTTAGCTTCACGTGCATCTTGACGTTCCATTACTCGTGACACGCGATCCATGGCATTCGTCATCATGTTAAACATAGCTATGCCGGGATTAGTTTGATAAGCATCTCCGGTCTCTTGAGGTTCACCGCTCCTATTAGTAGTGCGGGTACTAGGGCCAGCCTTCTATAGGCACAAATTACGATGTACAATTTATTAAAATATGACAAACAAGAATTTAATACATAAGATATGCAACATAATATAGATACATAATTCTAGAAACAATTAAGAAATGTTAATCACGTAAGCACATAGAACATAGAAGTCACATTTAACATTATCACACATTAACATATAGACAAGTCATCCTAATCATCTTAGGGCTCTACCCATGGTCCGAGAGTTAAACCCGGCTTAAGCAATCTAAGCTCTGATACCATTCTTCTACTACAAGGTGTCACGTCCCAACCAGGCCTATAAAGGTTAGACTAGGGTGTGATCTAAACATTCAAGTCATGTCTCGTACTTAATCGTTCAAGAGGGTTTAACACTTAACGTTTTAGCCTAAACTCCACAATTTTTCCGGAAAACCAGCAGCATAACGGCTGTAATTGGGCTCTTTAGTTTGACCTAGTTCTCTAAACGCCTCAAATTTCATTTCCAACTAAGATTACTATTTACCATCAATTGAAACGCCTACTAGTTATCTCGAAGTCTCGTTTGATTAATAACCTAGCATGATACTATGTCTCATTTGTTTGTTAATCCTCGTTACAAAAGTACCTATTGATCTTAGCTTAATAAAGAGCACCTGCTTAAGATTGGATAGGTTCATTTTACTTAATCCTTACCTAATACTTCATAATCCTATGATAGATACTAGCCAGTAACGATAGCAAAACGACCATAGTAGTGTCTATCTAGTTATTATCAGTACAAACCAAAATTAGACCCCAAATTACAACGGGGGTCTTTTACATTACAAACAACAAGCAACATAAAAGAAATAGTCTTCAAATAACATATTGTTCACAAAATGGCCATAGTCACGTAAGGCACGTAGGGCAAGCATTCATTCCAAGGAATCATGGTTAGGCACGTCGTCCTCGGGTACCTGTTCTTGATCTTCTTCACCTGAGATGATAAAAGAGGGTGAGTCTTTATGAACTCAGCAAGGGGGAACGAGAAATAGGTTTGAAACTCATTTTCCGGTTCAACTTATGAAAACCCTTTTTGCAAGCATGAATATATCACAAGTAAGTACATAACATAATATAAAAGTAAAGGAACACAATTACCCGTCTTTCCGCCCTGAGGTCCTCTAGGAACCAAGCGAGAGTAGTTATACACATAGTGAAAAGGATACGGTGAGCTTTCGCTCTCAGTTCATGTCAATATCAGTTGTTGCGGCCGACTTCAAATCATCCCCTTATTATGCCAAATGGGTGTACTCCGGATGTACCCCGAAATCCTACGACCCAACTCTCCGAGGAAGTCTAGCCCCCAAGCGAGAGAGGGAATTGGACAATGGTAGTCACAATTGCACCGGCAAGCCCGATGCCGCCCGGTGTGCGTGAACGCTACCATGCCAGAATGAAAGGTTGTAACCTTGTATGCAATGCACATTTATGACATTTAATATATCACATTAGGAGGACAACAAAGTAGGTTGCCTCCGAGCAGTCATAAGATTGCACATTGACAAGTAAACAAGCGAGGCACGATAAGACAAGTAATTTCACTTGAAAGGCACATGGAGTTATATGAACATTAAACGGGCAGCCATGTAACGCATGTAAATCAAGCCATATAACTTATTTCGAAGTTCACG
The DNA here is from genome assembly GCA_037974665.1 of Ehretia macrophylla. Classification (NCBI taxonomy): domain Eukaryota; kingdom Viridiplantae; phylum Streptophyta; class Magnoliopsida; order Boraginales; family Ehretiaceae; genus Ehretia; species Ehretia macrophylla. The sequence continues at coordinate 72,964,729 of CM075768.1, forward strand.
TAATCAAATAATAAGATTATTCATCATGCAACGACATCTACGTGGGACCGGGTGCAAGAAAGGCCTACTTGTCAACATGTAATCATCAAAATCACATTTAGGGCTACAAGGGAAACTACGGGCAGCCTACTAAACATATAATTAAACACGATATTCATAGGATTAACACTTAGTGAATTTACCTAGTCACTAGGGTTTCAATTCGTGCTTACCCGTGCGATTAAGCCCCAAGTCATCTCAAAATCAAACTCAAGCCATGCATCGATTAATTCAAACACCCTCAAGTATTCAAAACAGTCCACACAACATCCCAATGCCACAATCCCAAGCATTTAATACAACAAGAGGAGCTACAATAATTTTTCTAAGCATATCACTAAGTGAAACCCTCATTGCAATGGACTATTTTCTCACAATCATTAAGACAAGAAAACAATCTCCAATTCTAGTGAATAATATGTCAAATTAAATCTTAAGAAGTGAACTAAATTCAGAAACAAACCTCGCATCATTTGGAGTTCGGGTTCAATAGTTATAGCCAAAACTGTGAGACTGCACGAAACTGTCCAGATTTGCACACATTTCAATACTTGTCATTTTTTAGGGCCTTAGGGTCAGATTTAGCCTTAGTCCATTTCTGACAAAAATGTCCAGAACTGAAAAATATAGAATCACACAAAATTTCATGCATTTTTGATGTCATTTACTAAGTCAAAACTGGTTCGTTCTACAAGGTCAGTGAATCTGCCAAAACCTGCTTCATTTTTCCAGACTTTCCAGATTTGGACACATTTTAATGATTTGCCATTTTGAGGACCTTAGAGTCAAGATTAGCTTTGGCCTATTTCTTCGAACAATGTTTAGAACTGGCCAAACTAGTGACCTACCAATTTTCACGCATTTTCAACATCATTTACCTAGCCAAAACCACCTCGCACCAACAAGACAGAAGGCTGTCACATACACGATTTCATCTATCATCACATTCTAGCCAAAAATCTTGCCATGCATGTTTATAAAAGCTCATGAACACACATATATCTCAAGTATAGAAGTAAAGATAGACATTTAAGGGCATGCATGTGGTTTTTTTTGAAAGATTTTCAAGAAGTTTTAGCCCTCACCTTAGCAAAACAACAAGAAGATGCACAAGACTCTTGATGGTTGCACAAGATTGACTCTTTTCCTTGCTTAGCCGAGACACCACTGGATTTTCTCAAATTTCCTAGCTTAGTAACCAAGTTCTTAGTAGGTGCATGTGGTTAGAACAAGAAGAAAAGAAATGGAAGCTAGCAAACTCACCTAAACCGAAATGGAAGTGCTAAAGGCTTGCATGTGCATTTCTTTGCTCCTAGCTTTGCTTGGTCGAGTTCCTTGGTTGCTTGGAAGTCTTGAAGAGCCTTAGGATGAAGAACTTAGCTATGGAGTCTAAAATATTCAGCTAGGGCCGAGAGAGAGAGAGAAGAATGAGAGGAAATTAGAGAAATGAAAGAAAAATAAAAGCCTTGCAAATGTTGAAGCTTGTGTCGGCCTAAAGCATGTAAATTTCAGACTTTTCTGTCTTCAAGAAGCATTTTGAATTACCTAGCATGGGCAAGGAGCTTGTGTCGAAATGGTGGAGCTTTGGATAGAGTTTTGAGCCAATTTTTTTTATGCATTGTGTCATTAAATTGTCATAGAATGTTTGAGGAATAAATTTTGAAATTGGATTGCATGCACAAAGCTCCTAGTGGTCGGCCAAAGAGGTGTTCAAATCTGAATTTTTTGTCTTGTTCAAGGCTTATTTTATTGTGTGTTTGGGATATGCAAAGAATAAAGAATAAAGAATAAAGAATGTCTAGCTTTTGGTGCAATTTCGTCTTCTAGTGCATTGACTTAGCATTTTAATATTAGTTAGTGGGATTTATAGGATTAATTAATGACCTAGTGCTTCGTAAAAGATGCTTTCTTGATTAGCGTGAGGGCACGCTTTCCTAGGTCTAGGGCACGCACTACGAGGTAGGGCACGAACTACGAGACGGATGCATGTTTCCCAAGTAAATGCACCTAACCCTAAATGAATGCACACAATTCAATGCAAGACACACAAAATGAAACACAATTCTTAAACCTAGGTCAAGACACGAAAATCTAGGTTAGGGCACATGAAACAAGGTATCGCACGCAAATCAAGGTCGGGCCTCACACTCTCAGTCGGTTAATTATTACTATGTCTGGACCTGGTAAGTTTCCCCGTGTTGAGTCAAATTAAGCCACAGGCTCCACTCCTGGTGGTGCCCTTCTGTCAATTCCTTTAAGTTTCAGCCTTGCGACCATACTCCCCCCGAAACCCAAAAACTTTGATTTCTCATAAGGTGCCGGCGGAGTCCTAAAAGAAATATCCTTCAATCCCTGGTCGGCATCGTTTATGGTTGATAGTAGGATGGTATCTAATCGTCTTCGAGACCCCAACTTTCATTCTAGATTAATGAAAACATCCTTGGCAAATGCTTTCGCAGTTGTTCGTCTTTCATAAATCCAAGAATTTCACCTCTGACAATGAAATACGAATGCCCCTGACTATCCCTGTTAATCGTTACTCCGATCCCGAAGGCCAACTCAATAGGATCGAAATCCTATAATGTTATCCCATGCTAATGTATACAGAGCGTAGGCTTGCTATGAGCACTCTAATTTCTTCAAAGTAACAGCGCCGGAGGCACGACCTGGCCAGTTATGGCTAGGAGCGCATTGCCGACAGAAGGGATGAGACAACCAGTGCACACCTGAGGCGGACCGGCCGACCCATCCCAAAGTCCAACTACGAGCTTTTTAATTGCAACAACTTAAATATACGCTATTGGAGCTGGAATTACCGCGGCTGTTGGCACCAGACTTGCCCTTCAACGGATCCTCGTTAAGGGATTTAGATTCTACTCATTCCAATTACCAGACTCTTTGAGACCGATATTGTTATTTATTGTCACTACCTCCTTTTGTCAGGATTGGGTAATTTGTGCGCCTACTGCCTTCCTTGGATGTGGTAGCCATTTCTCTAGCTTCCTCTCCAGAATCGAACCCTAATTTTCCGTCACCCGTCACCACCACGGTAGGCCACTATCCTACCATCGAAAGTTGAAAGGGCAGAAATTTGAATGATGCGTCGCCGGAATGAGGGTCGTGCGGTCCCTCGAGTTGTCATGAATCATCGTAGTAAGGAGCAGAGCCGGCGTCACCCTTTTATCTAATAAATGTATCCCTTCCAGAAGTTGGGGTTTGTTGCACGTATTAGCTCTAGAATTACTACGGTTATCCGAGTAGTAGATACCATCAAACAAACTATAACTGATTTAATGAGCCATTCGCAGTTTCACAGTCTGAATTAGTTCATACTTACACATGCATGGCTTAATCTTTGAGACAAGCATATGACTACTGGCAGGATCAACCAGGTAGTATTCCTCACCGACGTCGGAGTCGCACGAGGCACATCGTCCCCTAAGGGTCGACAGCTCGATTAGCGACGAATGCCTATTTTAGGCAAAGAGAGGCCAAGGACCCCCATATCGTCATGGTGTGTCGCATCCGAGAGATCGAGTAACGCCCCACGGGCCACATGTGCCGTACTTGTTGGAGTGAGCAGCGTGGAACATGGGACGTGCTTAGGGGTTCGCCCCACGTCGTCCACGGAGGCAAATGAAGAGGCAAGGAGGGGAGGACGATGTGACTCTACTCTGCCTTCTTTGTAGGTACGCAACACAGGAAACCGACCTACCGACCGAGGCAACATAAGCACTCGGCCCGTGAATGAAGAGGCAAGCAGGGGAGGACGTTGCTGCTCATGCAAGGATCCAACCGACCCATACAAGCCGACCACCACTCACCCGCTATCACATTCGGTATGCCCAGACCACCAAACCAGTAACTGCCCCACCGTCTAGGCAAACGAAGCGCTTCAGGCGAACAGAACCGGCGAGATGGCCCGAGCACGCACCGCTAGGCATGAAGAATTTCTGAGGGACACGGGATGGGAACGACACGAGGTGCATGACCAGGCCGCATGTCGCAAGCTTAAGGGCCTACTTCGTGGTGCCCGACCATGCACCGATTGCACGCAACTGAGGTACCAACTAAAAGCGGACTTCTTGCCCACGCGGTGCTTCGATCGCCACGACACTAGACCACGTATGTTGCATTACGACTCAGCGAGGACCATGGCGTCGTGTGCTAGGCGATTCGCGCATCGCGCAGGATAATGGGAAGACACCGTAGGACGGCTTTGAGGCAGCACAGTGCTTGGATCGCCACAACATTGAAGCTCTAGCCATCGTCTCATCGTAACGCTCGCGACGTCACTTAACGAAAGCCAAGGCCGTGTGCTAGGAGATTCGCGCATCGCACAGTCCCCCACCATCTCCGTATATGCACTCAGATGCACGGAATGGGACAAGCAAGCTTCCTGCCCAGGCGGTGCTTGGATCGCCACGACACTAGACCACGTCCGGCGCAATACGACTCAGGCAGGGCCATGGCATTGTGGTCTAGGCGGTTCGAGCATCGTGCTAGCCCACATGAATATAGCGGGGGACGGCTTAGAGGCAGCACGGTGCTTGGATCACCACGACATTGAAGCATCAACAATCGTCTCATCGCAATGCTCGTGTCGTTGCTTAACGAAAGGCAATGCCACATGTGCTAGGCGATTTGCGCATCACGTATGCCTCCCACATTCTCCTTATATGCACCCGTATGCACGGAACGGGACAAGCAAACTACCTTCCTACCCACGCGGTGCTTGGATCGCCACGACACTAGATCACGTCCGTCGCATTATGACTCAACAAGGACCATGGCGTCATGTGCTAGGTGATTCGCGCATCGCACAGGCCCATCAGAACCAACTGAGGAACGGCTTCAAGGCCGCATGGTGCTTGGATCGCCATGACATTGAAGAATCAGCAATCGTCTCACCGCAACGCTCGCGTCGTTACTTAACGAAAGCCAATGCCATATGTGCTAGGTGATTCGCGCATCACACATGCCCCCCACCGCCCCCCTGTATGCACCCATATAAATGGAACGGGACAAGAAAACTACCTTCCCGCCCACGCGGTGCTTGGATCGCCACGACACTAGACCACGTCCATCGCATTACGACTCAGTGAGGACGATGGCGTCGTGTGCTCAGCGATTCACACATCGTACAGGCCCGTCAGAACCAACCGAGGGACGTCTTCAACGCCGTATGGTGCTTGAATAACGACGACATTGAGGCACCAATAATCGTCTCATCGCAACGCTCGCGTCGTTGATAAAGAAAAGCCAATGCCATATGTGATATGCGATTAGCGCATCACGCATGCCCCCCACCGTCCTACTGTATGCATCCGTATGCACGGAACGGGACAAGCAAACTACCTTCCTGCCCATGCGGTGCATGGATCGCCACGACACTAGACCACGTCTGTCGCATTATGACTCAGCGAGGACCATGGCACCGTGTGCTATGCGATTCGCGCAACGCACAAGCACGTCAGAATCCACCGGGGGACGGCTTCAAGGCCTCATGGAGCTTAGATCGCCACGACATTGAAGCATCAACAATCGTCTCATTGCAACGCTCGCATCGTTGCTTAACGAAAGCCAATGCCATGTGTGCTAGGTGATTCGCGCATCACGCTTGCCCTTACCATCCCCCAAGAGCCACCTAAGCCCACGCGGTGCTTGGATCACCACAACACTAGACCATGGCCGCGCGCATCCACTCGGCAACGACCATGGCTTCGTGTGCTAGGCGATTCGCGCATCACGCAGGCCCAACGACACATCAGGGGACAGGAATGTCCTCCAACGTGTACCTAGCCGGCGGCATGGGGATGGCTAGTTTTGTGCTTGGGCAACCACTCGCCCCCTCATTAGCTATCCTAATGACTTCAACGGTGTTGCGGTACCAAGTTAGATAATGAGGGGCTAGGGAAGCCACCAGGTTCCTCATTAGCCATCTTGGTGCCGCGCCGAGGAACATGCCGGAGGACGCGGGGCGGGGGTGGCATGGCCCAACGCACGGTTATGCAATGCAATACCTCGGCGTGATTCACTCGGTAGGCATTTCCGCCTACAATATAGCCCACGATACAGCCCACAATGTGCCACGAAGTGCCCACAACGTCCTTCCGCATGGACCTTGACCAGGGGGCTTGACACCACATACCCCCTATAGTACATTTAGATGCAAAAACCCAAGTGACAACAGTAGCGTACATTTTGCCAAAGATTCATAATGGGTGTTTTACATTATACAACGCCTCATATGGCATTATCTTCGTACCCAAGTTGCTCCTTATTGATAACATATGATATCCAAATGCTTCAAAAATATTTTTTCGAAAAAATATTTTTTAATATTTAATAATTGCAAAAAATAGAGAAAATCAGAAAAAATAGTAGAAAATTCAGAAAAAATTATATTAATTCAAACATTAATTTGTAAAATGATATTCAAAAAAAAATTTTGAAAAATTAATTTTTAATATTTAAAAATTACGAAAATAGGGAAAAATCAGAAAAAATACTAAAAAATTTAGGAAAATTTATATTAATTCATAAATTAATTTGTTTACATGATATTTGGCATTAAAATTTTTTTTGGATGGATTGGGAAACCGATTAATCTATTTCATTTCACAAATGTGACAAACTGTTTGTTGGACAAGGCAAAGGTTAAGACTAATTCATAGATTCGAAAATCACTTGTAAAAGGATATCAACGTCTACATTCGTGTCATAATATATTCTGCATGCCCAATACCCCCGAATGCTTAACATTACCCGTCGTGCCCAACGTCCCTAGTAGTGCCAAAGCCGTCCCCCAACATTCCCCAACGTCCCCCAAGTGTACCCCCATAGTGCCCCAGCCGTGCCCCAACAGTGCCCCAACAATGCCCCAATAGTGCCCCTTGAGTGCCCCGCGCACGCCACTTGCGCTCACCATCGTGCGGCACGGGAGACTCATGCGTGCACCTTCGTGCCGCATGCGGGCAACATGTGCGTACCATTGTGCGGCATAGGCGCCACATGCGAGTACCTTCGTGCGGCATGCGGGCCACATGCGCTCACCATCGTGCAGCATGCGCGCCTGATGTGCGAACCATCGTACAGCATGCGCGCCCTACGCACGCACCTTCGTGAGGTATGCGGGTACCATCGTGCGGCATAGGCGCCCCATGCGCGTACCTTCGTGCAGTATGCTGGCCACATGTGCGCACCATCGTGCGGCATGCGCGCCCGATGTCCGCACCATTGTGCGGCAAGGGAACCCTATGCGCGTACCTTCATGCGGCATGCACGCACCATCGTGCGGCACGGGCGCCCTATGCACGCACCATCATGCGGCATGCGCTCCACATGCGCGCACCATCGTGCTGCATGCGCGCTCGATGCACGCACCATCTTCCTGCATGGGCGCCCCATGCGCGCACCATTGTGTGGCATGCGCTCCCCATCCGCGCACCATCGTGCGGCAAAGGCAATCGCTGCCCCGCCATCGTGCGGCATGCGGGCCACATACGAGCACCATCTGCAGCAAGCGCGCCCGATGCGCGTACCATTGTACGGCATGGGCACCCCATGCGCTCACCTTCGTGCGGCATGCACGCACCATCGTGCTGCATGGGCGCCCCATATGTGCACCTTCGTGCGGCATGCAGGCCACATGCGGGCCATATACGCGCACCATCGTGCCGCATGGGCGCCCCATGCGTGCACCTTCGTGCGGCATGGGTACCCCATACGCACGCCCCACGTGGCCCAACTGATTTTCCCAATCATGCGCCGTCGTGCAACACCATGGGCAGTTGTGCCGCAACCGTTCACCAACGTGCACAGCCGTGCCGAAGATAGGGGCAACATAACCTTAGTCACCGTTAATGCTGAGGGAAGAATGTTAGGCACTTTGGCGGGCCGACAGCACACAAGGTCAGATTCAAATTTTTTGCCATCTCTTGCGAAGCAAGCATAGGCTGTTTAACACTTGGGCACTCGAGGCGATGAGCGGGGTTGGCCGGCAGTGCGTCCGTTAGCACTTGGGCATAGAACTTAGGCATCATTGA
>CM075768.1:72977815-73030315 GCA_037974665.1 Ehretia macrophylla
TGATGGCTCTCCTGAATAGGCGGGCATTGTTCCCAAGGTGTGTGGCAGAAGGGGACAGGTTCCTGCTCTAGGTTCTGGCACCTCTGTCTGCAGTGGGGGAAAAGTTGTGGGGCAGAATCTGAATTTCAAATTCAAAGCTGATCTTCCTACCTCTTCTAATGCCCCAGATTTGAATTCTGTTTTGCCACATACTGCAGCAAATGGTCAGAAGAGTGTTGGGAGCTCCTTGTCTAGTGGGTCTAGAACATTGGGGGACCATGATACTACCTCTTCCTCCAGTGAGTCTGGTGACTACCAAGCAGGTGGTACTTCAGTACCCTCAATGGGTGCTGCCTCAAAGAAACCAACCAAGGAGATGAAGACATGGACCAGCCTGTTTACCGATAACCGAAAGCCATCAAACGGCATTAAGTTGGAAAAAAATGATTCGTGTTCAGGTAAGGTCAAGCTTTTCGAGGAAGATGTTGACAATGACTCCTCCGGATGGAAATTCTGTCTCATTGGGTATTTTGTAGACAAATTTCTAGGCAAAATGGCTCTTAAAACCATTTGCGACAACTGGTAGGTAAAGCATCGTGTTCATTTTCATGACAGTAGTTGGATTATCTTTAAGTTTGATGACGAACAGAGCATGCTCAAGGTTTTACAGGGAGGACCTTACTTTGCTTTTGGTCATCCTTTGCTTATGAAAATTATGCCAAAATTTTTCTTGTTTGGTGATGAAGATCTATGCACTATGCCTGTTTGGGTCCAGTTTAGGAACTTGCCGCTGTACCTTTAGAATGCTAAGGCACTCAGCAAAATTGCATCTCAGATTGGGAAACCCATTTACACAGACAAGCTTACCATGACGAGAGAATGCCTCTCTTTTGCTCGTGTTTTGGTTGAAATTAATATGTCTCAACCTATTTTGAAGCAAGTAGATATTGAGCTCCCTGGCGGTACTGAATTTCTTCAGAATGTTTGGTATGAGCATCTTCTGAAATTCTGTAATTCTTGCTCTAAGATTGGGCATTCTTTTGAGGGCTGCAAAGTAGGCAACAAAAAGGTGGCTAATGAAAGTACAGGTATTCCAGGAGTTTGTTATTTAGCTGCACCTTATGATGATGTTGTTGTTTATACGACGAAGCAAGTGACTCGTCGTGATGATGTTGTGCCTGATGATATTCATCCTCGTTCCCCTTCTCCAAATGGAACTAGGGTACCCCTTGTTGGTAATAATGTGAAAATTTCACTTACTCCTTTTGCAACCTGTATCCCATCAGTTGTCTCACCTTCTTCCACAGGTTGCTTGACGTTCGTCAATCTCAAGGGAAAGTCATGGGTGATTTTGAATCCCTACCTTTAACTGATCACTCTTCGGATCCTTCATCATCTTCTGATTATGATTCAGTCACTAAGAAAAAGGTTGACAAGAAGAAGATAACCAAAGTTAGGCAGTCACTACTCCGGAATCCTTTATGGTTGCAACCACGCCATGTCAGGAATTCTGCCAGCTCTGCTTTTGCTAAAAAGAATTTTGCTAAGGGTCAGGGCGGAGGTGCCAAGATCAGGAAGAAATGAGTTACCAATGCTCGGGAGGAGCACTACCTCCCTGACATTTAATGATTGTTTCCAGCTAGAACATCAGGGGCTTCAATTCGCCCCTGAAACACAATGGTGTTTCTGCCTTTCTTAGAAAACATAATATTTATATTTGTGGCATCTTGGAAACAAAGTTGAATTTTGCTAAGCTTAACTGCCTGATGGTTAATAAGTTTGGTACTTGGTAGCAAGTTAACAACTTCTCATTGCATCCGGCGGGGTGTATTCTTATTTTGTGGAACCAGGCACCGGTTAAGCAGGAGGTCATCATCACAGGTCCTTAGTTTATCCATTGTTTTGCTGAGTGCCTTTCGACTGGTAAGAAATTCAATATTTCTGTTGTGTATGGGGTTCATTCTATTGTGACTAGAAGGCTTTTGTGGGAAGGTCTCACTGCTTTTAGCTCATGTTCGTCCCTGCCTTGGATTGTGTTGGGGGATTTTAATAATGTTCTGTTTTCGGACGAAAAAAGCTGTGGGCAAGACATCTCTGCTTACGAGATTAAAGATTTCTCGAATTGTTGTGCAGTCACTGGGCTGACTGACATTAACTCAGCTGGTTGTTTTTTTACTTGGTCAAACAACACGGTTTGGAGCAAGCTTGATAGGGCCATGGTCAATGGCGGGTGGTTTTCAAGTGGTTACAATGCACATGCCAAGTTTCTGCCCTCGGGGTGTCTTTCAGATCACTCCCCATATGTTGTTTCCTTGTTTGATTGGGACTCAATTGGGCGTCGTGCTTTCAAGTTCTTTAATATGTTGACGCAGCATGAAGATTACCATCCCACGGTTTACCAACACTGGAACAAGGATATAAGAGGTACCTGTATGTTTATTCTTTGCAAAAAATTGCAAGGTCTCAAGACCCCTCTTAAATCCTTTAATCGTAAGCATTTTGATCACATCTCCTCTCGCGCTGAGAGGGCATCTGACCTGTTAAATGAGCTTTAGCAGGAGCTCCATGACTTCCCGGAGGATGCGTCTCTTAAAGTTTGTGTGGTTGAGCAGCGAAACACTGTTTTACGGCTTTCCAATGCCGAGCTCAGTTTCCTTTCTCAAGAAGATAAAACTAGGTTCTTGATGAACAACGACAAAGGTTCCAAGTTTTTCCACTCCATCATCAAAAGGAACTCTAAAAGGAACCAGATTTTGTATGTTGAAAAAGCTGATGGCAACTTCACTTCCTCCCCTCGAGAGGTTGCTGATGAGTTTGTCATGTTCTATGAGGAGCTTTTGGGCACTTCCTCCCCTTATGCCCCTTTGGACATGAATGTTTTTGCTAACGGTGGTTGTGTGGATTCCAGTTTGACTCACGGCGTGACTAGTGCCGTTTCTTATGAGGAAATCCGGGATGCGCTTTTCAGTATTGGTGATGATAAGGCACCGGGCCCTAATGGGTTTTCTTTAGCTTTCTTCAAACAGTCTTGGAAGCTTATTAAAATCAATTCTAAGATTCTGGCTGCCAGAATAGTTCCTTGCCTTGACGGTGTAGTGGACAAAGCTCAATCGGCCTTCCTGCAAGGCCGTAATTTGGTGGAAAATATTTTCCTAGTCCAAGAACTTTTGCGTCACTATTCCAGGAAACGGATTTCCCCTCGTTGCATGCTTAAGATTGATCTTCGCAAGGCTTTGGTTCTGTAAATTGGGAGATTTTGTAGGGTGTTCTTGAAGGTTTTGGCTTCCCTCCCAAGTTTATCAAATGGATTATGCTTTGTGTGACTACTCTATCTTTCTCTTTATCAATCAATGGGTCCATCCATGGTTTTTTTCGAGGAAGAAAAGGTTTAAGACAAGGGGACCCCATCTCTCCCTTTCTCTTCATCCTTTGTTTGGAATATTTCTCTAGAATGCTTGCCTTCCTCAAGACGACGGATGGATTTAATTTCAATCTAAGTGTGATGCTATTCACATTTCTCACTTGGCGTATGTTAATGATTTGGTCCTTTTTGCTCGAGGGGATTCCTTTTCAGTTCAGCTCCTGATGGACAAACTGCACTTGTTTGGAGATGTTTCTGGACTGAAGGCTAGCCTGGACAAATCTTGCATTCTCACTGCTGGTGTCCACGGAAGGGACTTGGAGGATCTGTATAGAATCACTGTCATGCCCCAACCCGGCCTATAAAGGTTAGACTAGGGTGTGATCTAAACATTCAAGTCATATCTCGTACTTAATCGTTCATGAAAGTTTAACACTTAACGTTTTAGCCTAAACTCCACAATTTTTTGGAAAACCGGCAGCATAACGGCTGTAATTGGGCTCTTTGGTTTGACCTAATTCTCTAAACGCCTCAAAATTTCCAATCTCCATTTCATTTCCAACTAAGATTACTATTTATGACCAATCGAAATGCCTACCAGTTATCTCGAAGTCTCGTTTGATTAATAACCTAGCATGATACTATGTCTCGTTTGTTTGTTAATCCTCGTTACAAAAGCACCTGTTGGTCTTAGTTTAACAATGAGTACCTGCTTAAGATTAGTTAGGTTCATTTTACTTAGTCCTTACCTGATACTTCATAATCCTATGATAGATACTAGCCAATAACGATAGCAAAAATGACCATAGTAGTGTCTATCTAGTTATTATCAGTACAAACCAAAATTAGACCCCAAATTACAACGGGGGTCATTTACATTACAATAGCAAGCATAATAAGAAATGAAATAGTCTTTAAGCTACATATTGTTCACAAAATGGCCATAGTCACATAAGGCCGTAGGGCAAGCAATCATTCCAAGGAATCATCGTTAGGCACGTCGTCCTCGGGTACCTGTTCTTGGTCTTCTTCACCTGAGATGATAAAAGAGGGTTAGTCCTTATGAACTCAGTGAGGGGGAATGAGAAATAAGTTTTGAAACTCGTTTTCCGGTTCAACTTATGAAAACCTTTTTGCTAGCATGTCATATATCACAAATAAGTACATAATGTAATATAATAGTAAAAGAATGCAATTACCCGTCTTTCCTCCCCGAGGTTCTCTAGGAACCAAGCGAGAGTACTTATACACATAGTAAAAGGATACGGTGAGCTTTTGCTCTCAGTTCATTTCCAGTATCAGTTGTTGCGGCTGACTTCAAATCATCCCCTTATCATGCCAAATGGGTGTACTCCGGATGTACCCCAAAATCCTACGACCCAACTCTCCGAGGAAGTCTAGCCCCCGAGCGAGAAAGGGAATTGGACAATGGTAGTCACGGTTGCACCGGCAAGCCCAATGCCGCCTGGTGTGCGTGAACGCTACCACGCTAGAATGAAAGGTTGCAACCTTGTATGCAATGCACATTTATGACATTTAATATATCACATTAGGAGGACAACAAAGTAGGTTGCCTCCGAGTAGTCATAAGATTGCACATTGACAGTTAAACACGCGAGACATGATATGACAAGTAAATTCACTTGAAAAGCACATGGAGTCATATGAACATTAAACGGGCAGCCATGTAACGCATGTAAATCAAGTCAAATAACTCATTTCAAAGTTCACGTAATCAAATAATAAGATTATTCACCATACAATGACATCTACGTAGGACCGGTGCAAGAAAAGCCTACTTATCAACATGTAATCATCGAAATCATATTTAGGGCTACAAGGGAAACTACGGGCAGCCTGCTAAACACATAATCAAACACAATATCCATAGGATCAACACTTAGCGAGTTTACCTAGTTACTAGGGTTTCAATTCGTGTTTACCCGTGCGATTAAGCCCCAAGTCATCTCGTAATTAAGCTCAAGCCATGCATTGATTAAATTAAACACCCTCAAGCATTCAAAACAGTCCACAAAACATCCAAATGCCACAATCCCAAGCATTTAATACAACAAGGGAAGCTACATTAATTTTTCTAAGCATATCAATAGGTGAAACCCTCACTGCAATGGACTGTTTTCTCACAATCATTAAGGCACGCAAACAATCTCCAATTCCAGTGAACAAGATGTCAAATTAAAGCTTAAGGAGTGAACTAAATTCAGAAACAAACCTCATATCATTCGCAGTTCGGGTTCAAGAGTTATAGCCAAAACAGTGAGACTACACAAAACTGTCCAGATTTGCACACATTTCAATACTTGTCATTTTTGAGGGCTTTAGGGTCAGATTTAGCCTTAGTACATTTCTGAAAAAAATGTTCCGAACTGAAAAATCTAGCTTTTCAAAAAAATTTATGAATTTTGGATATCATTTACTAAGTCAAAACTGGTTCGTTCTACAAGTTCAGTGAATCTACCAAAACCTGCTTCATTTTTCCAGACTTTCCAGATTTGGACACATTTTGATAATTTGCCATTTTGAGGACCATAGAAGAAAAAGTAGCTTTGGCCTATTTCTGTAAAAAATTCTCAGAACTGGAAAAACTAGTTACCTACCAATTTTCACGCATTTTCAACATCATTTTCCTGGTAAAAATCACCTCGCACCAAAAAGGCAGAAGGCTGTCACATACCCGATTTCATCTATCATCACATTCTAGCCAAATATCTTGCCATACATGTTTATAAAAGCCCATGAACACACATATATCTCAAGTACAGAAGTAAAGATAGACATTTAAGGGCATGCATGTGTTTTTTTGAAAGATTTTCAAGAAGTTTTAGCCCTCACCTTAGCAAGACAACAAAGAAGATGCTCAAACACTTGGTGAAGCACAAAGTTGATCTTTTTCCATGCTTAGCCGAGAGACAACTTGGGATTTCTCTAATTTCCTAGCTTAATAACCAAGTTCTTAGTAGGTGCATGTGGTTAGAACAAGAAGAAAAGAAATGGAAGCTAACAACTCACCTAAACCGAAATGGATGTGCTAAAGGTTTGCATGTGTGCTTCTTTGCCCCTAGTTTTGCTTGGTCGAGATCCTAAGCTTCTTGCATGTCATGATGAACCATTGAGTGATGAAGTTAAGCTATGGAGTGTAGAAACTCAGCCAAGGCTGAGAGAGAGAGAAGAAATGAGAGAGGAATGAGGAAAATGAGAGAAAATGAAAGAAAATGAAAAGCTTTGTTGGGCAAAGATGCTTGTCGGCCTAGGGCCTTGCAAAATCAGAATTTTGTGTCTTCAAGGAGCATTTTTTGAATCCTTAGCATAGGCAATTGAGAATGGGTCGAGAATGGTGCATTGGGTAGGGTTTTGGGTTAAATTTTTTATGCATTGTGTCATTAAATTGTCATAGAATGTTTGGGGAATAAATTTTGAAATTGGATTGCATGCACAAAGCTCCTAGTGGTCGGCTAAGGCTTGTGCAAAATCTGAATTTTTGTCTTGGTTAAGCAATATTTAATTGTGTTTGGGATATGCAAAGAATAAAGAATAAAGAATGTCTTGTTTTTTGTGAGATTTTGTCTTCTAGTGGGTTGAATTAGTAAATTAATATTAGTTAGTGGGATTTGTAGGATTAATTAATGACGTAGTGCTTCGTGTAAGATGCTATCTTGATTAGGGTGAGGGCACGCTTTCCTAGGTTTAGGACATGCACTATGAGGTAGGGCACGAACTACGAGATGAATGCACGTTTTCCAAGTAAATGCACGCAACCCTAAATGTATGCACATAATTCGATGCAAGGCACACAAAACGAAACACAATTCTTTAACCTAGGTCAAGGCACGCAAATCTAGGTTAGGGCACGCGAAATGAGGTATCGCACGTAAATCAAGGTCGGGCCTCACATCCTCCCCTCCTTAAAAGAATTTCGTCCTGAAATTCAATATTACCTTTGAAATAAAGCTGGATACTATTGCTTCATCTGGTCTCGCCTTTCCCACGTTGCTTCTTCAACTCCATGATGATCCCACAACACTTTCACCATCGGTATAGATTTGTTGCGCAACTCCCGATCTTGCTGGTCTAGGATCCGAATGGGCTTCTCTTCATAAGACAAGTTCTCCCGAAGTTGCAACGGCTCTGGCTCCAAGATATGCGATGGATCAGGGTGATACTTCCGTAGCATCGAAATATGAAAGACGTCATGAATATTGGAGAGGTTTTGGGGTAGTGCTAGGCGATACGCCAACTTGCCAACCTTTTCAATTATCTCAAATGGTCCTACAAACCTCGGGCTCAACTTTCCACCCTTGTCATGTTTAATCTGTCCCCTCCGAGGTGATATCTTCATGAACACCTTGTCGCCAACCTCAAACTCTAGGCTTCGTCTCCATCAGTCTGCATAACTTTTCTGCCTGCTTTGGGCGGTAAGCATCCATTTCCGGACGAGGTGGATATTATCAACAGTCTTCATAAGTTCAGGTAGAAGGGTCGGCTCAAAAGTCTTTATCTCACCTACTTCATCCCAGTAAATTGGGGATCGACACTTACGTCCATACAATGCCTCAAATGGGGCCATCCCGACAGTGGCCTGATAACTATTATTATAAGTGAACTCCGCTAGAGACAGGTATTTCTCCCAACCTTTCCCAAAGTCTAAAACACACGCCCTCAGCATATCCTCCAGAATCTAAATAGTTCTCTCAGATTGTCCATCAGTCTGAGGGTGATAAGCTGTGCTAAAACTCAACTTCGTTCCCAAAGCTTCTTACAATCTTTTCCAGAATCGGGAAGTAAAATGAGGATCCCTATCCGATACAATACTCACAGGCATCCCGTGCAATCTTACAATCTCCGATACATACGTATCTCCCAATTTCTCAAGACTATCATCCTTGTTCATCGGTAAGAAATGCGCCGACTTAGTCAATCTATCCACTATGACCCAAACGGCGTCATGACCTTTTGTGACCTGGGCAGGTCCATAACAAAGTCCATAATTATATGTTCCCATTTCCATCGAGGAATCTCCAACGACTGAAGTAAACCTGTTGGTCGTTGATGTTCCGCTTTGACTCTTTGGCAAGTCAAACACCGTGCCACAAACTCCGCGATCTCTCTCTTCATGTTATTCCACCAATAGTGTTGCTTCAAATCCCGGTACATATTTGTTCCGCCGGGGTGAATAGTATATCTTGAGTTATGGGCTTCTTCAAGAATCTTCTTTTTCAGCTCTGGCTCATTAGGAACACAAATCCGATTCCTAAACCTCCAAATACCATCATCATGAAACTTAAAATATGTGTTGCTTTCTTTAATCTTTTGAAAATGTTGGTCCTTATGTTGAGCCTCTCTTAATTCAGACAACAAGGTCGATTGAACTTGTGTAGTGGCAAATAGTAATCCTTTTCGAGTCAATTGTGGTTTCCACAAAAATGTTTCCTCCAACAACTCCTGCACTTTGACTTCCAGTTTTGCCATGCTCGCTTTCCTACTTAAGGCATCTGCAACTACATTCGCTTTACCGGGCACATAATTGATTGTACAGTTATAATCATCCAAAAGCTCCATCCACTGCCTTTGCCTCATATTCAACTCTTTTTGTGAGAACAAGTATTTCAAGCTCTTGTGATCAGTAAATACCTCAAACTTGTTACCCCACAAATAGTGCCTCCATTTCTTGAGTGCAAACACAATAGCCGCTAAATCCAAATCATGCGTCGGATAGTTCAATTCATACAGCTTCGGTTTCCTAGAGGCATATGCAATCACTCTACCATTTTGCATCAACACACAACCTAGACCTTCCTTCGAAGCATCACTATAGATTACAAAACCTTGACTCCTTTTAGGCAATGCAAGAACAGGTACGGTAGTCAATCTTTTCTTCAATTCTTGGAAGCTGTTCTCACACTTGTCATCCCGTACGAACTTTGTTTTCTTTTGAGTGAGCTTTGTAAGCGGTCCTGCAATCTTTGAGAAATCCTTCACGAACCTCCGATAATAGCCGGCCAGACCAAGAAAACTCCGAACCTCCGTAACATTTTCCGGCTTCTTCCAAGACATCACCGCTTCTCTATCTTTGCTAGATCAACTGCTATTCCCTCTTGGGATATGATGTGCCCCAAAAATACAATCTGCTGCAACCAAAACTCGCACTTTCTAAACTTTGCATACAATTGATGCTCTCGAAGTTTCTGCAGTACCAACCGCAGATGTTGTTCATGCTCAGCCTCGAATTTCGAGTATACCAAAATATCATCAATGAAGATCACCACAAATTGGTCCAAGTAAGGTTGAAACACCCTGTGCATCAAGTCCATAAAAGATGCAGGGGCATTAGTTAGCCCAAATGGCATCACTACATATTCATAATGCCCATATCTCGTCCTAAAAGCCGTTTTAGGCACATCCTCCTTTTTGATTCGTAACTGATAGTTCCCTTGCCTCAAGTCGAGCTTCGAATACACTTTGGCTCCCTGAAGTTGATCAAACAACTCGTTGATCAGTGGAAGTGGGTATTTATTCTTGACAGTCACTTGGTTCAATCCTCGGTAATCGATGCATAGCCTCAACGTTCCATCTTTCTTCTTTACAAATAGGACTGGTGCACCCCATGGAGAAGAACTTGGTTGAACAAACCCCTTCTTCAACAATCCTTGCAATTGGTCCTTCAATTCTTGTAGCTCGGCCGGTGCCATACTATAGGGAGCTTTAGATATCGGCTGGGTGCTAGGCAGTAACTCTATAATGAACTCGATCTCCCGATTTGGGGGTAAGCTGGGTAATTCTTCTGGAAACACATCTGCATAATCCTTAATCACTGGCATCTCCTCCAACTTAGCTTTGTCCGACTTCACTGCTTTCGTAGATGAAATGATGGAACTCCCGGTAAAGTCTCTTCGACCCATTACCTCCAGTATTGGTTGACCAGGTATTCGGAACGTTACGATCTTCGTCCGACAATCTAGTTGGGCAAGATGCTTTGCCAACCAGTCCATCCCTAAAATGACTTCATAGTCTTGAAAGGGTAATACAATAAGATTGGCTGATAATTTCCTATCTTTAATTTGGATTTTACATGCTTTACAAGCTGAGCTAGTAACAAGTTTAGAACCCATCGGAGTACCAACTTCTACTTCGTAAGGCAAACATACAACTCGTAGCTTTACACGTTGCACACATAAGGGAGTAATAAATGAATAAGTAGCACCTGGGTCAATTAGCACCCTAACAGGTTGATTCAGTATGAAGAATGTACCTTCAACAACAGCGGTCTCCTCTGGAAGCTCCTCGCACTCAATAGCATAAGCTCGAGCCTGAACTCTAGGAACTGAAGTCTTGCCTGTACCAACTGGTTTAACTTGATTTTGTCCTACTTGCCATTTAGGGCAATCCTTGATCTGATGCTGATCACTGCCACACCGCACACATCGTCCTGACTTCTTCCAGCACTGGGCCTCGGTGTGACCCTTCTTGTCACAGTAAGAATAGTTGACAGACTGAGTAGCAGGTGAACTACCTATGGATCCGCAGGTAGAAGAGGCTGATGGCGCTTTAGTCGGGCCACGGTTATTAACTAGTCTATTCTGGCTCTGGCCCTGACTACGACTCTGACTCTGGAATTTCCTCTGTTGCCCTAAAGGCTGGTATGGTTTCTTGTTCGGCTGGCTCGAACCGGCTCTATCAAGTTTCCTCTTCTAAACTCGGGAAGCAGCAACAAAGAGAGCAGAATAGGTATCAAAGTCATGCGAAGCCAACTGGTCCTGAATCTCTGGCCTCAATCCAGTCGTAAATTTCCACATCTTCGCCTCAGGAATACTGACCATGTATTGAGCATAGCGGGACAGTCGGTCAAAACGAGCCTCGTACTGGGCCACTGTCATGTTACCCTGGTTCAGGTGCATGAATTCCTCAATCCGCCTCTGTCTGGAAACTGCAAGTACATATTTCTCCTTGAATGCCTTGACGAAATTACCCCACAAGTGAGGGGTCTGATCAGTTTCCCAAAGTGCCTCAACAATGTGCCACGAATGCTCAGTATCCCCGTGCAATAGAAACACAGCAAACTCCACATTTTTCTTCATCAGTATAGTCAAGTGGCCTGAAAATCCTCTCGATCTCACACAGCCAAGCCTCCTCTTTTTCATCATCAACTTCCCCGTGGAATTTGGGCGGGCGAAAGTCAAGGAACTCCCTCATTCTGCTATGTCTCCCATGGTTACGATCATTCCTGTTATTGTTGTTCGCTTCACGTGCATCTTGGTGTTCCATCATTTGCGACACGCGATCCATGGCATTCGCCATCATATTAAACATAGCTATGCTATGATTAGTTTGATAAGCATCTCCGGTCTCTTGGGGCTCACTACTCCTATTAGTAGTGCGGGTACTAGGGCCAACCATCTATAGGCACAGATTACGATGCACAATTTATTGAAATACGACGAACAAGAATTTAATGTATGAGGTATGCGACATACAATTTTACATAAACACATAGTTCTAGAAATAGTTAAGACAAGTTATTCACATAAGCACATAGAACATAGAAGGCACAATTAACATTATCACACAATAACATATAAACAAGTCATCCTAATTACCTTAGGGCTTCTACCCATGGTCCGAGAGTTAAACCCGGCTTAAGCAATCTAAGCTTTGATACCATTCTTTCTATAAGGAGTCACGCCCCAACCCGGCCTATAAAGGTTAGACTAGGGTGTGATCTAAACATTCAAGTCATATCTCGTACTTAATCGTTCATGAAAGTTTAACACTTAACGTTTTAGCCTAAACTCTACAATTTTGCAGAAAACCGGCAGCATAACGACTGTAATTGGGCTCTTTGGTTTGACCTAATTCTCTAAACGCCTCAAAATTTCCAATCTTCACTTCATTTCCAACTAAGATTACTATTTATGACCAATCGAAATGCCTACCAGTTATCTCGAAGTCTCGTTTGATTAATAACCTAGCATGATATTATGTCTCGTTTGTTTGTTAATCCTCATTACAAAAGCACATGTTGGTCTTAGCTTAACAATGAGTACCTGCTTAAGATTGGTTAGGTTCATTTTACTAAGTTCTTACCTGATACTTCATAATCCTATGATAGATACTAGCTAATAACGATAGCAAAAACGACCATAGTAGTGTCTATCTAGTTATTATTAGTACAAACCAAAATTAGACCCCAAATTACAACGGGGGTCTTTTATATTACAATAGCAAGCATCATAAGAAATGAAATAGTCTTCAAGCAAAATATTGTTCACAAAATGGCCATAGTCACGTAAGGCACGTAGGGCAAGCAATCATTCCAAGGAATCATCATTAGGCACGTCATCCTCGGGTACTTGTTCTTGGCCTTCTTCACCTGAGATGATAAAAGAGGGTGAGTCCTTATGAACTCAGCGAGGGGGAACGAGAAATAAGTTTTGAAACTCGTTTTTCGGTTCAACTTATGAAAACTCTTTTGCTAGCATGTCATATATCACAAATAAGTACATAATGTAATATAATAGTAAAAGAACACAATTACCCATCTTTCCTCCCCGAGGTTCTCTAGGAACCAAGCGAGAGTACTTATACACATAGTAAAAGGATATGGTGGCTTTTGCTCTCAGTTCATTTCCAGTATCAATTGTTGCGGCCGACTTCAAATCATCCCCTTATCATGCCAAATGGGTGTACTCCGGATGTACCCCGAAATCCTATGACCCAACTCTCCGAGGAAGTCTAGCCCCCAAGCGAGAGAGGGATTGGACAATGGTAGTCACGGTTGCACCGGCAAGCCCAATGCCGCCTGGTATGCGTGAACGCTACCACGCCAAAATGAAAGATTGCAACCTTGTATGCAATGCACATTTGTGACATTTAATATATCACATTAGGAGGACAACAAAGTAGGTTGCCTCCGAGCAATCATAAGATTGCACATTGATAGTTAAACACGCGAGGCATGATATGACAAGTAAATTCACTTGAAAAGCACATGGAGTTATATGAACATTAAACGGGCAGCCATGTAACGCACGTAAATCAAGTCATATAACTCATTTCAAAGTTCACGTAATCAAATAATAAGATTATTCATCATGCAACGACATCTACGTGGGACCGGGTACAAGAAAAGCCTACTTATCAACATGTAATCATCGAAATCATATTTAGGGCTACAAGGGCAACTACGGGCAGCCTGCTGAACACATAATCAAACACAATATCCATAGGATCAACACTTAGCGAGTTTACCTAGTTACTAGGGTTTCAATTCGTGTTTACCAATGCGATTAAGCCCCAAGTCATCTCGTAATTAAGCTCAAGCCATGCATTGATTAAATTAAACACCCTCAAGCATTCAAAACAGTCCACACAACATCCAAATGCCACAATCCCAAGCATTTAATACAACAAGGGAAGCTACATTAACTTTTCTAAGCATATCAATAGGTGAAACCCTCACTGTAATGGACTGTTTTCTCACAATCATTAAGACACGCAAACAATCTCCAATTCCAGTGAACAAGATTTCAAATTAAAGCTTAAGGAGTGAACTAAATTTAGAAACAAACCTCGCATCATTTGGAGTTCAGGTTCAAGAGTTATAGCCAAAACAGTGAGACTACACAAAACTGTCTAGATTTGCATACATTTCAATACTTGTAGTTTTTGAGGGCCTTCGGGTCAGATTTAGCCTTAGTCCATTTCTGACAAAAATGTTCAAAACTGAAAAACTAGTTGAAAACCATATTTCATGAATTTTGGATATCATTTACTAAGTCAAAACTGGTCCGTTCTACAAGGTCAGTGAATCTGCCAAAACCTGCTTCATTTTTCCAGACTTCCAGATTTGGACACATTTTGATAATTTGCCATTTTGAGGACCTTAGAGTCAAAATTAGCTTTGGCCTATTTCTGTAAAAAAAATTCTTAGAACTGGCAACAATAGTTATCTACCAATTTTCATGCATTTTCAACATCATTTATCTGGTCAAAATCACCTCGCACCAACAAGGCAGAAGGCTGTCACATACCCGATTTCATCTATCATCACATTCTAGCCAAATATCTTGCCATGCATGTTTATAAAAGCTCATGAACACACATATATCTCAAGTACAGAAGTAAAGATAGACAGGCATGCATGTGGTTTTTTGAAAGATTTTCTAGAAGTTTTAGTCCTCACCTTAGCAAGACAACAAAGAAGATGCTCAAACTCTTTGTGAAGCACAAAGTTGATCTTTTTCCTTGCTTAGCCGAGAGACAACTTGGGATTTCTCTAATTTCCTAGATTAGTAACCAAGTTCTTAGTAGGTGCATGTGGTTAGAACAAGAAGAAAAGAAATGGAAGCTAACAACTCACCTAAACCGAAATAAATGTGCTAAAGGCTTGCATGTGTGCTTCTTTGCCCCTAGTTTTGCTTGGTCGAGATCCTAAGCTTCTTGCATGTCATGATGAACCATTGAGTGATGAAGTTAAGCTATGGAGTGTAGAAACTCAGCCAAGGCCGAGAGAGAGAGAAGAAATGAGAGAGGAATGAGAGGAAAATGAGAGAAAATGAAAGAAAATGAAAAGCTTTGTTGGGCAAAGATGCTTGTCGGCCTAGGGCCTTGCAAAATCAGAATTTTGTGTCTTCAAGGAGCATTTTTTGAATCCTTAGCATGGGCAATTGAGAATGGGTCGAGAATGGTGCATTGGGTAGGGTTTTGGGTTAATGTTTTTATGCATTGTGTCATTAAATTGTCATAGAATGTTTGGGGAATAAATTTTGAAATTGGATTGCATGCACAAAGCTCCTAGTGGTCGGCCAAGGCTTGTGCAAAATCTGAATTTTTGTCTTGGTTAAGCAATATTTAATTGTGTTTGGGATATGCAAAGAATAAAGAATAAAGAATAAAGAATAAAGAATGTATTACTTTTTGTGAGATTTTGTCTTCTAGTGGGTTGAATTAGTAATTTAATATTAGTTAGTGGGATTTGTAGGATTAATTAATGACCTAGTGCTTCATGTAAGATGCTATATTGATTAGCGTGAGGGCACACTTTCCTAGGTTTAGGGCATGCACTACGAGGTAGGGCACGAACTACAAGACAAATGCACGTTTCCCAAGTAAATGCATGCAACCCTAAATGTATGCATGTAATTCGATGCAAGGCACACAAAACGAAACACAATTCTTAAACCTAGGTCAAGGCACGTAAATCTAGGTTAAGGCACACGAAACGAGGTATCACATGTAAATCGAGGTTAGGCCTTACAATAACAGGGTTTTCTCAAGGCACAATGCCTTTTCGGTACTTGGGCATCCCGCTTGCAGCTTCGAGGCTTACTTTGGCTCATTATCTGCCCTTTATTTCCAGGATTGCTGCCCATATCAATTCTTGGAGTGGGTCCTCACTTTCGTATGCAGGTCGCTTGGAACTTATCAAATCGGTTATGCAAGAAGTGGACTGTTTTTTGCTTTCCATATTTCCTATTCCTGCAAATGTTTTGGACAGACTTATTAAGCTTAGCAGGAATTTTTTTGTGGAGTGGTAATTCTCTTTTGAAGAAGAAGTTGTTGGTCGCATGGAAGGACATTTGTTTACCCAAAGATGAAGGGGGTTTGGGCATTATCAATCTGAGTGCATGGAACAATGCCTTACTCTCACGCACCCTTTGGAATATCCATGCCAAAAAGGACTCTCTGTGGGTCAGATGGATTTGCCATTACTACTCGAGAGGGGTTGAGATTTGGGACTTAAAATGCAAGCATGAGGTCTCTCCCCTCATCAAGAAACTTTGCATGATTTCTGATCAGATTTTGTCCATTGAGGGATCTCACATTTTGGCGGATTTGCGCCTCAACAACTGGGGCAGTGAGGGACATTTTATTGCCAAGACTGCATACAATTTCTGGAGGCCAAGGGCCAACCAGGTCAGTTAGACAAAGGATGTCTGGAATGGCTCCAGCACTCCTAAGCATAATTTCATACTTTGGCTCAGTGTGAAGCAACAACTGCTTACTATGGACCGTCTTCAATTCCAAGATTCGGATGGCAATTGCTCTTTTTGCCGGGTTGCATTGGAAACAAATCAGTACCTTTTCTTTCAGTGTTCTTTTTGCAAAGGTGTTTGGGATGCTATTAGAGTCTGGCTGCAGATTCGGCACAGTATGACAACCATTCTGAGCGTACTCAAGTGGCTCAAAAAGGAAGCTCGCATGAAAGGTTTTCAAGATAAGCTGAAACGCATTGCTCTGGCGGCAACGGTTTACCATCTCTGGAAGGCCCGAAATCTTTGTATTTTTGAAAGTAAAAGACCAAACAGGGACTGCATCGCTCGAAGGATCATGATACATACTTGTAAAGTTATTTTCACTTTGTATGCTTCCTTTGCTGAACCTGTGTAATTTGGGGTCTACTTGCCTGGGTTTGCCATGTGCTTTTGTTTATCTCTTGATTCCTTTGTCTCTCCTGGGTATGCCCAGTGTATTTGTACAATTCTGATCAATAAAATTTACATTTACCGAACAAAAAAAAAGAAAGAGCTCTCAGTCTGTCAATCCTTACTATGTCTGGACCTGGTAAGTTTCCCCGTGTTGAGTCAAATTAAGCCGCAGGCTCCACTCCTGGTGGTGCCCTTCCATCAATTCCTTTAAGTTTCAGCCTTGCGACCATACTCTCCCCGGAATCCAAAAACTTTGATTTCTCATAAGGTGCCGGCGGAGTCCTAAGAGCAACATCCGCCGATCCCTAGTCGGCATCGTTTATGGTTAAGACTAGGACGTTATCTGATCGTCTTTGAGCCCCCAACTTTCGTTCTTGATTAATGAAAACATCCTCGGCAAATGCTTTCGCAGTTGTTCGTCTTTCATAAATCCAAGAATTTCACCTCTGACTTGTTTATGCTTTCGCATGCTTTGACATGTACATTCACTTGTAAAACACTTAGAAGTATATGAACATTTAACGGGCAGCCAAGTAACACATATAAAACAAGTCATATAACTCATTTCGGGTTCACATATCAAGTGTTGAGATCATACAAGCATGCAACGACACTTATACAAGATTGGGTGCAAGAATAGTTCACTTATCAACATGCAATCTTCGAGAATCATACTTAGAGCTATAAAGACAATTTCGGGCAGCCTATTAACAATCCTCAACATCAATTATAAGTCACACAAGAGTGGTTCATGACTTCGGAGTCTACGTGGCCATTAGGGTTTGCAAGGCCGTGCTCGGGTGTTGGTTTGTTTGTTAAGGACCACAAGAAATACTTAAACCATTTCAAGCATACTTAGCAATTATTGGACAGCCTACTAACCACTCAATTGAACACATTTAACCATAGGATCATCACTAAGAAAGTATTCGTAAGCAATAGGGCCTCAATTCGTGCTTACACATGCGATTAAGCAACAATTCGTCATGTAATAAACCCAAGTCATGCATCAATTAATTAAGCATCCTCAATCCACCAAAACAGCCCACACAACTTCTAATTTCCACAATTCCAAGCATTCAACACCTCAAGTAAAGTTACAACATGATTTTAGGCATATTATCAAGAAAAAACCCTAATGCATTAGGTTGTTTTCCCTCATTTGTTTAACCAAGCAAACAACCTCCAAATTTAGTGAACCAAATGTCAAATTGAAGCTTAATGAGTGCTTCAATTCTAGGAACATACCTCGCTGCATTCCGAGTTTGAACTTACGAGTTATGACCAAAATCGTGAGACTACGCAAAATTGTCCAGTTTCATACACATTTCGATATTTGACTTCCTTCAGGCAATGCAAGAACAGGTGCGGTTGTCAATCTTGTCTTCAATTCTTGAAAGTTGTTCTCACACTTGTCATCCCACACGAACTTTGTTTTCTTCTAAGTAAGCTTTGTAAGTGGTCCTGCAATCTTTGAGAAATCCTTCACGAACCTCCGATAATAGCTGTCTAAACCAAGAAAACTCCAAACCTTTGTGACATTTTCCGGCTTCTTCCAAGACATCACTGCTTCTATCTTTGCTGGGTCTACTGCTATTCCTTCGTGGGATATGATGTGCCCCAATAATGCAATCTACCACAACCAAAATTCACATTTGCTAAACTTTGCATACAATTGATGCTCCCAAAGTTTCTGCAATACCAATCGCAGATGTTGTTCATGCTCGGCCTCAGACTTTGAGTACACCAAAATATCATCAATAAAGATCACTACAAATTGGTCCAAGTAGGGTTGGAACACCCTGTGCATCAAGTCCATAAAAGCTGCAGGGGCATTAGTTAGCCCAAATGGCATTACCACAAACTCATAGTGCCCATATCTCGTCCTGAAAGCCGATTTAGGAACATCCTCCTTTTTGATCCGCAACTGATAATACCCTTGTCTCAAATCAAGTTTCGAATACACTTTAGCTCCTTGAAGTTGGTCGAACAATTCATCGATCAGTGGTAGTGAGTAATTATTCTTGACGATCACTTGGTTTAGACCCCTGTAGTCGATGTATAACCTCAAGGTTCCGTCCTTCTTTCTTACAAATAGAACTGGTACACCCCACAGAGAGGAACTCGGTCGAACAAACCCTTTCTCCAACAATCCATGCAGTTGATCTTTCAATTCTTGCAGTTCAGCTGGTGCCATACGATAAGGAGCTTTAGGTATCGGGTGTGGTCCTGGCAATGACTCTATTACAAACTCGATCTCCTGTTCCGGAGGCAAACCCGGCAATTCCTCTGGAAACACATCGGC
This sequence comes from Ehretia macrophylla, assembly GCA_037974665.1. Classification (NCBI taxonomy): domain Eukaryota; kingdom Viridiplantae; phylum Streptophyta; class Magnoliopsida; order Boraginales; family Ehretiaceae; genus Ehretia; species Ehretia macrophylla. Next base: position 72,996,903 of record CM075768.1, read on the forward strand.
ATGTTCTTTAATCACCAGCATCTCTTCCAACTTAGCCTTGTTCGATGGCTTATTGATGAGGTAGGCTAAATATCTGCTACACCCTTTTCTCATGAACTTCACTACTTTTGTGGATGATATAATTGAACTCCCGATGAAATTCCTTCGACCCATCACCTCCACTATTGGTTGGCCTGGTACTTGAAATTTCACAATCTTCGTTCGACAATCCAGTTGCGCATGGTGTTTTGCTAGCCCATCCATCCCTAAGATGACTTCATAATCTCGAAAGGGTAATACAATAAGATCGGCCAAGAATTCCCGATCCTTAATTTGAATTTTACATGCTTTACAAGCTTAGCTAGTAACAAGTTTAAAGCCCATTGGAGTACTGACTTCTACTTTATTAGGCGAAGGTTCAACTTGCAATTTCATACGTTGCACACATAGGGGAGTAATAAATGAATGAGCAGCACCTGGATCGATTAGTACCCTAACAAGTTGATTTAATATCAAGAATGTACCTTCAACAACAGCAGTCTCCTCAAGAAGCTCCTCATGCTCAATAGCATACGCTCGGGCCAGAACTCTAAGAATGGAGTCTTGCCTCTACCAGCTGGTTTACTCTGATTTTGACCTCCCTGCTATTTAGGGCAATCCCTGACCCGATGTTGATTGCTGCCACACCATACGTATAGTCCCGCCTTCCTCCAGCACTGGGCCTCAATGTGACCTTTCTTGTTACAATGAGAACATGTGGTAGCTTGAGTAGTAAGTGAACTGCTTATGGAACCACGGGCAGAAGATGTTACTGGTGCTCTTGACTAGCACGATTGTTGCCTGGTCTAGTCTGACTCTAGCCCCGACCGCGACTATGAGTCGGAAAATTCCTCTGTTGTCCTTGAGGTTGGTAGGGTTTCTTGTTCGGCTGACTCAAACTGGCTCTATCAATTTTCCTCTTTTCAACCCAAGAAGTAGCAGCATATAGAGCTGAATAGGTAGCAAAGTCATAAGAAGCCAAATGATCTTGAATTTCTGGCCTCAACCCATTCATAAATTTCCACATTTTTGCCTCAAGGGTACTGACCATGGACGGTGCATAGCGGGACAGTTTATCAAAACGAGCCTCGTACTGTTCCACTATCATATTTCCCTGGTTCAAGTTCATGAACTCCTCAATCCGGCTCTGCTTGGAAACTACAGGTACGTACTTATCCTTGAAGGCCTTGACAAAATTATTCTATAAGTGCGGCGTTTGCTTAGTCTCCCAGGGGGACTCTACGGTATGCCACCAATGTTCAGTGTCACCATGCAACAGGTACACAACAAACTCAATCTTCTCTTCATCAGTGTAGATAAGTGGCCTATAACTTCTCTCAATCTCGGACAACCAAGCTTCCGCCTTTTCATCATTGGCTTCTCCATAGAATTGGATGGGTTGTAGTCCAAGAACTCCCGCATTTTGCTGTTTCTCACATTGTTACCACCATTCCTGTTGTCGTCTCCCCCAGCTCCATTGTTGTTGTTATTGTTGATTACTGCTTCTCGTGCTTCTTGTCGTTCCAATACTCGTGACATTTGATCCATAGCACTCGCCATCATATTAAACATAACCATGCCGGGATTAGTTTGATGAGCATCACTGGCTTCTTGATGCTCCTCATCCCTATAAGTGTTACGGGTGCTAGGGCCAATTATCTATAGGCACAGATTATTATGCACAATTATCGGGACATGATAAGATAAGAATTTATGACATAGAGTATGGAACATACAATTTCATGTAGACATAAAACTTTCAAACAATGAAGACATGTTAATCACATAAGCACATAGAAACAAAGAAGACACAATTAACATTGGCACACATTAACACACATAAACAAGACATCATATTACCTTAGGGCTTCTACCCACGGTCCGAGAGTAAAAACACGGCTTAAGCAATCTAAGCTCTGATACCATTCTAATATAAGATGCCACGCCCCAACCCGACCTATAGAGGCTAGACTAGGGTGTGATCTAATCATTCTTGTTATTTTACGACTATAACCGATTGACGAAGGTTAAAGCTTATCCGTTAGACTAGAACTTCAAAAGTTTTTTGAAAAACCGATAGCATAACGGCTTTATTTAGGACCTTTGGTTTGACCTAATTTTCTAGAACTCCTCAAAATTCCCTATCATTGATCCGTTTCCAATAAAGATTCCTATTTGTCATCAACCGATATGCCTACTAATTTATCTCGAGAGTCTCATTTGATTAACAAGCCTAGCGTGATAACAATGTTCCGTTTAATTGTCAATTCCTGTCTTGTAAGTACCTATTATCCTTTAGCTTACGCATGATCACCTAGGTGAGATTAAATATAGTTACATTATTTGATTCTTCACCTAGTGGTTTAAACACCTGCTGTAACTACTAATCAAAACGATGAAAACAACAACCAAATAAAAGTTTGTCCCATATAGTTGGTACAAGCCAAAATTAGACCCCAAATTACAACGGGGGTCATTTACAACAACATCATAAATATTCTTCAAACAACATAACGTTCACAAAACAGCCACAGTCAAGCAAGGCACATAAAGCACATAATCACTCCAAGGAATCATCAACAAGCACATTCTCCTCGGGTACCTGTTCCAAATCTTCTTTACCTGTGATGATAAAAGAGGGTGAGTCCTTATGAACTCAACAAGGGGGAACGAGAGATAATGTTTTGAAACTCTTTTCCGATTAATCTTATGAAAAACCCTTTTTGAAAACATGTCACATAATACAAATAATAAAGTATGCATAGTATGAGGATCAAATTGAACAATAGATACAATTACCAATCATTTCAAGGATACGGTGAGCTTTCGCTCTCAAGTTCATTTTCGATAACAATTGTTGCGGCCGGCTTAATCATCCACTTATCACTCCAAATGGGTATACTCCGGATGTAAACCAAACCTATGACCCAACTCTCTGAGGGTGGAATGCCAAGCGAGAGAGGGACTTGGACCATGGTAATCACGGGAGCACAAGCAAGCCCTATGCCGCCCGGCGTTCGTGAAACGCTGCCATGCCACAATGAAAGGTTGCAACCTTGTATGCAATGCACAATTATAACATTTAACATTTCACATTAGGAGGTCAACAAAGTAGGTTGCCTCCGAGCAAGTATAAGATCACATATCGATAAGTAAGCATACAAAGCATGCTTTGACATGTACATTCACTTGTAAAACACTTAGAGGTATATGAACATTTAACGGGCAGCCAATTAACACATATAAAACAAGTCATATAACTCATTTTGGGTTCACATATCAAGTGTTGAGATCATACAAGCATGCAACGACACTTATACAAGATCGGGTGCAAGAATAGTTCACTTATCAACATGCAATCTTCAAGAATCATACTTAGAGCTATAAAGACAATTCTGGGCAGCCTATTAACAATCCTCAACATCAATTATAAGTCATACAAGAGTGGTTCATGACTTGGGAGTCTACGTGGCCATTAGGGTTTGCAAGGCCGTGCTCGAGTGTTGGTTTGTTTGTTAAGGACCACAAGAAATACTTAAACCATTTCAAGCATACTTAGCAATTATTGGACAGCCTACTAACCACTCAATTGAACACATTTAACCATAGGATCATCACTTAGCAAGTATTCATAAGCAATAGGGCCTCAATTTCGTGCTTACACATGCGATTAAGCAACAATTTGTCATGTAATAAACCCAGTCATGCATTAATTAATTAAGCATACTCAACCAACCAAAACAGCCCACACAACTTCTAATTTCCACAATTACAAGCATTCAACACCTCAAGTAAAGTTACAACATGATTTTAGGCATATTATCAAGCAAAAACCCTACTACATTATGCTGTTTTCCCTCATTTTTTTAACCAAGTAAACAACCTCCAAATTCAGTGAACCAAATTTCAAATTGATTCTTAATAAGTTCTTCAAATCTAGGAACAAACCTCGTTGCATTCTGAGTTTAGACTTAGGAGTTATGACCAAAACCGTGAGACTACGCAAAACTGTCCAGTTTCATACACATTTCGATATTTGCCATTTTTGGGGGCCTTAAACTCAAAATTAGCCTTGGCCTATTTCAGCAAAATATGTTCCGAACTGAAAACTCTAGTGACCTACCAATTTTCATACATTTTTAACATCATTTACTAGTCCAAAACCATTTCGTTCTACAAGGTCAGAAATTTTCCAGAAAATGTGTTTGCAAATCTCAAAGATTCTAGCTATTCTCAAGCCATGCATGAGTAGATAGGCTCATATAAACACATATACATGAACTTCAAAGGTAAATACAGCCATATGAGAGCATGCATGTGAGTTTTGAAAGCATTTAAAAAGTTTTAACCCTCACCTTAGCAACTTGATGGATGAAAATGCAAGAAATGTCCTTGAATCGCATGAAAAGCCTATTTTCCTTGCTTTGGCCATGAGGTATCTTGATTTTCCTTAAATCCTAGCTTATTTAGCATGTGTAGAAGGTGTGCATGTGTGTGAAACCAAAAGACAAGGAAGATAACCCATAAATCTTACCTTAGGCCGAAAATGAGAGGTTTTTGAGGGAGTTGAGTGTTTGCTTGCTTGTTACTTGCTATGGCCGAGCTTAGGAGAGACTTAGAGAGTCTTTGAGTGCTTGTTAGGAGTCTTGGATGCTCAAGAGTGAGCTATGGCTGAAAGTGAGAGGAGATGAGGGAGTTGAGAGAGTTTTGAGAGGAAAATGATGTTTGAAGCATGTTGAATGTTGCTTATGTGTGTGTGTCGGCCTAGGGAGTGAACAAAGCTGAATTTTTGTCATCTTTAGCATCTTTTGAATTGTGAGGAGCATGGGCATTGAGAGGGCCGAGGTTGTGAAGCTTGGGTAGGGTATAAAGGCAATATTTTATGCATTGTGCTTTGTGTGTGCCATAGGAATGTCTAGGATATATTTGAATTTGCGCAAAGCTTGTCAAAAGGCCTTGGTGGCCGGAATGGCATGGTTAAATTGAGCATTTTGTGTTGTTTTTAATTGTATAATGGTGTATTATAGTATTAGTGTTTATAGGTTTTTGTGTGCATGGGTTTTAGGTGAAAATAAAGAATGTTTAGTGTTTAGTGAGCTTTTGTCTTTTAGTGAGTTGACATAGGATTAAAATAATAGTTAGTGGTGTTTGTAGGATTATTTTATAGTCTAGTGCTTTGTGTAGGATTCTTTATTGTTTATCGTGCGGGCACGCTTTCCTAGATCTAGGACACGCACTATGAGGTAAGGCACGAATTTTAAGACAAATGCACGAATTCCAAAGTAAATGCACGCAACCCTAGGTGGATGCACGTAAACCAATACAAGGCACGTAATTCAAGACACGATCCTACATCTAAGTTAAGGCACGCAGTTCAAGGTTAACACACATGAAACGAGGTAATGCACACAAATCGAAGTCGGGTCTCACACTTCATCCTTAGGGTAACCTATATACAAAAACAAAATTTAGGTCCCCAAGTTCTATTGGGTCTTGTATTGTTAATATTGACTTTTAACACATTTAATAATCCATTTTGGTTTAAGCCAAGAAGGAATTTTAGAGTCTCTACCTACCATATTTAGAAATTTACAATGTGATGTTATGTGACCTTGTTTTTCACAATAGGTGCATATTTTTTGAAATCCTTTAGATGTTGATGCTTCATTTGTAGAAGATGATACTTTTACAAAATAACTTTTTAGATATTTTTGTTTTGAAGAAGGTTCATATCCTAATCCACTTTTATCAAAAGCCATTTTTTGTGAGCCAAGCATTTTATCAAGATTTTCTTTTCCTTTTGTAAATCTTGCTAGACTTCCATTTAATCCTTGATTTTCTTTTTCAAGCTTTTCAATTTTTGTTTGAAGATTGTTATTTTCGAAATGAATTTTAAGTGCCTTTTCATGAGCAAAATTTCGATCTTTTTCAAGCAACTTATTTTCTTCTTTTAAGGTATTATTTTCCTTTTGAAGTTCATGTATCTTGATAATTGCAATTTCAAAACTATCATGCATTTTAGAAAATTTATTTTGTAATTCTTCAAAAGATCATTCATTTTCAATTAATAAGCTAGAGGTGTAATATTCAGAATTAAAAGATGAACATACCTCATCATCCTCTTTTGTCATAAGACAAACGATGTTTGCCACTTCTTCATTTTCGCTTTCTTCACCGGTTGATGCATCGTCATCAACGTATGTTGCTTTCAAAGCTTTTCATCCCTTGGTTTTGATTGGTTTTGGACAATTTGCTTTTATGTGACCCATCTTGTCACAATTGAAACATCTTCCTTCTTCTTTGGTTTGTTTCTTCCTTTGTTCATAAACTTATTGTAAGGAGCTTTGCTTACCTTTTTGAATTTGAGAAATTTCTTAAAGTTCCTTGTAAGAAGGGCTATCTCATCATCATCTTCTTTGTTTTCTTCCTCTTCATCACTTGAGTAAGCCATTTATGCAAGAAGTGCAAGTGACTTCTTGTTATTCCTTTTTTCTTCTTCAACTCATAGCTCATAAGAGATCCCATAAGTTCACTAAGAGTGAGAGTTTTGAGGTCTCTAGCTTCTTCAATAGCCGTTACTTTAGCTTCCCATGGCTCAGTTAAGTTTCGAAGAACTTTTCCTACCAATTCTTTGTTAGAATACTCTTTTCCAAAAGATTTTAGAGCATTAACAATATCAGTGAATCTAGAAAACATTTGTTCAATATTTTCATCAAAAGACATTTTGAACATTTCATATTTATGAACAAGCATGTTTATTCTAGTTTCTTTAACTTGGTTAGTTCCCTCATATGTGACTTCTAATTGATCCCAAATTTCTTTAGCACTTTTGCATTCGGAAATTTTGTTGAACTCATTTGAATCTAAAGCAAGATATAACATATTCATAGCTTTATAGTTTCTTTCACACATTTTGAAATCATCATCATTATAATCTTTTTCCGGTTTAAGGACAGTGATACTTTGTTCTCATTCCTTTTTAGTTAAAGTAGGATTGGTTGGTCCATTTTTTATCACATTCCAAACTCTTATGTCATTTGCTAGAATATAGATTCTCATCCTAGTTTTCCAGAAAGAATAGTTTGTTCCATTAAACAATGGTGGTCTAGAGGAAGATTGTCCTTCAACTATATTAGACATTGATGAGCTTGCCATAGAGATCCTTTACTAGAGGTTAAGCTATATGTAAAGTACTAGCTCTGATACCACTTGTTGGTCCTTAATAACCTAAAAGGGGGGTGAATTAGGTTGTTAGGCAAGGTTAAGCAATTTAAAAATTCTTAATACGGTAATAATGTCTAGAGAAAATTGATAATACTCTAGAAGTTCTTGTAGGCAATTTATCAAACACTTAGTAGGCACACAAGTATTTAACACTAGATAAACAATTAGAACTTCAAAGTAAAATTACAAATAGATAACTCAACAATTATTAAGCAATTAATGTGAGCAATATCCACACAAAAGTAAATGACTTGAAAATAAAGAGAATACAGTAAGAGAAATCAAACACAATGATTTTCAAGTGGGTCGCACTCCCGAAGGCCTAATCTACCACCTAAGGTCTTCCATTCCCTTAGGATTTAATAACTCTTCACTAAGATGCTTCTTCAAATGTTGGTGAAGCAAAAAACCAACTACAATTACTCTTGAGTCCACAAGAGTTACATAAGCTCCTTCAAGTGTAGGTGAAGCTAAAACCTACTATCCTCTCTTCCTTTGAGTCCACAAAGGATTACAATACTTCTTCTCACAATGATTCTCTCAATCTATGTGAAATAGTATATTACAAAGACTGTGTGATAAAATAAATGACAATTGCAACTCCTATTTGAGTTTGATATTACACTTGAAGAGAACTTTGAATGCTCAAAGATATAAAAATGATAGTTCAAGATTTCTCAACAAGAATGATATGAAAAGCTTTTGGAATTAGCTTAGAAATCTCAAGATTAGGGCTTAGAGAGGTGTCTTAGAAGATGAGAGAGCATGGTCAATATCCTCGAAAACAGTTAAAATATAAGCATTAGCACGAAATTAGCTATATGAACATAAAAGGGTCAATATCCTATTTCTCACAAAACTTTACCAAAAGCTCACAATTAACTTAGAAGTGCATTTTAACACATTATAAGCATTTACAAGACAATAGGTGTGCAAAATAACCAATTTTCCACTTTTTTTCCCTTTGTAACTTAGGCTAATTGGTTCCAACCGAAAGATAAGGTTCTAGATTCACAAGTGAGTTATTCCATACTTTTAATTACACCTTATGGCACCCCTATGACCCTCGAAATTACCCAAATACCCACGTTTACCACAAAAGCCCCGATTGCCCCTTTGTGCTTTTGTACTACACGTACCCTAACCGAAGCTCAACCGAGAGTTAGAAAAGCACATTTAGTACCTACTTACCCTAAGAATACCAAATGTGATGTCCAAATCAACTCGGATTTACAACACTACCGAAACCCCTTTGTAAATTTGGCTAAATTCGCATTTTAACTAAGTTCTGAGCAATTAAACTACACAGAGTCGTTAATCTACCTTCATTAACATCTAAAGCACCTAATTGAACCATCGAATCAATCTCAAAGGATCATTTCATCAAAATCCTAAAATGTTTCACTATTCATTGCCCTACAATTAAACAATCGAATTTAACCATTTAAAAAGCTAAACAATTACATAAATATAGTCTCTACAATATGTAGGTAACATATAAAGCAAGTTTTAATCAATTCATGAGCCAATATCAACAAATATCAAAATTGCATTTTATATCAAAATCTTGAATTCACAAAAATGATGTAAAATCCCTCACCAAATGCTCGTAGGAGCTAGTAGGAAGCTAAAAAACTCGTGGAAGCGCTTGATCCTAGCTTGGTAGGGCTTGAAACCAAGATTTGATGAGCAAAATTTCCTTCCTTTCTCTCCTAGCTGCTATCGGGTTTGGGTAAGGACAAGAGGGGTATTTTCTAAATTGTTTTATGAGCTAATGGCTTGTGTTTACATAATATTGTGTATATAGATAATATATGCTATATCATTGTAGAGTGTTGACAACAATTTGGGCCAAATTAACTTGTAGAATCTATTAAATAAAAGACTAATGCAAATTAACTCCTCTAGTCCACTAAACTCATATTTTACTATTCACACGAACCGTTAAAATATTTTCTAAATGAACTCTCCTAACGCGATTTATTCAAATGCTCACTTTCCTCTTTCCTCAAATAAGTAATATAGCCTAGGAAAAATGTTAATTTGAAGATAATAAGCAATTGAAAAATATAATGAATAGTAACCCAAATTGTAACAAGTAAATGCACAGCTAAAATGTACAAACAGTGAATACAACAGTTAATAGAAAGCACGGTAGTGATCTCGGGCGTCACACTATCTCTAGGACATAGATTATCTTCCACTTATCCTAACTAATTATCCCAATTAGTTCTTAAACTTTAATTGATTTCAAAAGGCATAAATTATCTCTAGGGCATAACATATCTCAATTGTAAATCAATTATTAATTAAGTTCTAAATTAATCCCAATTCGTATCCCTAAGAATCTACAAGATTCATATAAAAAAACATATGATTCTTGAATGACAAAACCATAACTAACAAGAATATGGATGATCAACCAAGAAATCAATTGCAAGAAATTCAAATACGAATTTATAAAATTAAATCTCAAATAAAAACATGGGTTCAAGTAATTTTGCTATCTGTCACCCCAAATTTTGGGTTTTAGTGTGATGAATACATATTAAAACCAAGCAAAGATGATAAACTAAAGAAAAGATACGAAGAACTCATGAGTTGATTGCGGATTGAGATAATGTTGTTGCTTCTTGATATTTTTCTACCTTGATCTTTCTTCAAATCAGTGTTTTTTTGCCTATCCGTTTGGAATCCCCTAGCTTTTCTTGGTGTTTAGGGTTGAGAGAATAAGCCAAAAGTCTTTTTTCTTGTCCACAAAGTAGTATTTAACGAAGTAGAAAGCTTGGTCAAAATTGTCGTTTGATCCATTGAAAAACTCGTATGTTCACTGAAAAAATTGTCTAACCTGCTCGAGCAAGTTAAGGGTTTATTCGTTTGTGGATTTCAGTTGCTCGAGCAAGTTAGTAACCTACTCGAGTGGATTAAGCTGCTATTTTGCGCAATAAACTTTTGAAAGCCATATCTAAAGCGTTCGAAGTCGGATTTCTGCATGGTCAGTGGCGTTGGAACCCTCTCAAAGATAAGAACATCATTTTGAAGCTTTATTCCATAATTGTGGACACATATATGTGGAGATACTGATTTTCAATTAGCTATTGTTCACGACTGGCTTGATTCCACTCGTTTTTGCCTTTTTGTATTCAAATTGTTTCTTCCTTACTTCAAACCTGCATTGCACCAATATATTTCAAGAATGATCAAATTCAAACAAATTCAAGTGCATAATGTATGAAAAAAAGGTTTTATACATAAAATTATGAGCACATCACTTCCCTTTGAGACATGACTCATATTGAGGTAGAGGTTTAAGATCTAATGAGCTTAGAGGCCCATCTTTAATCAACCTCTAAATCCTGTTTAGGCTAATGTGGCCTAAACGTAAGTGCCACACACACAGTCGTAGGGTGAGGGTGGTCACAAGCTGGGGTTTTATTCGCGGGGAGTGATAGATTCGCAAAGGGGGTAGTGGATGGGGTTTGCAGAGGTGATAGGGGCAGGGGGTAGATTTTGTAGAGGTGGTGAGAGGTGGGGTTGGGTAGGCAAATTGTACGGTGGTGGGGGGTAGGGTTAGGGGAGGTGATTGAGGTTGGAGGTATAAAGGCGGTATGATGTGTGGGGTTTGATGAGGATGAGGATTTTTTTTTCTTTTTTAATTATTGAGGGAGGAAGGGAAGTAGGGGTTTTAGATTAAAAAAAAAGAATAAAAAAATGGGTGGGAAAAAATTGATAATCTAATTTATTTTGCAAGGGTAGTTTATTTCATAAAATTTCTATTAAAAATTAAAAATTCTTTTTCGGACCCTGGTTGGATAAAACCCGTAAGTAAAAGAACGGGGTATTACCCATACTGGGTCCAAACCCGACATGTAAGCTACTCCCTCGCACATCATTACGCTTGACTCTCTCCCAAAAACTCAGCAGCCGCAGCAGCAAACTGCAAATTCAAAAAATTTCTCCAACACTTTCCTCTTTCGCGAACACTCAATTCACACACTTCTTTTAAAAAAAAAAAAAATTAATCACTTCATTCATCTCTGACCTTTGGTCTTCTAAATTATCGTTATTTCCTTAAAAAGTATAGCAAAAACCCTAACCATTTCAACAATCTTATGACTCATATATCAATATTCACAAAATATAGCATAAACATGTTCTCTCCTGCAACAAAGAAATCTTCTTATCGTAGTGCTCGAAAGGATCCTAATACCATTTCCAAAACACCAATTGCTTCTAGTATTCATTCACCAGTAACGCCCCACACCGCCACTCCTGCCCCTCGCCTCTCTGTTCTTGCCAGGTATTTTATTCTATATCGGAACATATATTTACTGTATCTTGTAAATGTAAAACAAGCTAAGGATCAATGAATGTGTGTATATAGGTATCTTTGATTGATATTCACACTCATGCCATTCTCAAGTACTACTTTTATGATACTTACTTAATATGTCTAAATGCCCAATGTTGCTAATAATTATCGAGTTTTAGTATAAATAAGGTAATATATACATTATACTTACGATGTTAATGATATTTACAGAATCCCACCTGTAAAGAAAACAGACAAAGGGGATAGCGTAGTGCCTGTCTATGCTGGAGAGCTCCCTCAGGCTGCACGCGATGAACAGCATGCCATCTTACTCCAAAAGCGTGGTCCTCCTGGTTAGTACTACTAGTTCTGGTGCAGCCCGTCTATGTTCCAAAGTAATTTAGTCTTCAATTCTGTTGATGGATGTTGTATCGGTGTCTATTCGTGGCAGGTGAGGCTTGTTTCTCTGGTGGAATGGACAAGGAAACTTGGCTTGCGTGGTTTATTTGCGGAAACAGACTCTTTGTATGGAGTTACTTGTTGCCCGCACTGCTTCATTTGAAAATAGAAATGGCGATGTAAGTAAAAGCATGTTTGAAGATAATAGTTGGTTAGTTTACATTGTGAGTTGGGACAGCTCTGGGAAGAGTACAGGTAGAGTTCTTCCAAAACGCAACCCTACTGGCGTTATCTTGTGTAATCGGAAAACACGGGCTCTTGTTTACTGGCCAGATATCTATTCTGAAGTTAAAACATCTCCTGTTACTAATTTTGCTTCTGCTGAAGAGTTAGAGGTGGATTTCTCGCCTGATGAAGAAAGAACCACCCCAAGCAAGCTTCGGCAACGTAGTAAGCTCGGGAGCAATTTAACGAGATCGAATTCTTTTAACTCTTTTATAGCTTCTGCTATCCCCAATGCCCAACATGTTTGTATTGCTCTGGCGTGTAGTTCTAATGGGGAGCTTTGGCAATTCCTCTGCAGCCCCTCTGGTATACAGCGTAAAAGAGTGTGTCAGGATGTGCTAAGTAAAGCCTTTCAAGGAAATGATGGCGGTCAATTTGTTGGAAGCAAGGGTTACCCTAGGTCATTGGTTTGGCACTTTCCCTATCGCTCTTTCGATGAAGTAAACAGACAGTTCCTTTTCTTGACAGATCATGAGATACAGTGCTTTTCCGTGAGACTTTCTCATGATTTAGTGTGTCGAAGCTGTGGTCTCATGAAATAGTTGGCACTGATGCTGATCTGGGCATCCAGAAGGATCTGGCAGGCCAGAAGTGAATCTGGCCTCTGGATCTTCAGGTTGATGATCATGGCAAGGTTATTACTATTCTTATCGCAATCTTTTGCAAGGACCGGATCACTAGTTCAAGCTACACGGAATATTCACTTCTGACAATGCAATATAAATCTGGAATGTATGGTACCTCAGAAAATAGTAAGCCAAGACACGAGAAGATTTTGGAGAAAAAAGCTCCCATCCAAGTGATTATACCTAAAGCAAGAGTAGAAGATGAGGAATTCCTATTCTCTGAGGTTGAAGGTAGGGGGCAAGCCGGCTGGTTCTGTGATCATACTTTCTGGTGATGGTACTGCTACAGTCTCACATTGCTGGAGAGGCTCTACAAGACTCTACCAATTTGATCTACCTTATGATGCTGGAAAAGTTCTAGATGCTTCTGTTTTTCCTTCTTCAGATGATGGTGAAGATGGTGCTTGGGCCGTGCTTACTGAGAAAGCGGGCATTTGGGCAATCCCTGAGAGGGCTGTTCGAGTTGGTGGAGTTGAACCGCCTGAACGTAGCTTGTCACGTAAAGGGAGCTCTAATGAGAGATCTTCAGTGGAGGAGAGAAGAAACTTGTTGTTTGCCAGCAATATTACTCCTAGAAGGGTTAGTTCTGAAACATGGGCTTCTGGAGATAGGCCAAGGGGGGAATTAACTGGAGTCACACGTCGCACTTCTCAAGATGAGGAATCAGAAGCATTACTAAGTCAACTTTTCTGATTTCCTTTTGTCTGGACAGGTTAATGGTGTATGCGATAAACTTAAGAACTCAGGAGCATTTGACAAAGATGGGGAAACAAATGTATTTGCAAGGACAAGTAAGTCAATTGTTGACACCCTTTTAAAACACTGGATGACAACCAGAGGTGCTGAGATTGTTTCTTTGTCTATTGTGTCATCACAACTTGTGGAGAAACAGCAAAAGCATAAAAAATATCTCCAGTTCCTGGCTTTATCCAAGTGCCATGAAGAATTGTCCTCCAGACAGAGTATGATCCTTTGCCCATAAAAGTATCTCCAGCTCTTGCAATTTTTTGGGTTAGATAGAGCTGAGCGACACCAAGTACCTCTGCTATCCCTTGCTGTTAGATGGTTGTTAAAATTCATAAAATCACATGAATAAGACAATTTGTTATAACCAGTTTGCAGCTGACCGTTTTAGGATTATGTTAGTTTTGCGTTTTGATTGCTGAAAACCATCCTGATATAAGGACTGCATTTTGGATGGTTATCCTGTTAATTTTTTCCCGAACCACAAGCAGTTTTATTTATATTTTCAGTTATTTTTAGTTGGGCCATAATATTGTTTCGTCTCTTATATGAGATTGCTTTTTTCTTTTCTTCTTCCTTCTGCAAAATTGTTGTAACTTCTAAAGCATTAGTTTTGCTACAGGGTAATCTTTACATATTATCATGGAACATGGTGAAAAGCTTGCATGCATGATCCAACTAAGGGAACTACAAAACATGATTAGCTAGAACCATTCAACTGTAGTTGGATCTTCTTATTCCTCTTCAGAAACTCAGATTTCTGGTGCTCTTTGGGATCTGATTCAGTTAATTGATGAGCGAGCACGTCGGAATACTGTTCTTTTGATGGATAGGGATAATGCCTAAGTCTTTTACAGTAAAGTTTCAGATCTTCATGAAGTATTTCTTAACTTAGAGAGACAGCTAGAGTGCATTATTAGTAGAGATATATCATTTGCGGTTCAGTTTCAAAGAGCTTGTGAACTATCAAATGCTTGCGTCACTTTACTTCGCACAGCAATGCACTATAGAACGGAGCATCATTTGTGGTACCCTTCGTTGGAGGGCCTAACTCCGTGGTTTTGTCAGTCTGTGGTACGTGATGGGCTGTGGACTGTTGCATCTTTCATGGTTCAGCTGTTGAGTGAACGATATAGCCTTGAAAATACTGCAAAGCTAGACTTTCATTTGAATCTAGAGGTACTCTTTGAAGTATTACTTGAGGCATATTCTGGTGCCGTCACGGCAAAAATTGAACGTGGAGAAGAACATAAAAGTCTACTAGATGAGTACTGGAACAAAAGAGACTCACTTCTTGGCTCTCTCTACTATCAAGTTAAAGATCTTGCCCAAGCCAAACTTCGGGTAAGATTCCAAGTCCGCCCACTACCCCCTCATTTGTTTCCCTGCTTTGTTTATGAATATTAAACATTTTATCTGTTGATAGATGGACCATGATTTCTTTTCCACTACTTTGTTCTAGAGTTAGTGTTTGAGGGAATAATCTGTATATATCAAAGGGAAATAAAATGACTTAAATTGTATAAAGTACATCTTTTTTTACAAGAACGTCCATTCATCTCTGGCCTATAAAATTGAGTGTTCACTTTGACTTTGGCACAGTGTCTATAGCAACGTGGGAAAGATATCTTAGTTTAGAAAGAGTAGGACTTCATGCTACCTTTTCAATTTTTATCTGATTGCTAGGAGAAAAGTGGGCCTGAAAGATGTAGTTTATATATCAGAAGATTGTAATGTCTCTTTGGAAGTTGGCAATGAATTTGGAACATGCTAAAAAGGAAAAACGAGTGTTTAATTTTGGGACAAGAGGAGGATTAATTTCAGTTTTTACTTATGACCTATCAATATACTTGTCTTTTTGGGTAACCTTCAGAAGATACATCTTTTTGGTTCATAATTATGTAAACTGTACATACCAGTGGTGTATGGATACACTTTATGTTTGATTACAGCCTATTATATACAGTTAGTTATCAGTCAGTATAATGACTAATCACAATTATCACTTCTACATGAATTGCTGCCTCTACCAGTGAAATGATTTTTTCCAGAGTCATAATAATTACTATCTTTTCTAATTGAATAAGTGAACTATAGCATTTCTATTGAGAACTACTGATCTATATTATTTCAAAGTAAATTATAGCTTAAAATTACAGTTATTATTACAATTTTACTGTTTAGAATACTGCCTTTATCATATAGCTTCAAACATGAAGGGCATGTTTGAGCAATAGTTGTATCTTTAACTTTTGGGTAGTTCCCGAATGGGGAACTGTTTACTTAAATTGATGAAGTAAGATTCAGGTGGGCATTCCACAGGATTGATCTATTCCGCTTACTATACCAATTACAGGAAGCCGATGAAAAGCTCAGAAAAAACTTCAAGGGGTTCCAATATGGAAAATGTGACAATAGAGTCTCCTGGTTCTTTTTGAGTAATGATATGGCTGCTAGCGAATAATATATTTTGGTGCTTGAGCATGCTTGACAAAGAAATCAAATATCATCTGGAAGAGTATTGAATCTAGGATATTCAATTTCATGGATTACTGTTTGCTTATAACAAGTCATTTGATTGATTGAATGGGTAGATGCTTAATGATCCGACACTCATTTTATTTAAATGATAGATGCTTAATGATTTTCTCAAAAACTTCTACCATAATATCGTAAAAAAGGAGCTGAGCCAAGTTGAGCCAAGCTTATAGTTGCTCAATTTCTGGTTGTTGACACTGAGGCTTGGCTTGTATCCATTGGATCCAAACTCGAACCTTGTTCAAGCTTCTCATGACATGCTCAAGATTTGATCTATTTGGCTCATTTTCACAAACAAGAGAACATGCTTCAGTTCAACACTAAATTCAATCCTTAAGGTCAACTTGCATACCTATTTCTACATAACTACATATATGTATATGCATATAATTATAGAATAATGTGTATATATATATATATACTAGGGAGTCTGAATGAGCCAAAATTGAGCTGAATCCGAGCTATGCTCAAGTGGCTCAGTTCTTTTTTAGCCCTAAACTTTAGTGGGATTCAGGTCATTTTGGTCCTTGATGGTCTAGTCTGCGTCGCTAGGTGGAGATTTGGCAGGTTGGGTTGCTTGGGGCTAGTGTTTCTGCTTTGTCAAAATGACCCAAAATTTTTATGTCCTGGGTTAAGGAAAAGGATTTCTCCAAGTCTTTTTAAATCTTGTACACTTCTCAATGTTCAAGGTAGTCCAATCTAGAATGATGCCTGAGGGATTCTGGGAGTGATTCCTAGTGCCTACTCTGTCTTCCCTACTTTTAGTTTAATTTTCATGCAGTTGACCCAATTTTAAACCTCTAAAAGCAACCAGAATATTCAGACCATAAAAATTCACAACCGGAATAGTCAGACCATAAAAATTCACAAAAAATAATCTCTAACCCTCTAATTTAGCAAATTAAACTTATGTACATACTGATGCTGCAACAGATGGTCACTGTTCTGTGACCTTCATGAATTGTTTTTTCTGGGTAGTAGTTCCATATAAACGTGCAGGTACCATTCATGACTTTATGAATGACAATACCAAGGTAAAGTTGGTGACTCAGATAGATTAAGCTTAGAATGACAACCCAAAGTAGTGGATATGAATCATTTTGCAAGAGGTGTTAGTAATTTACCGAAGCCCATGTAAAATGTACTAATGAAAGGGATGCTTTATTCTTTCAAGTTATGGATATCGAAATATGTGGTGCGTGAGATATCTAGTGGAGTGTAAATGATTCTTCAATTTCAAACTGAACTGGAGAAATTGCAAAATTTCCCGGGTTTGTAGGTTAGTTAGTTCTATTCGTGTTAAACAATCCAGCTTCCAGTAATCCAGAAAATCTTGAGAAAGACTCAAAAGAGACAATAATGACATTTTTTCAATTATAGAGGGCTTGGTTTGCCATAGAGATTTTGGTTTCACTTCTCTTGAGTGTTATCATAGCTACTTCATCTTGCAGGATTCAAGTGAAGAAATTGAAGGGCAATATGAGGAGATTCTTCGAAAGCTTTCTTCAAGGTTGTTGTCAATTGCTACAAGACATGAAGAATATCAAACACTGTGGAATATATGCTGTGATCTCAATGATTTTGAACTCCTCAGAAACCTTATGGTATACAGTTAACTTGTTGATATTTTAAGTTACTTTTGATTCAGTTCTTAATTCCATGCCTCTATAATATATTGATTTCAGATAACTATTTAACTTCCATACTGTTTGACTTAACATATACTTCCTCCATCCCAATTTTGAGTCCTTTTTTATGAGTCCAAGTTTTTAAGGATGCTGGATTTTAATGTAGTTTAGTAAAAATCTGTTGACTTGTTGAATGCATCTTTTGTGCAATTCAAATTGATGACTTATTTTTGTGGGTAACTTTGGAATGTGGAATGGAAAAGTACATTTGTGTTGGTGAAGAGACCCAATTTTTTAAGACAGACCAAAAAGGAAAGGACTTTAATTAGGGGATGGAGGAAATATAACTAACACACTCTCTCTGTTCCCTCTCCCTTCCTCTATCTTATATTATTGACATACTAGTTATTCTTCCTTTGCCTTTAGTTCATAATTTCAAGAATCCAAATGCTTGCTTTGCAGCATCAGGGCATGGGACCGAAGGGAGGGTTTAGCTATTTTGTCTTTAAACAACTCCATGGCAATAGACAATTTTCCAAACTTATGAGACTTGGAGAACAGTTCAGGAAGAGCTAGCTACTTTTCTAAGCCAACGTCAAGATCTAGTCTGGCTTCATGAAGTGTTCCTTCATCGATTTTCGGCAGCTTCTGAAACTCTACACAAACTAGCTCTTTCAGATAATCAAAGCTCACATTCTGTTAATGAGGAGACTTACTCTTTTGGCAAGATTAAGATAACATTGGCAGAGAGAAGACGCTTTCTCAAACTCTCAAAGATAGCTGCACTGGCAGGTATATGCTTTTCTTATGGCTTCCCTTTGGGTGTGAGTGACTTATATATTCTATACAAAATTAACTCTTTCATATGAGTTGTGTCTTTTATAGCAGTTGGGCTGAACATTGTGTAGCAGTTATACATGTCAAAGATTACAAAACATGGAAATCTGTGTTGCTAACTTTCCCTGAATATATATATCACATTTGCGCTTGTTATAACATGATGATTGATGGGAAACCACCCAGGAAATAGTATGTTAAACTGGTAGAGGAGAAACTGGACATTGCAATCATTGAAAAATTTAAACATTACTTTTCAGTGTCTGTTGGTGGTTTTGCCATGAAAATAATGTCTCTGCTATTTTTGGATATCTGTCATGTCGTGATTTGAATTATATTGTGAAGGGTATTGAGGCTGTGTGAACTGATGATGTTACTATGGGTTGGATATTATGTGCTGCATCTTTTGTTATATATCTGAACTATTGTTATTCCTCCTCTTCCCTTCTTCCCGCTCTCCATCTATATCTCTCGTGCCTCCATCCACTTTCTTCTCACCCCCCACCCGCCCCTCTCCCTTCCACCTCACCCTCTTCCTCTCTCTAAAAAAGAAAAAGAAAAAAAAGAAAAAAAAGAACAAGGAATTTCTGTTCAATTTATTCCTTTGACCCTTTGTATTACCCTTATTCAAGTAACACAATGTCTCAACATCCATTACATTGCATATGAGTCACGTGCTATTCATCAATGGCCCCTTCAAAGGCAAGAGCCATTCTAGTTATGGCATAATGGTACTTCCTAGGATTTGGTTGCTCAAGTATTTTTTGTCAGTATATATTTACATTTTACGCCGAACAGAAAGGACCAGAGTATGTAGTTTCAGACCCTTTAGGCCTTGTTAAGTTCCATACATGGGCCATCAATACTTGCAATTGTTCAGATATCGTTTTTGTTATTATCTAGACAATAAGCATGAGGAGGAAGAATAAGATAATAGCTAAAGTATAAGCTTAGTGAAATATATTAGCTTGTTTCAGGGTTATAATATCTCGTGTTTTCTGTTTTTTCTGAAGCACATGAAGCTTTAGTTGCTTTCTCGTAATTCCAAACACTTTTTTTATTATTATTTTTATTTTTATTTTTGCTCAATGCCTTTGATTATGATTTTGCTATTCTATTTTTCTACCAGTAGCAGTTGATCATAATTATTACTATCTAGCAGGAAAGAGTGCTGATTATGAAGCAAAGGTTAGGCGTATTGATGCTGATTTGAAGATTCTGGAGTTACAGGTAATAGTTTATGTATATTACATCCTTCCTCCTAAATCTTCAATTCCAAATTTCTCTATATTGCTTTATGCCAGTGATCTATGCTTTTATACTGACATGACTTTCTTTAGAAACATATTGTAATCAACTCTATGTGTGGGTCCATATGACTCAAAGTGATTAAAAATACTGCATTTGGCAAAGCCTTTTCCCAGTTTCTCTATCTCTTGTTGCTTCTAGATTTATCTTTTCTTTTTCCTCCTCCTTTCGCAATAAGTAGAACCTTGGAGAGATTAATTTGAAAGTTACTCTTTATTTGTTAAAGCCTTGAAGGTTGATAGTCAATTGAAGTAAGATTATCGTTCATATCATGTTGTGGCTGAAGCATTTTGCACTAGATAAATTTGAAAGGGGTTAAAGTCATTTTGCCCTCTGAGTTTCTTGCTAAATCCTATAGGCTAAAGTCCTCACAAACTTTTACATTTACCCAAATTTCCCCACAAGCAATATCAGAGTTAGGTGTTTGTAACTTTGAAAGGGCATGTATGTCTTTTCAAATTTTTTTAAAAAGGATGAAAAAATGAACCTATCAGATGTCGCCACATGTAAATGAGTTACTTTTCTTTTTCTTCTTCTTCCTTTCCCTTTTCTTTCTTTTCTTTTCTTCGTCCTTCAAATTTCCTGGCTAATTGGGATACAAAATACGGATTGTGGATTGTGATGCATAGCAGAGCGGATGATCCTAGGGACTCCATTCTCCCTGCAAAGTCATCCATTCTCTAGTAACAAAATACCCATAATTGACACAGAGGTGACTTACAAATGAAAATTTGCATACCAAAATGATAGAGACCGTTTCCTTCTTAAGAACCTTTTGGAAAGAAAGCTGCATGTGGGAAAGCACAAGTGCAAGCAGAAGCTCCAATAGTAGCTACAATTCCAAGCATACACTTCCACTTGGAGACTCTTGAAGGTGCATCAGAATTATCATTAATGACTAGGAGGCATGCAGATAAAGTAAGGATGACCTTTATTTAGAAAAAAAAGGAAAAAAAATGTAAAGAGGACCACATAATTAAGAATTAAAAATCAAAGCAACAGAGGTATTCAAATGATCCTATGCTTACCCAGCTGAGATCATCTGCTTTGCTATGCTTTTCAAATGGATATTGCATTTGATGGTACTGGCCGGGAAAGTGGAAGGAAGAAGAAGGAAAGATAAGGAAGAAAAGAGAAAAAGAAAAGAAAAAATGGATGTCACGTGAAGACTTTTGATAGATTCATTTTATTAACAATTTTTTACTCTCATTTTACATCTAAGAAGACAAATTTGCCCATTAACAAAACCCTAGCTTTGTTGCTACTCATGGGTAAATTTAAAAGTTGAACTTTGGATTTCATTAGGAACTCATGGGGCAAAATGATTTTAACCCAATTCGGGGTGAAAGTGAACTTGCTAATTATATTTAGAGAAATTCACCAAGAATTCATAATTTTCCCTGTTTGGATGATTTAGTCTTCTGAACATTTAATTATCACTAGATCTAATGTTAACAAATATTTTCATGTCCTAAGAGTTAGAAGGAATATATTGTGTGAAAATTACCCTTTCATATTAATTACTTATGATCTCTTCCACCAAGTATTATGCCCCTTCTATTTCTAACTGAACTGTTAGAATATACATTTGTTCTATATTTGAAAATCAGAAATTTCGTGACCACTTTATAAGATCCTGAATTACTCTACCTGACACCAATTAGTTTTAGGATGAAATCATATGATTCTTAACATAGTATCAGAGTTAGGCCTATGGTCTAGGCTTATTTAACTTCCGCATGTGTTCATCTTCCACGTGTGACCCTGGTGACCCTTCTCAAATTATATCACACCTGTGTTCAATCGTTTTTCACGTGTGTTATCTTTCATGTATGTTCATGTGTGACCCATCTCAAAATCAGGTCACACTTGTATTCAATCTTCCATATGTATTCCACGTACGTTCAACCTTCTATGTGTTCAATCTTGCACGTGTGACCCCTCTCACATCAGGTCACACATAAGGGGAAGTGTTAGAATATACACTTGTCTTATATTGGAAAATCAAAAACTTCAAGACCACCTTATAAGATCGTGGGTTACTCTACCTGACACCTATTGGTTTTAAAATGGAACCCCATGATTCTTAACATGAACATTTGAAAAATTAATCCCTTATCTTGATTGGACTCAATCTGTTTCATTTTTTCTATGATTTCAAGTAGTATTGATTAAAATTGGTAATTACTCATGACAGTTGATTGATTTGGGTCTAATACAATGAATTGTGAGGAACTAAAAGATCATGAAAGGTGTTAATCTAAAAATTACAATGTAGAATGTGTTACCACTTAATTGTTGACTCCAAAACATTAACTCACATTGGCGTTAAACAATTCTAAGTTTTCAATATAGATAAATAGTTAGGTGTCATTTAGATTAGAGATATATTGGATGCATTTAAGAAAGAGTATACCTATCTATGTATAATTTGTACATAAATTTGAAGGACAAAGTTGGAATATTTTTCAAGAACTTGAAATTTGTTTGGAACTGATTTTTCGGAAACTAGGACTGTTAGCGCACTAAACTTTTGACAGGACTTAATTGTCCAGAAGTAGGGAAAAGTAGGACTTATAGGTAATCGTCTCTCATCTTTACCATCTGATGCCTCCAAGTTCGTTTTGTTAATTTGCTTATTTCTCCTCTCTTTTGGATTCCTTCTTACTTCATTTTTTAAGGTAATTGACTTCTTTGCTTTCATTTCTTGTTTCTTGCCCTTTGTTTATGGTTGTGTATGGAGGTAGTGAAATTCTAAATCTATTTGCTTATAGAAAAAGAAGTAGATCCTGATGTGTCATTCACCATACATACTCATGGTGACATTTTGTTTCATGCTGCTAGTTAAATTAAGTAATAGCCATCCTACTGTAAGTTTCATTGAGCTAATAGATGCCTTAAAAGAGAGAGAGAGATGAGATTTTCAACAATTTAGATCCTGGACATCTGTTCTGAAAATCAAAATTTTGGGGAGACGAGGATTATGTTGGAATTCGGAAAACATGCTATCGGCTTCAGCTTTCTTGGTGAAGAACTCCTTTCTCTGCGTAAATGAACCCCTATAATAAGTATGTAATTAAGTAACCTACCTACCTAACTGAAAGGGAATCTGTAATGTTTAATTTTCATTCTCTTTCAGGCTTCACTTTGTTCACAAAAGTTGATAAGTGTGAACCGTCCGATAATTTATGGGAGCCTCTGGAGATTAATTTTTTTATAAATAAGTAGTAATCAGTCTATCATTGTTTCTTAAAAACATATTAATGCACTTTCCTTTCACTCACTTTTCTCATAGGAGAACACTTTTAAACTTTTCCTGGATATTGAAGAGAAGGAACGCTTTGGGGATCAACTTTTTCCTCCTGTTGACCTTATTGAATTGTCTTTAGGCTGTCTAACACTTAGGCACTCGAGGCGATGCGCAGGGTTAGTTGGCAAGGGGGCTGTTCACACATAGCACTTGGGCATGGAGCTTGGGTGCACATAACACTTGGGCATGACACTTGGGCATAGCAATTGGTCATGCACTTGGGCATCATTAGGCATCGTTGCCTTAAAACTCCACAACACTTGCGGCGGCACTTATGCAAGCAGCGAGCGTGGCAAACTTGGACAAATGTTATTCAGACTTGGGCGCAGAACATGAGGCAACACTTGGGCATTTGTGCGTCAACATTTGGGATACTTAGGCACTTGGAGACACACTTGGAGACAAACTTGGGGAGCAGCATGGGGCATCAAACCTCTTGGTCTATTTGGGGGAAATAGTGTTGATTGATGGGATATGATTGGATTGTGGAACAGGTGGAGGGAGAGGGGAGGGACGAATAGAAGCAATAAAGGATTGAATCTTAGTGGATCGTGGCAGCAAGGCTACTCTGCCACTTACAATATCCTGTCGCGTATTTAAGTCGTCTGCAAAGGATTCTGCTCGCCGCTCGATGGGAATTGTACTTCAAGGCGGCCGGCGCAATGCTTCCGTCGCGACGGCTTGGCCAACGATACGTGCCCTTGGGGATCGAAGGCCCCTACTGGTGGGTGAACAATCCAACACTTGGTTAATTCTGCTTCACAATGATAGGAAGAGCAGACATCGAATGATCAAAAAGCAACGTCGCTATGAACGCTTGGCTGTCACAAGCCAGTTATCCTGTGGTAACTTTTCTAACATTTCTAGCTTTAAATTCCGAAGGTCTAAAGGATCATTAGGCCATGCTTTCACTGTTCGTATTCGTACTAGAAATAAGAATCAAACGAGCTTTTACCCTTTTGTTCCATATGAGATTTCTGTTTTCATTGAGCTCATCATAGGACACATGCGTTATCTTTTAATAGATGTGCCGCCCCAGCCAAATTCCCTACTTGACAATGTCTTCTGCCCGGATCTGCCCGCAAAGCGAGCCTTGGGTCCAAAAAGAGGGGACCTTCTCGTCTAGCGGGTCTAGATCATTGGGGGACCATGATACTACCTCATCCTCTGGTGAGTCAAGTGACTGCCGAACAGGTAGTACTTCAGTACCCTCAATGGGTGCTGCCTCAAAGAAACCAACCAAGGCAACGAAGCCATGGACTAGCCTGTTTACCGATAATTGAAGCCATCAAACGACATTAAGCTGGAGAAAATTGATTCGAGTTCAGGTAAGGTCAAGCTTTACGAGGAGGATATTGATAATGACTCATCCGGATAGAAATTCTATCTCATTGGGTATTTTGCAGACAAATTTCTAGGCAAAATGGCTCTTAAAACCATTGGCGACAGCTGGCAGATAAAGTATCGTGTTTATTTTCATGACAGTGGTTGGATTATCTTTAAGTTCGATGATGAACAGAGCATGTTTAAGGTTTTACAAGGAGGATCTTACTTTGTTTTTGGTCGACCATTACTTATGAAAATTATGCCAAAATTTTTCTTGTTTGGTGATGAAGATTTGAGCACTTTGCCTGTTTGGGTCCAGTTTAGGAATTTGCTGTTGCGCCTTTGGAATGCTAAGACACTCAGTAAAATTGCATCTCAGATTGGGAAATCCATTTACACGGACAAGCTTACCATGACGAAAGAATGTCTCTCTTTTGCTCATGTTTTCGTTGAAATTAATATGTCTCAACATATTTTGAAGTAGGTGGATATCGAACTCTCTGACGGTACTGAGTTTGTTCAGAATGTTTAGTATGAGCATCTTTCGAAATTCTATAACTCTTGCTCTAAGATTGGGTATTCTTTTGAGGGTTGCAAAGCAGGTAACAAAAATGTGGCTAAGGAGAGTACAGGTACTCTAGGAGTTTGTAATATGGCTGCACTTTCTGATGATGTTGTTGTTAATACGACGGTACCAGTCGCTCGTCGTGAAAAAAATATTGTGGCTGATGGTGTTCATCCTCATTCCCCTTTTCCAAAAGGATCTAGGGTGCCCCGTGTTGGTATTAATGTGAAAATTTCACTTACTCCCTTAGTAGCTCGTAACCCATCTGTTGTCTCACCTTCTTCCATAGGTTGTATTGACGTTCGTCAATCTCAAGGGAAAGCCGTGGGTGATTCTGAATTCTTGCATTTATCTGATCATTCCTTGGATCCTTCACCATCTTCTGATGATGATTCAGTCACTAAGAAAAAGGTTGATAGGAAGAAGACAACCAAAGTTATACATTCACTGCACCGGAATTCTTTATTGTTGCAACCTTGCCATGCCAAGAGTTCTGCCAGCTTTGCTTTTGCTAGAAAGAATTTTGTTAAGGGTCAGGGCGACGCTACCAAGATCAGGAAGGGTCTGAAGGGATGAACCAATGCTCGGGAAGAGCACTACCTCCCTGATGCTAAATGATTGTTTTCAGCTGGAACCTCAGGGACTTTAATTCGACCCTGAAACACAATGGTGTTTCTGCTTTTCTTAAGAAACACCATATAGATATTTGTGGTATCTTGGAAATAAAGTTGAATTTTGCTAAGCTTGACCGCCTGATGGTTAATAAGTTTGGAACTTGGCAGTAAGTTAACAACTTCTCATTGCATTCGATGGGGCGTATTCTTATTTTGTGGAACTAGGCGTCGGTTAAGTTGGAGGTTATCATCACGGGTCCTCAGTTTATCCATTGTTTCGTTGAGTGCCTTTCGTCTGGTAAGAAATTCAATATTTCTTTTGTGTATGGGGCTCATTCCATTATGCATAGAAGGCTTTTGTGGGAAAGTCTCATTACTTTTAGCTCATGTTTGTCCCTACCTTGGATTGTGTTGGAGGATTTTAATAACGTTCTGTTTGCGGACGAAAGAAGCCGCGGGCAAGTCATCTCTGTTTACGAGCTTAGAGATTTCTCGAATTGCTGTGCAGTCATTGGGCTGACTGATATTAACTCAGCTGGTTGTTTTTTTACTTGGTCAAACAACACAGTTTGGAGCAAGCTTGATAGGGCCATAATCAATGGCGAGTGGTTTTTCAGTGGTTATAATGCACATGCCAAGTTTTTGCCCTCGGGGTGTTTTTTAGACCACTCTCCATGTATTGTTTCCTTGTTTGATTGGGACTCAGTTGGGCGTCGTGCTTTCAAGTTCTTTAATATGTTGACGCAATATGAAGACTTCCATCCTACAGTTAGCCAGCATTGGAATAAGGATATAAGAGGTACTTGTATGTTTATTCTTTGCAAAAAATTGCAAGGTCTCAAGGCCCTTCTTAACTCCTTTAACCGTAAGCATTTTGATCACATTTCCTCTCGTGTTGAGAGGGCTTTTGACTTGTTAAATGAGCTTCAACAGGAGCTTCACGACTTCCCGAATGATGTGTCTCTTAAATTTCGTGTGGTTGAGCAGCGGAACACCGTTTTATGGCTTGCCAATTTCGAGCTCAGCTTCCTTTCTCATAAAGCCGAAACCAGGATCTTGATGAACAACGACAAAGGTTTTAAGTTTTTCCATTCCATCATCAAAAGGAATTCTAAAAGGAACCAGATTTTGTGTGTTGAAAAATCTGATGGAAGCTTCACTTCCTCTCCTCGAGGGGTTGCTGACGAGTTTGTCATATTTTATGAGTAGTTATTGGGCACTGCTTCCCCTTGTGCCCCTTTAGACATGAGTGTTTTTGCTAATGGTGGTTGTGTTGATTCCAGTTTGACTCACGGCCTGACCAGTGCCGTTTCTTTTGAGGAAATTCGAGATGCGCTATTCAGTATTGGTGATGATACGTCTCCGGGTCCTGATGGGTTTTCTGCGGCTTTCTTCAAAAAGTCTTGGTATCTTATTAAAGATGATGTTTGTAGGGCCGTTTTTGAATTCTTTGATAATAGGGCCATCCTCAAACAAATCAACTATACCTTTCTTGCCCTCATTCCGAAGCATAGTCATGCGTCTAAGGTGAGTGATTTCCGCCCCATTACTTGTTGCAATGTCGTGTATAAAATCATTTCTAAGATTTTGGCTGCTAGAATCGTTCCTTGCCTGGACGGTGTGGTGGACAAAGCACAATCGGCTTTCCTGCAGGGCCGTAACATGGTGGAAAATATTTTCCTGGTTCAGGAATTTTTGCGTCATTATTCCAGGAAACGGATTTCCCCTTGTTGCATGCTTAAGATCGATCTTCGCAAGGCATTCGATTTTGTAAATTGGAAGTTTTTGCAAGGAGTTCTTGAAGGTTTTGGCTTCCCTCCCAAGTTTATCAAATGGATTATGCTTTGTGTGACTACTCCATCTTTCTCTTTATCGATTAATGGGTCCATCCATGGTTTTTTTCAAGGAAGAAAAGGATTAAGACAAGGGGACCCCTGCTCTCCCTTTCTCTTCATCCTTTGTTTGGAATATTTCTCTAGGATGCTTGCCTCCCTCAAGACGACGGATGAATTTAATTTTCATCCTAAGTGTTATGCACTTCACATTTCACACTTGACTTTCGCTGATGATTTGGTCTTTTTTGCTTGAGGGGATTCTTTTTCAGTCCAGCTCCTGATGGACAAACTGCACTTGTTTGGAAAGATAATCCTAGCAATGAAGGGTAGATAATGAACCAAATTAAGCCTCGAAACTGCAAGCAGGATGCCTAAGTACCGAAAAGGCATTGTGCCTTGAGAAAACCCTGTGATTCTATATAGCTCCTCCATGTCCCTTCCATGGACACTTGCAAGTGAGAAAGCAAGATTTGGCCAGGTTAGCCTTCAGTCCAGAAACAGCTCCAAACAAGTGCAGTTTGTCTATCAGCAGCTGGACTGAAAAAGAATCCCCTCTAGCAAAAAGGACCAAATCATCAGCGAAAGCCAAGTGTTAAATGTGAAGTGCATCACACTTAGGATGAAAATTAAATTCATCCGTCGTCTTAAGGGAGGCAAGCATCATAGAGAAATATTCCAAACAAAGGATGAAAAGAAAGGGAGAGAAGGGGTCCCTTTGTCTTAATCCTTTTCTTCCTTCAAAAAAACCATGGATGGACCCATTAATCGATAAAGAGAAAGATGGAGTAGTCACACAAAGCATAATTCATTTGATAAACTTGGGAGGGAAGCCAAAACCTTCAAGAACACCTTGCAAAAACTCCCAAATTACAGAATCGAATGCCTTGCGAAGATCGATCTTAAGCATGCAACGAGGGAAAATCCGTTTCCTGGAATAATGACGCAAAAATTCCTGGACCAGGAAAATATTTTCCACCATGTTACGGCCCTGCAGGAAAGCCGATTGTGCTTTGTCCACCACACCGTCCAGGCAAGGAACGATTCTAGCAGCCAGAATCTTAGAAATGATTTTATACACGACATTGCAACAAGCAATGGGGCGGAAATCACTCACCTTAGGCGCATGACTATGCTTCGGAATGAGGGCAAGAAAGGTATGGTTGATTTGTTTGAGGATGGCCCTATTATCAAAGAATTCAAAAACGGCCCTACAAACATCATCTTTAATAAGATACCAAGACTTTTTGAAGAAAGCCGCAGAAAACCCATCAGGACCCGGAGACGTATCATCACCAATACTGAATAGCGCATCTCGAATTTCCTCAAAAGAAACGGCACTGGTCAGGCCGTGAGTCAAACTGGAATCAACACAACCACCATTAGCAAAAACACTCATGTCTAAAGGGGCACAAGGGGAGGCAGTGCCCAATAACTACTCATAAAACATGACAAACTCGTCAGCAACCTCTCGAGGAGATGAAGTGAAGCCGCCATCAGATTTTTCAACACAAAATATGTTTCCTTTTAGAGTTCCTTTTGATGATGGAATGGAAAAACTTGGAACCTTTGTCGTTGTTCATCAAGAACCTGGTTTTGGCTTTCTGAGAAAGGAAGCTGAGCTCGGCATTGGCAAGTTGTAAAGTGGCGTTTCGCTGCTCAACCACACGAAATTTTAAAGACACGTCATCCGGGAAGTCGTGAAGTTCCTGGTGAAGCTCATTTAACAGGTCAGAAGCCCTCTCAGAACGAGAGGAGATGTGATCAAAATGCTTACGGTTAAAGAATTTAAGAAGGGCCTTGAGACCTTGCAATTTTTTGCAAAGAATAAACATACAAGTACCTCTTATATCCTTGTTCCAATGTTGGCTAACCGTAGGATGGAAGTCTTTATGCTGCGTCCACATATTAAAAAACTTGAAAGCATGACGCCCTACTAAGTCCCAATCAAATAAGGAAACAACACATGGGGAGTGGTCTGAAAGACACCCTGAGGGCAGAAACTTGGCATGTGCATTGTAACTACTGGAAAACCACCCGCCATTGACCATGGCCCTATCAAGCTTGCTCCAAACCGTGTTGTTTGACCAAGTAAAAAAACAACCAGCTGAGTTAATGTCAGTCAACCCAGTGACTGCACAGCAATTCGAGAAATCTCTAAGCTCGTAAGCAGAGATGACTTGCCCACAGCTTCTTTCGTCTGCAAACAGAATGTTATTAAAATCCCCCAACACAATCCAAGGCAGGGACGAACAAGAGCTAAAAACAATGAGACTTTCCCACAAAAGCCTTCTATGCACAATGGAATGTGCCCCATACACAAAAGAAATATTGAATTTCTTACCAGATGAAAGGCACTCAGCGAAGCAATGGATAAACTAAGGAACCGTGATGATAACCTCTAGCTTAACCGACGCCTGGTTCCACAAAAAGAGTACAGTACTAAATGTCCTCGGACTCCAGGCAGTTTTTCTTTTGGGCAGCTGTTCACCGTTGGCACTCCACTCGCCGCCAATGCGGAAGGATGTTGCCGAAAAGATAAGAATACGCCCCGCTGGATGCGATGAGAAGTTGTTTACTTGCTGCCAAGTTCCAAACTTATTAATCATCAGGCAGTCAAGCTTAGCAAAATTCAGCTTTGTTTCCAAGATGCCACAAATATCTATATGGTGTTTCCTAAGAAAAGTAGAAACACCATTGTGTTTCAAGGATGAATTGAAGCCCCTGATGTTCCAGCTGGAAAAAATCATTTAGCGTCAGGGAAGTAGTGCTCCTCCCGAGCATTGGTTCCTGATCACGTCGTTTTGCGCTAAAAAATAGTAAGGTTAAATGATTGAAAATATTGCTTACCTGGAATTACCTCTAGCTGTGGCGAGTAGAGGGTCGATCCACGGAGATTGGGTTATCAAGTTAAGTTAAGTTCTTAATTTAGAATTGTTTGACTATCTTCCGTCACGGATAAGTTTAATTAAGTCCAAAAGTCCAAAAGTACAGAAGTACGGAAGTACGGAAAATTAAGTCAAAAAGATGTCCATAAAATGTCCAAAGATACAGTAGTAACAAGGTCCAAAAGTGAATTAATCAAAAGTAATAAATTAAAGAATCACAACACTCAACACTAAAAATCCAAAGGGTTAATGATTCAGGGTGGTTATAGCTCGGTATATGCAAGTACAAAGTTATTGATTCAGATTTAAGGTTAAGTCCTTCAGAAATAGGGCTACAAGCTCCCACTACTGAAATGAGCCTTTAATTACATAAGTGAGAATATTAATTAATTAGCAAGACTGGAGGTGTTGGTACAACCTAACGATTTTCAATCTCTCAATTAATCTTTCACTTATGTAACCTGGAGGTGTCAGTACAACCAGACTATAATCCATCCGAGGTAGTCTCGTATTATCACTGGTTTACAAAACCGGGCGTATATGTACTTTCAATTAAATATAACATAACTACAAGTATACGTATAATTAATCAAAGAATACTTAAAAACAAAAATACGAGACTTTAATAAATCTGAATCAAAACATATGTACAAGAATAACCTCACACATACCACCCCGAATCTCGGGTCTAGTGTGTCATGATAAACATTAAAGTACAAGAAATCGTAACGTAAACCGAAATAAAAGAATACTTATCGTGTTGTACGGATTTCGGTAGACCGTTATGATGTCGGTATGTTGATAGCTTACTAGACCCTCCCCTCGGGATTAAAACTTTGCACAAAACTAATAATAATAATTAAAACACTCAAAACTCACTTCACAAATACTAGAGTAGCACAATCTATGCTAATAAGAGAAAAATGGTACCAGAAAAATGAAATGAAGAATAGAGCATTTATAGAGAAATTTCAGCACTATTCACGGTACTATTCAAACTATGATGTCATCATTGTGTCAGCATGACGTCATCGAAATTTACTATTCACGCGCTGATTTTACTATTCATCCGTTGATCGTTGACTTTACTATTCATGCGTTGACTTTTACTATTCATGCCCAATCGGTCTCTGTTTACACGTTGACTTTTACTATTCATCCGTTGACCGTTGACTTTAGTATTCATGCGTTGACCGAAAGTTGACCAAAGCTTCTTCAAGGTTTTTCAGCGTCCTGAATTCGTTTTCGCACTCCGTTTGGCCAAATTCAATCTCGATTTGCTCATGTCAAAGTCGCTCGACCTTCCTCCTTTAGTATTGTGCTGAACTTCTCATTCAAGTGTTGGCTTTTGTGGCCATTTTTGTTATTTCTTCTTCAGAACCTATATTGCACTAAATTTATGTAAAATATACAATTAAGCTTAAAATGATAATGCAATATACATGATTCAATGGGTTAAAATTACTAAAAATATGAATTTATCAGTTCCTCCCTTCAGACCCTTCCTGATCTTGGTAGCGCCGCCTTGACCGTTAGCAGAATTCTTTCTAGCAAAAGCAGAGTTGGCGGAACTCTTGGCATGGCGAGGTTGCAACCATAAAGAATTCCGGTGCAGTGAATGCATAATTTTGGTTGTCTTCTTCATATCAACCTTTTTCTTAGTGATTAAGATGGTGAAGGATCTGAGGAATGATCAGATAAAGGCAAGGATTCAGAATCACCCACGACTTTCCCTTGAGATTGACAAACGTCAATGTAACCTGTGGAAGAAGGTGAGACAACAAATGCGTTACGGGTTGCTAAGGGAATAAGTGAAAATTTCACATTATTATCAACGTGGGGCACCCTAGACCCTTTTAGAGAAGGGGAACGAGGATGAACACCATCAGCCACAATATTCTTTTCACGACGAGCCACTGGCATCGTCGTATTAACAATAGCATCATCAAAAGGTGCAACCATATTACAAACTCCTGGAGTACCTGTACTATTCTTAGCCACCTTTTTGTTGCTTGCTTTGCAGCCCTTAGAAGAATGCCCAATCTTAGAGCAAGATTTACAGAATTTCAAAAGATGCTCATACCAAACATTCTGAACAAACTCAGAACCGTCAGGGAGTTCGATATCCACCTGCTTCAAAATAGGTTGAGACATATTAATTTCAACGAAAACACGAGCAAAAGAGAGGTATTCTCTCGTCATGGTAAGCTTGTCTGTATAAATGGGTTTCCCAATCTGAGATACAATTTTACTGAGTGCCCTAGCATTCCAAAGGCACAGCGGCAAGTTCCTAAACTGGACCCAAACAGGCAAAGTGCTCAAATCTTCATCACCAAACAAGAAAAATTTTGGCATAATTTTCATAAGTAACGGTCGACCAAAAGCAAAGTAAGGTCCTCCCTGAAAAACCTTAAGCATGCTCTATTCATCATCGAACTTAAAGATAATCCAACCATTGTCATGAAAATGAACACGATGCTTTACTTGCCAACTATCGCAAATGGTTTTAAGAGCCATTTTGCCTGAAAATTTGTCTGCAAAATACCCAATGAGACAGAATTTCCATCCGGAGGAGTTATCGTCAATATCCTCCTCGTAAAGCTTGACCTTACCTGAACTCGAATCAATTTTCTCCAGCTTAATGTCGTTTGATGGCTTTCGGTTATCGATAAACAGGCTAGTCCATGGTTTCGTCTCCTTGGTTAGTTTCTTTGAGGCAGCACCCATTGAGGGTACTGAAGTACCACCTGTTCGGAAGTCACTTGACTCACTAGAGGATGAGATAGTATCATGGTCCCCCAATGATCTAGACCCGCTAGACGTGGAGGTCTTATCACTTTTTAGTCTATTAGCTTCAGTAGGTGGCAAAACATAATACAAATTTGGGGCAATAGAAGAGGCGGGAAGATCATTTTTGAATTTGAATTTCAAATTCTGTCCCACAGCTTTTCCCCCCATG
>CM075768.1:73035315-73045315 GCA_037974665.1 Ehretia macrophylla
AAGATCTTGGATAATTTTCAGTCACGAATTTTTGCTGCGATTGAAGAAATGAAGACCGAAGTTAACATGGTTAGAACGGAGGTCAAAGTTGTCAAGGCTAACTTAGCCTTGTGCAAGATAGCGGTGAGCACATGAGCTGTTCCAGTTGCCCCTTCTACCCTAAGGATCGATGTCCTGAGGCCCAAGCCTTTCAGTGGCCAGAGAAACGCAAGAGAGTTGGATAATTTCTTGTGGAACTTGGAGCAATACTTATCAGCAGCAAATCTTGTCGATGATGTTGCGAAGATTCAAACTGCCCTACTCTATCTATTAGATGTGGCCACCCTCTAGTGGAGGCGTCGTTCCACAGATATTGAACGAGGTCTTTGCACCATGGAATCGTGGGATGATTTCAAGAAAGAAATCAAGAAACAGTTTTATCTAGAGAACGTGGAGTATGAAACTCGTGGTAAGCTTTGCCGGCTTAGACACCAAAATAATGTACGAGAATACATTAAGGAGTTTCAGGAAGTGATGGTTGAAATTCCTGAAATGTCTGACAAGGATGGCCTCTTTACGTTCCTCGATGGACTCCAGGCGTGGGCAAGAGTAGAAGTTCAACGTCGCGGTGTCCAGGATCTCGCCTCCGCCATTGCTGTCACTGAAGGTCTAATTAAGTTCTCCAACCGAAATGATGGAAAGAAGAATGCTTCTTCTTCCAACAATAAGAAATCAAGTGGTGGAGGAAATCAAAATAAAGGTACTAATTTTAACCCTACTGATGTTGTTTCTAATCAGGAGGGATCGTTCAAACCATACTTCAACAAGGGGAAAGCTCCAATGGAGAATCGGGGAAACAACCAAGCTCCCCCGAGACAGTATGAATGTTTCACATGCGCAGGCAAGGATCATAAAGTTTGTAATTGTCCCTACCGGGGCAAGATTGCGTCACTCTTTAAATAGGACGACCAAGAATCACAAGACGATGAAGATATTGAATTGGGGTCTTTTCAACTCCTCAAAGCTGTGAAGGCCGAGATCAAGACCCCTAAGGATCCAAGGAAATGATATTTGTATGTTGCGGCTATGATAAAAGGTCGTCCCTTCAAAGCCTTGGTTGACACGGGCACTATCAACAATTTCATTGGTGCTGATACTGCAAGGAAGTTGGGCTTGCGGATTAACAAGTCCGGAGGAATGATCGAGGCTGCCAACTCAAAAGCCATCCCTATCACTGGCATTGTCGTTGGTGACAAAACGATAATTGGTGAGTGGTCTGGTACCATTACTTTTATTGTCGTTCCTTTGGATGATTGTGATGTTGTCCTAGGATTGGAATGGTTGGATGAAGTAAAAGCCTTCCTCATGCCCTGCGGGAACTTTATCTTGGTAATGGGCAACTCTACTCCTTGTACTGTGCCCATAACTCGAGAAACCAGACCTGGTGTCAAGGTCCTTTCAGCTATGCAGTTAGTGAAGGGAGTCAAACGCAACGAAGATACCTATCTTGTTACAATGTGAGAGGAAGAATTAGAACATCCAAAACAAAATCCTCTTCCCTCGCCCATCCAGAAAGTGCTGAACGAGTTCAAAGATGTAATGCCCTCGGAACTTCCAAAGAAACTGCCATAGAAAAGAGAGATTGACCACCGAATTGACTTGGTGGAAGGTGCGAAGCCCCCTTATCGCATGGCACCACCAGAATTGGCTGAATTGAGGAGACAACTCCAAGAACTAATGGATAATGATATGATTCAGCCGTCCAGTTCCCCATTTGGTGCCCTAGTCTTGTTCCAGAAGAAAACTGACGGTTCATTGTGGATGTGCATAGATTACCGAGCACTGAATAAGGTAACTATAAAGAACAAATACCCTATACCTTTGATTGCGGATTTGTTAATCCGCAAGCCCAACTTCCTTGCAGTATCAACACCAATGAAATTGTTGGTAGCGCCCGTGTCTACCAAGGCTTTGAAGGGACGACCTTTTATCATAGAGATCCTTTCCTTGGATCCTTAGAGGTCTTGATCTCGGCCTTCACAGCATTGAGGAGTTAAAGAGACCCCAATTGAGTATCTTCATCGTCTTGTGATTCTTGGCCGTCCTATTTAAGGAGTGACGTCATCTTGCCCCGGTAGGGACAATTATAAACCTTATGATCCTTGCCTGCGCATATGAAACATTCATACTGTCTCGGGGCAGTTTGGTTGTTTCCCCGATTCTCCATTGGAGCTTTCTCCTTGTTGGAGTGTGGTTTGAACGATCCCTTCTTTTTAGAAGCAATATCAGTAGGGTTAGAATTGGTACATTTATTTTGATTTCCTCCACCACTTGGTTTCTTTTTGTTGGAAGAAGAAGCACTCTTCTTTTCATCATTTCGGTTGGAGAACTCAATTAGACCTTCAGCGACAGTAATGGCGGAGGCCCAGATCCTGGACACCGCGACGTTGAACTTCTACTCTTGCTTACGCCTAGAGTCCATCGAGGAAGGTAAAGAGGCCATCCTTGTCGGACATTTCTGAAATTTCAAGCATCACTTCCTGAAACTCCTTAATGTATTCTCGTACATTATTTTGGTGTCTGAGCTGGCGAAGCTTACCACTAGCTTCGTACTCCACGTTCTCCGGATAAAACTGTTTCTTGATTTCTTTCTTGAAATCATTCCACGATTCCATGGTGCAAAGGCCTCGCTCAATATCCATGGAACGTCGCCTCCACCAAAGGGTGGCCACATCTGATAGATAGAGTGGGGCAGTTCGAATCTTCGCAGCATCATCGACAAGATTTGCTGCTGAGAAGTATTGCTCCAAGTTCCACAAGAAATTATCCAACTCTTTTGCGTTCCTCTGGCCACTGAAAGGCTTGGGTCTCAGGACATCGATCCTTGGGGCAGAAGGGGCAAATGGAACAGCTCCAGTGCTCACCGCTATCTTGCACAAGGCTAAGTCAGCCTTAACAACTTCAACCTCCGTTTTAACCATGTTAACTTCGGTCTTCATTTCTTCAATCGCAGTGGAAATTTGTGATTGAAAATTATCCAGGGTCTTTCGCATTTCATCAGCGAAAGTGTTGAGGGTGGCCAGGGTCTGTCCACGCAGATCCTCCACTTGGTCCTCTACTTCCTGCAAGCGTTCAGGAAGGGCGGTCTCGTCCCTTACTTCCACTTGTTCCAATCGAGCGATGATATCCTCCATTGCGACAACATTCCGTAGAACACTTTGTTCATTGCGTCCAATTCTGGACTCCAACGAGGAAAGTTGGTCAATTGAGCCAGCACGAGAAGAGGGTTTGGACTTCTTCATTTTCCTTGCCCGCTTCTCCGAATTTTCCACAGCCTGGGTACTAGGGCCAACATCTCCTTATGTTCCTGCCATACTTCAAGAATACCACGAGTCAGAATGTAGAAAACGTGGTTGAGCTAGGCACTAAGTCCTTGGCTCTGATACCACCTGTCACGGGATCAAAGGCTGAGACCGAAACTTGACCGCCGTGCGGCGCTTAACCGAGCTAATAAGGGACTTGGCTAAGCTAAGTGTGAAATCCCAAATTTTTGACCTTATCTCGCTTTGCGTGTTTTATTATCGTTTTGCATGAATTTACATGTCTATGTGCTACATGACTTAGAATGTGATAATTTTGATATCAATACTCTTAGAACATGCTAAATGTGCATTCATGAAATTTTCATCAAAAAGGGAGTCAGAAATTTATCGTCGATTTTCAGTGAATAGTGTTTTCGAAACACGTCCGCTAAAATTTTGAAACTGGTCTTTTTAACCCTTCTAGACTTAGACCACGGACTTTAATAGACCTGTGTTTGATTAAAACGGTTTTAAAACCGGCTTAGGAATTTATTAGGGTTTTTACACCGACTTTTGCAAAAATCGAGTTTTAAGCCGACTCGAGTGGAATTGTTTGAATGTAAAACTTCTTGTCACCTAAAAATAACCCACTTGAGATAACTTGGGTGTTGCATAATTGTTTTGAGCATTGGTGATCAAGAAAATGCATTTAAAGACAAGAAAACACTAAAAATACTAAGTTTTTAACTTTGACTTTCATTTAAATGTTGACCACCTTGCTCATAAGTAGTTACACACATTAAAACAAGCCAAAAACACCACAAAACACACATAAAACCGTGAGTTCAAGGGGGAGGAAGAATAAGAGCATTTTCAAGGTTTTTCAAAGTATTTTTCACATAAAAACTTCATTTCAAGGCCAAATCACTTCATTCAAAGCTCGATTTTGCTTGTTGGGCATCCATTCTACCTATTTCTAGCCTTGGTTTGCATCAAATGTGAGAGAAAAATTCTAGATCTCAAAACTCATCTTTTGTGTTTTTGCGTAGAATTGAATATCTAACCGTTAGAATGTTAATCTGATGTTAGATTATTGCTCCATGCATGCTAGAGATCATTTATATGCAATACTACGAGATTTGAACGGATGTAGCTTATTTATTATTTTTCGGGTATTTAAAGTTGATTAATTTGTTAAATGTTGAATATACTAAGTTGTGTTGATCGGAATCGATTGCCGTGGATTTCTAAAAGATTGATAATTACGTGGTAGCGCCATTGTACTGCCGAATTTTCGATTGTGATGTCCGTGCCAAAATCCAGAAATTTCAGCCGTGATACACTAGGGTTTTAGGGTTATTGGGCATGATTTGGATGTGTTTTGGTTGGTTTCCGAGGGGGGGTAATGTAGTTGATTGAATGGGTGAGTGTTTGAAACTGATTTGGAGTTGTTTGGATTAGTAAAATGTAAGATATGATTATTTGAAGTTTAGGTTGTCTTTCTTTAAATTGTTGAATTGAGCCTTTAGATGATTGGGTGTGTTTGAGTGATTGAATTGTGAGTTGTTAATGGTTAAACTAGGGTTAGATTACGTGTTTCATGCATGTTAAGTTGGATGGCCTACTTTGTCATCTAACTTAGTCGTTTGTTGTTTAATTAAATATTGATGTTATATTGATTATTATTGATTATGGGAATCGAGCACTTTTGTTGCTGATCTCCCAGTTTATTTATTTATTATTGAGTAAGGGAATCAGGCACTTTTGTTGTTGATCTCCCAGTTTATTTATTTATTATTGAGTACGGGAATCGGGCACTTTTGTTGCTGATCTCCCACTTTTGTTGCTGATCTCCCAGTTTATTTATTTATTATTGAGTACGAGAATCGGGCACTTTTGTTGCTGATCTCTCGGATTATTGATTGATTATTGATTACGGGAATCGGGCACCTTCGTTGCTGATCTCTTGATTTATTTATGTTGAGTCTCATTGTTGTGAGATTTGATAATGTTGTGTCACCTCGGGAGGCATCCTAGGCTGCGAGCACAGTTATCATGGCTAATCCCTATCTCTCATGGGCGGATAGGCCATGGGGTGTGGGTCTAGGTCAAGGTACCTCAGGAATTGTGTCATTAAGTTTGGAGGAGTTATTGAGCATGGAATTGGTATATGGAGCTTCATCAGTAAAAGTATCGTATCCTTATTGTGTGTTTACAGTTATTACTATTGTTGCATTTATAATGATTATTGATGTTCATTGTGTGTTTACTGACTCAAAGGATTATTCCAAGGAGTTTAGTAGACCTTGCTCGAGATCTATCGGATCCTCGCTGGGCTTATTTTATATAAGCTCACTCTCTATTATTGCATGCATACAGGTGTACTATCGCAGGATTACAGGTACGTGCCTCCTGAAGAGGAGAATGTGGAAAATGTGCCTTACGTGGATGAGTCTTATGTTCCGGATTCTTATCCTTGATGTTGTATTGTTTTATTATCTTGTAAATTAACTTAGTAGAATTTTACATGCTTTGTAGTTTATATTGTAAAAGATGTTGAAAAGTTAATGAATTAGTTGATGCTGTCTTAGTAGCCTTTCTTTTGTTTATGATTAGGTTGCTGGATTGGCTCATTATGTTTTGTAATGTATATTAAGGGTTCACGTATTATGTTGGAACGGAGGCATATAACGAGGACTGTTTATTGTATAATATGGTTATGATGTATGTTGTTATTTTATTGAGGAGTTGTTTGTTGTATGGTTTGTGAAGTTGATGTATGATGTTCTATTGAGGTTGGTTTAGAGCCTCGGTGTCCTTTTTACTGTCGTTATACTGTCGAAATTCTGTTGCGTCCTGACTGATTATAGGAGGGGTCGAGTTGGGGCTTGACATTTAAGTGGTATCAGAGCTTCATTAGCTGTCAGCCGGAGTATCCTCGGAATGTGGGTAGTGGTCTAAGCATGCAAGTGTGTATGAAGTGAAAGCAAAGTGAAATATGTGTTAATATGATTAAATGATTAAGTGATTAAATGATTATGTGATTTAGTGCTTATGTGATTATGTGATCAATTTGTTTATGTGTTTTATATGAATTTGTTGTTTAGGTGTTAATAATTGTTTATAACCTGTTTACGTGCTATAACTGTGCTAACTCTTTGATTAGTACGATGGTCGATAGACCGAGGACTAGTGGTAGGCCCGAGATAGTAGATGAGGTTCTTGGTAGTGTGGCACATGGCCGTGATAGGGGTGATGATAGGTTAGGGGCAGCAATGGATCGGATTGCAGATTTGATGGCTGGACAGGCCCAGTTGTTAGCGGGTCAGGCTGCTCAGACTCAGGCATTGCAGGCCCAGATACAGAATGTACAGGGTGGTAATCACGGTCTAGGTACTATGAAGGAGTTTTTGGGGTACTATCCTCCTAGATTTCAGGGAGAGCCTGATGATAGGAAGGCCGAGTCATGGATTAGTAAGTTAGAGAAAATTTTTGATCCTCTCGGGTACACTGATGAGAGGAAGGTGACTTCTACTGTCTATTTGCTTGATGATGAGGCAGAGGAGTGGTGGTACACTCTGAGAGCTAGTTGGGAGACCCGGGGTGTTCCGTATGTTTGGGATGCCTTTCTGACTGCTTTTAGGGATAAGTATGTCACGAGGGTTGCACGGGAGAGGAGAGAGGCTGAGTTCCTGTCTTTGGTACAGGGGGATTCTTCTGTGGCTCAATATGAGGCTACATTCACTAGGTTGTCCCGGTATGCACCGGAGTTTGTAGCTGTGGAGGAGAGGAAGACCTGTAGATTTATGTTGGGATTGAGGCCCGAGATTCAGGATGCAATGGCTTTGAATCGCTATGATATCTTCACTGAGGCTTTTGATGCAGCTTCTAGGTTAGAGAAGAGGAAAGGGGATCAGATTGTCTCCAGTCAGCCTAGTAAGAGGTCGTATCAGCCACAAGGCCAGCAGGTTGTCTACAGGCCACTAGCCCAGCAGGGTTCTTATAGGCCACAGGGTCAGCAGAGTTACTATCGGCCTCAGTTTCAGCAGGGGCCATATCAGGTTCAGACTCAGTATAGGCCAGCCCAGTCTCAGGGTCAGTACAGGCCTAGTGTGGTGAGACCTCAGCAGCAGGCTGGTTCAGCTGCTTATTCAGCTTCTGGTTCTTTAGGAGGCAGTGTCAGTGCTCCGATGCTGCAATGTGTTTATTGTAAACGTAAGGGCCATATGGAGGCCGATTGTTGAAGAAAGGCAGGGACGTGTTTAGGTTGCGGCAGCAACCAACACCGGGCGAGGGATTGCCCCAGGTATCAGGGTTCTACGGGTCAGCCAGCAGTCCAGGGTTATCAGGGTGGACCTGCAAGCAGTACACCTCAGCAGCAGCGGGCTCAAGCTCGGGCCTACGTAGTGGACTTGGAGGAATTGACAGAGGCGACAGCAGTGGTGAAAGATAACTTACTTATTCTCAACCAATTAAATATTGTACCTCCTTGAGTGCAACGTGCTAAAATGTAAGTAGAAAGTTTGCCTTATGCGATTAAAGTTAGCATGTGCATCATATCAGTTGGCGACTGAGTGGTATGTGACGCTGAGGTATATGGAATTCCGATTAGGGGTCAAGCTACTTTATGACTATACATTGATTATTGGGATTCTTATTTGGTGATTTTATACGGCATTCTTCCTCGAGATTTCTGTATGGAGATTCTTATTCAGCATACTTCTTTGGATATCTTCTATGGTATTTTCTATGCGGTATTCTTATGTGGAATTCTGATACGGTATTATCCGGAGTTCTTATATTGGGATTATTATTTGGTATTCTCGCTTGGTGATCTTGTTCGAAGTTCTCAATTGGTATTCTTGATTGATGCTCTATTACGGGATCCATGTTTGGCATTCTTCTTCGGTAATTTATTTGAGATTCTTATTCAGAAATTCTAGTCAGTGTTCTTATTCAGCGTTCCTATTTAAGCTTCTTGTATGGGGATTTTTATTCGATG
Source organism: Ehretia macrophylla (assembly GCA_037974665.1). Lineage (NCBI taxonomy): Eukaryota > Viridiplantae > Streptophyta > Magnoliopsida > Boraginales > Ehretiaceae > Ehretia > Ehretia macrophylla. Next base: position 73,043,599 of record CM075768.1, read on the forward strand.
ATCTTATTTGGTGTTCCTACTTGGTGTTCTTGGTTCGTATTCGGAATTTAGTAATTGGTCTTTCAATCAGTATGTTTGAGTCAGCACCTGAGTTTGTCTTGGGATCGATGCAGAATTGCGAGGACGCAATTGTTTTAAGGAGGGGAGAATGTGAAACCCCAAATTTTTGACCTTATCTCGCTTTGCGTGTTTTTATTATCGTTTTGCATGAATTTACCTGTCTATGTGCTACATGACTTAGAATGTGATAATTTTGATATCAATACTTTTAGAACATGCTAAATGTGCATTCATGAAATTTTCATAAAAAACGGAGTCAGAAATTTTATCGTCGATTTTTAGTGAATAGTGTTTTCGAAACACGTCCGCTAAAATTTTGAAACTGGTCTTTTTAACCCTTCTAGACCTAGACCACGGACTTTAATAGACCTGTGTTTGATTAAAACGGTTTTAAAATCGGCTTAGGAATTTATTAGGGTTTTTACACCGACTTTTGCAAAAATCGAGTTTTAAGCCGACTCGGGTGGAATTGTTTGAATGTAAAACTTCTTGTCACCTAAAAATAACCCACTTGAGATAACTTGGGTGTTGCATAATTGTTTTGAGCATTGGTGATCAAGAAAATGCATTTAAAGACAAGAAAACACTAAAAATACTAAGTTTTTAACTTTGACTTTCATTTAAATGTTGACCACCTTGCTCATAAGTAGTTACACACATTAAAACAAGCCAAAAACACCACAAAACACACATAAAACCGTGAGTTCAAGGGGGAGGAAGAATAAGAGCATTTTCAAGGTTTTTCAAAGTAATTTTCACATAAAAACTTCATTTCAATGCCAAATCACTTCATTCAAAGCTTTATTTTGCTTGTTGGGCATCCATTCTACCTATTTCTAGCCTTGGTTTGTATCAAAGGTGAGAGAAAAATTCTAGATATCAAAACTCATCTTTTGTGTTTTTGCGTAGAATTGAATATCTAAGCGTTAGAATGTTAATCTGATGTTAGATTATTGCTCCCTGCATGCTAGGGATCATGTATATGCAATATTACGAGATTTGAAGGGATGTAGCTTATTTATTGTTTTTCGGGTATTTAAAGTTGATTAATTTGTTAAATGTTGAATATATTGAGTTGTGTTGATCGGAATCGATTGCCGTCGATTTCTAAAAGATTGATAATTACGTGGTAGCGTCGTTGTAATGCCGAATTTTTGATTGTGATGTCCGTGCCAAAATCCGGAAATTTCAGTCGTGATACACTAGGGTTTTAGGGTTATTGGGCATGATTTGGATGTGTTTTGGTTGGTTTTTGAGGGGGGGGGGGAAATGTAGTTAATTGAATGGGTGAGTGTTTGAAACTGATTTGGAGTTGTTTGGATTAGTAAAATGTAAGATATGATTATTTGAAGTTTAGGTTGTCTTTCTTTAAATTGTTGAATTGAGCCTTTAGATGATTGGGTGTGTTTGAGTGATTGAATTGTGAGTTGTTAATGGTTAGACTAGGGTTAGATTACGTGTTTCATGCATATTAAGTTGGATGGCCTACTTTGTCATCTAACTTAGTCGTTTGTTGTTTAATTAAATATTGATGTTATATTGATTGATTATTGATTACGGGAATCGGGCACTTTTGTTGTTGATCTCCCAGTTTATTTATTTATTATTGAGTACGGGAATCAGGCACTTTTCTTGCTGATCTCCCAGTTTATTGATT
>CM075768.1:73050315-73057815 GCA_037974665.1 Ehretia macrophylla
AAGATTGGCTGAGAATACCCTATCCTTAATTTGGATTTTACATGCTTTACAAGCTGAACTAGTCACAAGCTTAGACCCCATCGGAGTATCGACTTCTACTTCGTAAGGCAAACATTCAACTTGTAATTTTACACGTTGCACACATAAGGGAGTAATAAAGGAATGAGTAGCACTTGGATCGATTAACACCCTAACAGGTTCATTCAGTATCAAGAATGTACCTTCAACAACAGCGGTCTCCTCTGGAAGCTCCTCGCACTCAATAGCATAAGCTCGGGCCTGAACTCTAGGAACTGGAGTCTTGCCTCTACCAGCTGGTTTAACCTGATTTTGTCCTCCTTGCCATTTAGGGCAATCCTTGATCTGATGCTGATCACTGCCACACCGCACACAGCGTCCTGACTTCTTCCAGCACTGGGCCTCGGTATGACCCTTCTTGTCACAGTAAGAACAGTTGATAGACTGAGTAGTAGGTGAACTACCTGTGGATCCGCGGGTGGAAGAGGCTGATGGTGCTTTAGTCGGGCCACGGTTATTAACTGGTCTGTTCTGGCTCTGGCCCTGACTACGACTCTGACTCTGGAATTTCCTCTGTTGTCTTGGAGGCTGATATGGTTTCTTGTTCGGCTGGCTCGAACCGGCTCTATCAAGTTTCATTTTCTCAATTCGGGAAGCAGCAGCAAGGAGAGCAGAATAGGTAGTGAAGTCATGCGAAGCTAACTGATCCTGAATTTCTAGCCTCAATCCAATCGTAAATTTTCACATTTTTGCCTCAGGGGTACCGACCATGTATGGTGCATAACGGGACAGTTTGTCAAAGCGAGCCTCATACTGAGCCACCGTCATGTTACCTTGGTTCAAATGCATGAACTCCTCAATTCGCCTCTGCCTGGAAACTGCAGGTACGTACTTCTCCTTGATTGCCTTAACGAAATTACTCCATAAACGAGGTGTATGGTTTGTTTCCCAAAGTGCCTCCACAGTGTGCCACCAATGCTTCGAATCCCCGTGCAACAGAAACACAGCAAACTCAATCTTCTCTTCATCAGTAAAATCAAGTGGCTCGTAGATCCTTTCAATCTCAGATAGCCAAGCTTCTGCCTTCTCATCATCAGCTTCCCCATAGAATTTGGATGGGCGAAAATCCAGGAACTCTTGCATTCTATTGTTTCTCCCATTATTACCATCGTTCCTGTTATTATTACCTCCAGTTGCATTGTTGTTATTAATTGCTGCTTCACGGGCTTCCTGTCTTTCCATCACTCGCGACACGCGATCCATAGCACTCGCCATTAAATTAAACATAGCGATGCCGGGATTAGTCTGATGAGCATCACTGGCTTTTTGAGGTTCCTCGCCCCTATTTGTGTTACGGGTGCTAGGGCCAGCCATCTATAGGCACAATTGTCATGTACAATTATTGGGACATGATAAGATAGGAAATTAAGTCATAGAACATGCAACATACTATTTCAGGTAGGCATAACATCTTCAAACAATGAAGGCATGTTAATCACGTAAGCACATAGAAACATAGAAGGCACAATTAACCTTGTCACACATTATCACACATAAACAAGTCATCCTAATAACCTTAGGGCTTCTACCCACGTTCCGAGAGTTAAACTCGGCTTAAGCAATTTAAGCTCTGATACTATTTCTCTAAGGTGTCATGCCCCAACTCGACCTATAGAGGTTAGACTAGGGTGTGATCTAAACATTTATATCACTTCACGTGCTTAATCGTTCATTAAGGTTTAACGCTTAACGTTAGCCTAGAACTCCAAAATTCTCTGAAAAATCGACAGAATAATGGCTGTAATTGGCTCCTTAGTTTGATCTAATTTTCTCATCGCCTCAAACCTTTCAATCTCAACTTCGACTTCAACTAAGACAACTATTTATCACTAATTGAAATGCCTACTAGTTATTTCGAAGTCTCGTCTGATTAATAACCTAGCATGATAACTATGTCCCGTTTGTTTGTCAATCCCTGTTTCAAAAGTACTTGTTAATCTTAGCTTACCAATGAGTACCTGCTTAAGTTTGGATAGATTCCTTTACTTAATCCTTTACCTGATACTTCGTAAGACTGTGATAGATACTAGCCTGTGATAGATATAGCAAAAACGACCACAAGAGTGTCTAACTAGTTATGATCAGTACAAGCCAAAATTTGACCCCAAATTACAATGGGGGTCATTTACAATACAACAACAAGTAACATAAGAAATAATCTTCAAGCAACATATCGTTCACAAAATGGCCATAGTCAAGTAAGGCACGTAGGGCAAGTAATCATTTCAAGGAATCATCGTTAGACATGTTGTCCTCGGGTACCTGTTCCTGGTCTTCTTTACCTGAGATGATAAAAGAGGGTGAGTCCTTATGAACTCAGCGAGGGGGAACGAGAAATAAGTTTTGAAACTCTTTTTCCGGTTCAACTTATGAAAACACTTTTTGCAAGCATGACATATATCATAAGTAAGTACATAATGTAATATAGAAATAAAAGAACACAATTATCCGTCGTTCCTCCCCGAGGTCCTCTAGGAACCAAGCGAGAGTACTTATGCACATAGTGAAAAGGATACGGTGAGCTTTTGCTCTCAGTTTATTTTCAGTATCAGTTGTTGCGGTCGACTTCAAATCATCCCCTTATTACGCCAAATGGGTATACTCCGGATGTACCCCGAAATCCTACGACCCAACTGTCCGAGGAAGTCTAGCCCCCAAGCGAGAGAGGGAATTCGACAATAGTAGTGACGGTTGCTGTGAGGCCCGACCCCGAATAACGTGTGTTATCTCGATTTGCGTGCCTTAGATCCAAAATTATATGACCGACCTTGGATTATGTGCCCTGTCTTGTTTTTCGTGCATGCCTCGTCAAACGTGCCTTGACCTAGAATTATGTGCCTTAATCCTTGATATACGTGCAATACCTAGATAAACGTGCCATGACATTATTTTATGTGCGAGACCTCGATTTGCGTGTCTCTTCGTTTCATGTGCATTAACCTAGAATTACGTGCTTTGACCTAGGTTTAAGAGTCGTGTCTCGTTTTATGTGCCTTGCATTGAATTATGTGCATACATTTAGGGTTGTGTGCATTTACTTGAGAAACGTGCATTTGTCTCGTAGTTCGTGCCTTGTCTCGTAGTACGTGTCCTAAACCTAGGAGAGCGTGCCCACACGTTAATCAAGAAAGCATCTTACACGAAGCACTAGATCATTAATTAATCCTACAAACTCCACCATCAATATTATAATCCTAAATTAACTCACTAGTAGACAAAATTTCACTAAATACTAAACATTCTTCATTCTTTATTCCTTATTCTTTTGCAAATTCCAAGAACCTAAAATACCACATCAACCTACAATAAAATAAGGCTTTAACACATGACAAAATTCAGAATTTGAGCTCACTTGGCCGACCATGTGTAGGAATGTGACAAGCTTTGCAATTTAAAATTAGTCCTAGACAAACTATGAGACACACACAAGACACAAGGCATAAAATAAACCCATACACCCAACCCCAAGCACCCTTTCTCGACCAACACACCCAAGGAATGCTAAAACATTTCAAAAATGCTCAAAGATGACAAAAAATTCAGACTTGTAGAAGCTCAAGGCCAACATATGCCTTAACAATTGCAAAAGCCTTCATTTTTCTTCATTCTCCCATTTCCTCACATTTCTCTCTCTCCCCTCATTCTTCTCTCTCTCTCTAGGCCTTGGCTGAGTTTCTTCATTCCATAGCTCATCTTCATCATTCTTTGGTGCATCAAGACAAGCAACAAGCAAAGAAACTCGACCAAGCAAGCTAGGTTACAAGAATGAGTTTGCTAGCTTCCATTTCTTTTCTTCTTCTTCTAACCACATGCACCTACTAAGAACTTGATCACTAAGCTAGGAAAAATAGAGAAAATTCGAGTGGTGTCTCGGCTAAGCAAGGAAAGGAGTCAACCTTGTGCTTCATCAAAGTTTTGTGCATCTTCTTGTTGATTTGCTAAGGTGAGGGCTAAAACTTCTTGAAAATCTTTCAAAAATTCACATGCATGCTCTTAAATGTTTGTCTTTGCTTCTGTACTTGAGATATATGTGTGTTTATGCATGGCAAGATTTTGGGCTAGAAAGTGATGATAGATGAAATCGGGTTTGTGACAGCTTTCTGTCTTGTTGGTGCGAGGTGATTTTGGCTAGGTAAATGATGTTGAAAATTCATGAAAATTGATAGGTTACTAGTTTTGCCAGTTTTGAACATTTTTCGCAGAAATAGGCCAAAGCTAATTTTGACTCTAAGGTCCTCAAAATGGCAAATCATTAAAATGTGTCCAAATCTGGAAGTTTGGAAAAAAATGAAGCAGGTTTTGGCAGATGTACTGACCTTGTAGAACGAACCAGTTTTGACTTAGTAAATAATACTAAAAATGCATGAAATTTGGTGTGCTGCTATATTTTTCAGTTTTGGACATTTTTGTCAGAAATGGACTAAGGCTAAATCTGACCCTAAGGACCTCAAAAACGATAAGTATTGAAATGTGTGCAAATCTGAACAGTTTTGTGCAATCCCACTGTTTTGGCTATAACTATTGATCCCGAACTCCAAATGATGCAAGGTTTGTTTCTGAATTTAGTTCACTCGTTAAGCTTTAATTTGACATCTTGTTCACTGGAATTGGAGTTTTTTTGCTTGTCTAAATGATTGTGAGAAAACAGACCATTGCAGTGAGGTTTGTATCTAGTGATATGCTTTGAAAATTATTGTAACTTCTCTTGTGATATTAAATGCTTGGAATTGTGGCACTTGGATGTTGTGTGGACTGTTTTGGATGTTTGAGGATGTTTTAATTGATCAATTCATGGCTTGGGTTTAATTATTTGTCAACTTGGGGCTTAATCGCCCGTGTAAGCATGAAACGAAACCCTATCGGCTACGAAAACTCGCTAAGCGATGATCCTATGGTTATTGTGTTTAATTGTGTGATTAGTGGGCTGACTAATAAATGTTAAGTATGCTTGAAATAGTTTAAGAGTTGCTTGTGGTGTTTAGCGAACGAAACCGACTTGAGCACGGCCTAGCAAACCATAATGGCCCCGTAGGTCCCCGAGTCATAAACCGTTCTTTCGTGAATTATGAATGATATTGAGGAAGATTAATAGGCTGCCTGTATATGTCCTTATAGCCCTAAATGTGATCCCTGATGATTACATGTTGATAAGTAGACTTTGCTTGCACCTGGTCTAAAGTAAGCGTCGTTGCATGCTTGTATAATCTATTTCTTGATTTCGTGAACCCCGAAATGTGCTATATGACTTGATTTACTTGTGTTACATGGCTGCCCATTTAATATTCATATAACTCCATGTATTTTAGAAGTGAAATTACATGTCAAAGCATGCCTTGTGTGTTTACTTGGCAACGTGCAATCTTATAACTGCTCGGAGGCAACCTACTTTGTTGTCCTCCTAATGTGATATGTTAAATGTTAAAAATGTGCATTGCATACAAGGTTGCAACCTTTCATTCTGGCGTGATAGCGTTCACGCACACCGGGCGGCATTGGGCTTGCCGGTGCAACCGTGACTACTATTGTCCAATTCCCTCTCTCGCTTGGGGGCTAGACTTCCTCGGAGAGTTGGGTCGTAGGATTTCGGGGTACATCTGGAGTACACCCATTTGGCGTGATAAGGGGATGATTTGAAGTCGGCCGCAACAACTGATACTGGAGATAAATTGAGAGCAAAAGCTCACCGTATCCTTTTCACTATGTGCATAAGTACTCTCGCTTGGTTCCTAGAGGACCTCGGAGAGGAAAAGACGGGTAATTGTGTTCCTTTATTTCTATATTACATTATGTACTTACTTGTGATATATGTCATGCTTGCAAAAAAGGTTTTCATAAGTTGAATCGGAAAAAGAGTTTCAAAATGTATTTCTCGTTCCCCCTCGCTGAGTTCATAAGGACTCACCCTCTTTTATCATCACAGGTGAAGAAGAACAGGAACAGGTACTCGAGGATAACGTGCCTATTGATGACTCCTTGGAATGATTGGTTGCCCTACGTGCCTTACTTGACCATGGCCATTTTTGTGAACGATATATTACTTGAAGACTATTTCTTATGTTGTTTGTTGATGTTATTGTAAATAACCCCCGTTGTAATTTGGGGTCTAATTTTAGCTTGTACTGATCATAACTAGTTAGACACTTTTGTGGTCGTTTTTGCTATCGCTACTGGCTAGTATTTATCACAGGCTTATGAAGTATCAGGTAAAGGATTAAGTAAATGAATCTATCCGATCTTAAGCAGGTACTCATTGGTAGGCGAAGATCAACAGGTACTTTGTAACAAGAATTAACAAACAAATGAGACATAGTATCATGTTAGGTTATTCATCAAACGAGACTTTGAGATAACTAGTAGGCGTTCGATTGGTTATAAATAGTAATCTTAGTTGGAAATAAAATTGAGAATGAAGTTTTGAGGCCTTTAGAAAATTAGGTCAAACTAAAGAGCTCAATTATAGTTGTTATGCTCCTGATTTTTCGGAGAATTTGTGGAGTTTAGGTTAAAATGTTAAGTGTTAAACCTTCTTGAACGATTAAGTACGTGAAAGCACTTGAATGTTTAGATCACTCCCTAGTTTAACCTCTATAGGTCGGGTTGGGGCGTGACACCTACAATGTTCCACAAAGTGCCCATAACGTCCCCCCGCATGGCCCTCGACTAGGGGGCTTGACACCACATACCCCCCTATAGCACATTTAGATGCAAAATCCCAAGTGACAGCAGTAGCGTATATTTTGCTAGAGATTCATAATGAGTATTTTACACTATACAAGGCCCCATTTGGCATGATCTTTGTACCCAACTTGCTTCTAATTGATAGCATATGATATCCAAATGCTTCAAGATTATTTTTTTTGAAAAAATATTTTTTAATATTTAATAATTGCGAAAAATAGGAAAAATTCAGAAAAAAAAGTAAAAAATAAAGAAAAAATTATATTAATTCATACAATAATTTGTTAAATTATATTCAAAAATATTTTTTTCGGAAAATAAATTTTTAATATTTAAAAATAACGAAAAATAGGGAAAAAAAAACTAGAAAATTCTGAAAAATTTATATTAATTCATAAATTAATTTGTTTACATGATATTTGGCGTTAAAACTTTTTTTGGATGGATTGGGAGCCCGATTAATCTAATTTGCCTCACAATTGTGACGAAGTGTTTGTCGGACAAAGGAAAGGTTAAGACTTCTTTATAGATTCGGAAACCAATTGTAAACGGACATCAATGTCCACATTTGTGTCATAATACATTCCGCATGCCTATACCCCCGAATGTTTAACATTGCCCGTCGTGCCCAACGTCCACTAGTAGTGCCAAAGCTGTCCCCTAACATCCCCCATCGTCCCCCAAGCGTACCCCTATAGTGCCTTAGCCGTGCCCCAACAGTGCCCCAACGGCGCCCCGCAAGCG
>CM075768.1:73070315-73075315 GCA_037974665.1 Ehretia macrophylla
ACGTCCGTTGTATTATGTCTTAGCGAGGACCATGGCGTCGTGTGATAGGCGATTCGCGCATCGCGTAGGACCGTGAGAGCATACCATCGGAGGGCTTCGAGGCAGCACGGTGCTTGGATCGCCACAACATTGAAGCTCTAGCCATCGTCTCATCGCAACACTCGTGTCGTCACTTAACAAAAGCCAAGGCCGTGTGCTAGGCGATTCGCGCATCGTGCAGTCCCCCACCATCCCCATGTATGCACCCGTATACACAGAACGGGACAAGCAAACTACCTTCCTGCCCATGCGGTGCTTGGATCGCCACGACACTAGACCATATCCATCGCATTACGACTCAACGAGGACCATGGCATCGTGTGCTAGGCGATTCGCGCATCGCACAAGCAAGTCGGAACCAACTGGGGGACGTCTTCAAGGCCGCATGGTGCTTGGATCGCCACGACATTGAAGCACCAGCAATCGTCTCATGGAAACACTCGTGTCGTTGCTTAACGAAAGCCAATGCCACGTGTGCTAGGCGATTTGCGCATCACGCTTGCCCCCACCATCCCCCAAGAGCCTCCCAAGCCCACGCGATGCTTGGATCACCACGACACTAGACCATGGCCGCGCACATCCACTCGGCAACGGCCATGACTTCGTGTGCTAGGCGATTCGCGCATCGCGTAGGCCCAACGACACGTTAGGGGACAAGAATATCCCCCAACGTGTACCTATTCGGCGGCACGAGGATGGCTAGTTTTGTGCTTGGGCAACCACTCGCCCCGTCATTAGCAATCCCAATGACGTCGACGGTATTACGGCACCAAGATAGATAATGAGGGGCTAGGGAAGCCACCACGTTCCTCATTAGCCATCCTAGTACCGCGCCGAGGGACATGCCGGGGGACGCGGGGTGGGGATGGCACAGCCCCAACGCACGGGTATGCTATGCAATACCTCGGCGTGATTCACTTGGTAGGCATTCCCGCCCACAATATAGCCTACAATGTGCCACGAAGTGCCCACAATGTCCCCCTGCGTGGCCCTCGACCAAGGGGCTTGACACTACATACCCCCCTATAGTTCGTTTAGGTGCAAAAACCCAAGTGACAGTAGTAGCGTACATTTTGCCAGAGATTCATAATGGGTGTTTTACACTATACAAGGCCCCATTTGGCATGATCTTTGTACCCAACTTGCTTCTAATTGATAGCATATGATATCCAAATGCTTCAAGATTATTTTTTTTAAAAAAATATTTTTTAATATTTAATAATTGCGAAAAATAGAAAAAATTTAGAAAAAATAGTAGAAAATTCAAAAACATTTATATTAATTCATACATTAAATTGTTAAATTATATTCAAAAATATTTTTTTCGGAAAATAAATTTTTAATATTTAAAAATAACGAAAATAGGGAAAAATAAAAAAAAAATACTAGAAAATTATGGAAAATTTATATTAATTCATAAATTAATTTGTTTACATGATATTTGGCGTTAAAACTTTTTTTGGATAGATTGGAAGCCCGATTAATCTAATTTGTCTCACAAATGTGACGAAGTGTTTGTCGGACAAAGGAAAGCTTAAGACTTCTTCATAGATTCGGAAACCAATTGTAAATGGACATCAATGTCCACATTTGTGTCATAATACATTCCGCATGCCCTATACCCCCGAATGTTTCACATTGCCCGTCGTGCCCAACGTGTACCCCCATAGTGCCCTAGTCGTGCCCCAACAGTGCCCCAACGGTGCACCGCACGCGAGACACATGCACCCCCTGCGCGCCACTTGCGTGCCCCATCGTGCGCATGCGCGCCCCATGCGTGCACCGTCCTTCCCTACATGGGGCACAACTGCATCCCATGCGCGCACCATCGTGCGGCATGGGCCCCCCATGAGCGCAACATCATGCGGCAGGGGCGCCACATTCGCGCACCATTGTGCTGCATGGGAGCCCTATGCGCGCACCAACGTTTGGCATGGGCGCTGTAAGGCTCGACCCCGAATAACGTGTCTTACCTCGATTTACGTGCCTTAGACACAGGATTATATGACTAATCTTAGATTACGTGCCTTGTATTGGTTTTCGTGCATGCCTCGTCATACGTGCCTCGACCTAGAATTGCGTGGCTTAATCTTCGACTTACGTGCCCTGACTTCGATTTATATGCGATACCTCAATTTGTGTGCACTGGCCTTGAACTGCGTGCCTTAACCTAGGTTTAAGAGTCGTGTCTTCATTTACGTGCCTTGCTTCGAAATACGTGTCTTGCATTGGTTTATATGCATTCACCTAGGGTCGTGTACATTTACTTTGTAATCCGTGTATTAGTCTTGAATTATGTGTCTTACCTCGTAGTTCGTGTCTACCTAGAAATTTGTGCCATATATTGATTTTTGTGTGTGCCTTGTAGTGCGTACCTTAAACCTTGAACTGCGTGTCTACACGCTAATCAATAAAGATTCCTGCGCACAAAGCACAAGACGCTAAAATAATCCTACACAATCCACTAATCAATATTATATTCCTAATTCAGATCTCTACAAAATCTACTAACAATAAACAATTCAATCTACACAAACACCTAAACATTCTTTATTCTTTATTCTCACCTAAAACCAATACACCTCAAATTCTACACTTATTATAATCCATTATATACTTAAAAAGAATCTGAAATTTCAGAAATTACAAGCCCTTGCCCGACCATGTGAAGACAATTTGGCTAGCTTTGCACTATTTATTAATTATCCTAGACATTCTATGACACCAACACAAGACACAATGCATAAAAAAACTACTAAACACCCTACCCTAAGCTACCTTTCTCGGCCTACACACCATACCCATACTCCTCACAATTCAAAATGCAAAAGGTGACAAGAAATTTCGGCCTTGCAAAGCCTATAGCCGACACACTCAAACACAACTCTTCAACATCAAAAATTTTCCTCTCAAGCTCTCATTCTCTCTCCATTTCGACCATGGCTGCCTCTTGACCTTCCAAGACCTCAAGCATGCTCTCAAGACTCTCCCAAGCTCAGCCATAGCAGCCCAAAGCAAGGAAGAAGCCCTTTGTGCATTTTGAAGAACATTTGAGCATCTTTAACCATCAATAGGCTAAGGTGAGGGTTAAACTCTTTTAAAAGCTTTCAAAAATCACATGCATGCCTTCATATGACTATATTTACCTCTGTAGTTGTTGTATATGTGTGTACATGAGCTTATATAACCATGCATGGCAAGATATTTGGCTAGAACTTGAAGATAGGTAAGAATCGCGTAGCTGGCAGATTTCTGACTTGGTAGAGCGAAGTGCATTTGGCCCAGTAAATGATGTTGAAAATGCGTGAAAATTGGCAAGTGACTAGTTTTTCCAGTTCGGACCATTTTTCGTAGAAATAGGCCAAGGCCAATTCTGACACTAAGACCCCTAAAATGGCCAAATATCAAAAGATGTCTAAATCTAGAAAATCTGGGAAGATGGAGCAGGTTTTTGGCAGTTCACTGGCCTTGTAGAACGAAACAGTTTTGGCCTAGTAAATGATATTGAAAATGCATGAAATTTGGTAGGTTGCTATATTTTTCCGTTCTGGACATTTTTGTCAGAAATAGACTAAAGCTAAATCTGACCCTAAGGCCCTCAAAAATGGCAAGTATTGAAATGAGTAAGAATCTGGACAGTTTTGTGTAGTCTCACGGTTTTGGCTATAACTCTTGAATCCGAACTCCAAATGATGCGAGGTTTGTTCCTAGATTTAAATCACTCATTAAGATTTAATTTGATATTTTGATCACTGAATTTGGAGATTATTTGTTTAGCTAATTGAATGTGGGAATACAGACCAATGCAGTAGGGTTTTTACTTAGTAAAATGCTTTGAAACATGTTGTAACTTCACTTGTGGTATTGAATGCTTGGATTTGTGGAAATTAGAAGTTGTGTGGGCTGTTTGAATGATTGAGGATGCTTAATTAGTCGATGCATGGATTGGGTTTAATTACGTGACAAATTGAGGCTCAATCGTACGTGTAAGCATGAATTGAAACCCTATTGACTATGAAAACCCGCTAAGCGATGATCCTATGGTTAATGTGTTCAATTGTGTGATTAGTAGGCTGCCCAATAAATGTTATGCATGCTTGATGTGGTTTAAGTATTACTTGTGGTGCTTAGCAAATGAAACCAACCCCGAGCACGACCTAGTAAACCCTAATGGCCGCGTGGGTTCCCGAGTCTTAAACCATTATTGTGTGAATTATAAATGATGTTGAAGGAGGCTAATAGGCTGCCCAAAATTGTCCTTATAGTTCTAAACATGATTCCCGATGATTGCATGTTGATATGTGAACTATTCCTGCACTTGGTTTTGTCTAAGTGATGTTGCATGCTTGTATAATCTTAATACTTGATACGTGAACCCCGAAATGAGTTATATGACTTGATTTACATGTGTCACATGGCTGCCCATTTAATATTCATATAACTCTATGTGTTTTACAAAGTGAGAATTTATGTGAAGCATGCCTCATTCGTTTATTTGGCAATATGTGATCTTGAAATTGCTCGGAGGCAACCTACTTTGTTGTCCTCCTAATGCGAATTGTTCAATGGTATAAATGTGTATTGTATACAAGGTTGCAACCTTTTATTGTGGCATGGTAGCGTTTCACGAACGCCGGGCAGCATAGGGCTTGCCGGTGTTCCCGTGACTACTATGGTCCAATTCCCTCTCTCGCTTGGCATTCTACCCTCGGAGAGTTGGGGCGTAGGATTTCGGGGTACATCCGGAGTACACCCATTTGGTGTGAAAAGTGGATGATTGAAGTCGGCCGCAACAACTGTTATTAAAAATGAACTTGAACGGCAGGAAGTAAGTGCTATGCGGGGGAAAGTGCTACACCTAAATGTGGTGGGTGCTACCTCTTGAGCCCGTATGAGCTACCTCTAGAGTCCTATACGTATCAAACCGTATCCTTTTTACTATGTGTTTAAGTATTCTCGCT
>CM075768.1:73080315-73085315 GCA_037974665.1 Ehretia macrophylla
CATAGGAACACACCGGGGGACGGCTTCGAGGCCGCACGGTGCTCAGATCACCACGACATTGAAGCATCAGCAATCGTCTCATCGTAACGCTCGTGTCGTTGCTTAACAAAAGCCTATGCCACATGTGCTAGGTGATTCGCGCATCACGCATGCCCCCCACCGTCCCCCTGTATGCACCTGTATTCACAGAATGAGACAAGCAAACTACATTCCTGCCCACGCAGTGCTTGGATCGCCACAACACTAGACCACGTCTGTCGCATTACGACTCAACAAGGACCATGGCGTCGTGTGCTAGGCCATTCGCGCATCGTACAGGGCCGTCGGAACCAACCGGGGGACGGTTTCAAGGCCGCATAGTGCTTGGATCGCCACGACATTGAAGCATCGGCAATCGTCTCATCGCAACGCTCGCGTCGTTGCTTAACGAAAGCCAATGCCACATGTGCTAGGCGATTCGCGCATCACGCATGCCCCCCACCGTCCACCTGTATGCACCTGTGTTCAGGGAACGGGACAAGCAAACTACCTTCCTGGCCACGCGGTGCTTGGATCGCCATGACACTAGACCACGTCTGTCACATTACAACTCAGCGAGGACCATGGTGTCGTGTGCTAGGCGATTCGCGCATCGCACAGGCCTGTCAGAACCAGCCGGGGGACGGCTTCGAGGTAGCATGGTGCTTGGATCGCCATAACATTGAAGCATCAGCAATCATCTCATCGCAACGCTTGCATCATTGCTTAACGAAAGCCAATACCACTTATGCTAGGCAATTCGCGCATCACGCATGCCCCCCACCGTCCCCTTGTATGCATAGAACAGTACAAGCAAACTACCTTCCTGCCCACGCGGTGCTTGGATCGCCACAACACTAGACCATGTCCGTTGCATTACTACTCAATGAGGACCATGGCATCGTGTGCTAGGTGATTCACGGATCGCACAGGCATGTCAGAACCCACCAGGGGATGGCTTCAAGGCCTTATGGTGCTTGGATCGCCACGACATTGAAGCATTAGCAATCGTCTCATAACAATGCTCACGTCGTTGCTTAACGAAAGCCAATGCCACGTGTGCTAGGCGATTCGCGCATCACGCTTGCCCCCACCATCCCCCAAGAGCCACCCAAGCCCACGCGGTGCTTGGATCGCCACGACACTAGACCATGGCCGCGCGCATCCACTCGACAACGGCCATGGCTTCGTGTGCTAGGCGATTCGCACATCGCGCAGGCCCAATGACACATCGGGGGACGAGAATGTCCCCCAACGTGTACCTAGCCGGCGGCACGGGGATGGCTAGTTTTGTGCTTGGGCAACCACTCGCCCCCTCATTAGCCATCCCAATGACGTCGACGGTGTTGCGGCACCAAGATGGATAATGAGGGGCTAGGGAAGCCACCACGTTCCTCATTAGCCATCTTGGTGCCGCGCCGAGGGACTTGCCGGGGGACGTGGGGAGGGGGTGGCACGGCCCCAACGCACGGGTATGCAACGCAATACCTCGGCGTGATTCACTCGGTAGGCATTCCCGCCTACAATATAGCCCACGATATAGCCCACAATGTGCCATCAAGTGCCTATAATGTCCCCCCGCATGGCCCTCGACCAAGAGGCTTGACACGACACACCCCCCTATAATACATTTAGATGCAAAAATCCAAATGACAGAAGTAGCGTACATTTTGCCAAAGATTCATAATGGTGTTTTACACAATAAAAGTTCCCATATGGCATGATATTCGTACCCAACTTGCTCCTTATTGATATTATATGATATCCAAATGCTTCAAAAAAAAACATTTGAATTTTTTTTTTAATATTTAATAATTGCGAAAAATAGGAAAAAATCATAAAAAATAGTAAAAAATTCAGAAAAAATTATATTATTTAATACATTATTTGTTAAATGATATTCAAAAATATTTTTTACGAAAAATTAATTTTTAATACTTAAAAATTACGAAAAATAGGGAAAAATCAAAAAAAAATCAGGAAAATTTATATTAATTCATAAATTAATTTGTTTACATGATATTTGGCGTTAAAATTTGTTTTGGATGGATTGGGAAACCGATTAATCTATTTCGCCTCACAAATGTGACGAACTGTTTGTCGGACAAGGCAAAGGTTAAGACTACTTCGTAGATTCGGAAACCACTTGTACAAGAATATCAATGTCCACATTCGTGTCATAATACATTCCGCATGCCCAAAACCCCTGAATGATTAACATTGCCCGTCGTGCCTAACGTCCCCTAGTAGTGCCAAAGCCGTCCCCCAACGTCCTCCATCGTCCCCCAAGTGTACCCCCATAGTGCCCCAGTAGTCCGTGCCTTAACAGTGCACTAACAGTGCCCCTTGAGTGCCCTGTGCGCGCCACTTGCGCTCACTATCGTGCGGCACGTGCGCCCCATGCGGGCACCTTCGTGCGGTATGCGGGCCACATGAGCGCACCATCGTGTGGCATGCGCGCCCCATGCGTGCATCATCATGCGGCATGCGGGCCACATGCATGCACAATCGTGCGGCATGCGCGCCCCATGCGTGCACCATCATGCGGCATGGGGGAATCATGCTCGCACCTTTGTGGGGCATGGGCACCCCATGCGCGCATCATCGTGCGGCATGCGGGCCACATGCGCACACCATCGTGCGTCATACGCACCCGATGAGCACACCATCTTGCAACATGGGCGTCCCATGCGCGAACCTTCGTGCGGTATGCGGGCCACATGCGCGCACCATGGTGCGGCATGCGAGCCCCATGCACGCACCATCGTGCGGCATGGTCGCCCAATGAGCGCACCTTCATGCGGCATGCGGGCCACATGCGCGCACCATCGTGCGCCATGCACGCCCGATGTGCACCATCGAGCGGCATGGGCGCCGCATGTATGCACCTTCGTGCGGCATGCACGCACCATTGTGCGGCATGGGCGCCCCATGCGTCCATCTTCGTGCGGCATGGGCGCCCTATGCGCCCACCTTCGTGAGGTATGCGGGCCACATGACAATCGTGCGGCATGGGCGCCCGATGCGCTTATCATCGTGCGGTATGCGGGCCACATGCACGCACCATCGTGTGGCATGGGTGACCCATGCTCGCACCATCATGCAGCATGCGGGCCACATACAAGCACCATCGTACGGCATGGGCACCCAATTCGCGCACCATTGTGCGGCATGCGGGCCACATGCTCACACCATTGTGCGGCATGTGCGCCCGATAAGCGCAACATCATGCGACATGGGCGCCCCATGTGCTTACCATCGTGCTGCGTGGGTGCCCCATGTGGGCACCTCCGTGCGGCATGGGCACCTCATGCGTGCACTTCCGTGCAGCATGCGTGCACCATCGTGCGGCGTGGGCACCCCATGCTCGCATCTCCGTGCATCATGCGGGCCACATGTGAGCACCATCGTGCGGTATGGGCGCCATATGCGCGCGCCCCATGCACTTGCCAACTACTTGCCCCAACTGTTTGCCCCATCGTTCCCCATGCATAACCCCACTGCGCCCCAACTGCTTACCAAGCCGTGCCCCAACTACATGCCAAGTACGTGCCCCATCCGAGGCCCAATCGTGGGTAGTCGTACAACACCGTGGGCAGTCGTGCCGCAATCGTTCACCAACGTGCCCAGCCGTGCCGAAGATAGGGGCAACATAACCTCAGTCACCGTTAATGCTAAGGGAAGAACGTTAGGCACCTATGCGGGCCGGCATCACACAAGGTCGGATTTAAATTTTTTGTCATCTCTTACCAAGCAAGCATAGGCTGTCTAACACTTGGGCACTCGAGGGGATGAGCGGGGTCGACCAGCAGTGGGTCCGTTCACACGTAGCACTTGGGCATAGCGGTTGGGTGCACATAGCACTTGGGCATCATTGGGCATAGCACTTGGGTATAGCACATAGCACATAGCACATAGCACTTGGGCATCCTTGGGCATAGCACTTAGCACTTGGGTGGGCATCCTTGGGCATAGCACTTAGCACTTGGGCATCCTTGGGCATAGCACTTCTTGGGCATAATTAGGCATCATCGTTGCCTCGAAACCCCACGACACTTGCGGCGGCACTTATGCACGCAGCGAGCGTGGCATGGCAAACTAACTTGGGCTAATGTTATTCGGACTTGGGCACAGATCACTTGGCAACACTTGGGCATTCGCGCGTCGACACTTGGAGACACACTTGGGGAGCGGCATAGGGCGTCGAACCTCTTGGCCCGTTTGGGAGAAATAGTGTTGGTTGACGGGATTGGATTGCGGATTGGGCGGAGATAGGCGAGGAGGGGGGAGGGACGAATCGGAGCGACAAAGGGCTGAATCTCAGTGGATCGTGGCAGCAAGGCCACTCTGCCACTTACAATACCCCGTCGCGTATTTAAGTCATCTGCAAAGGATTCTGCCCGCCGCTCGATGGGAATTGTACTTCAAGGCGGCCGGCGTGACGCTTCCGTCGTGACGGCTTGGCCAACGACACGTGCCCTGTCACGCCCCAACCCGATCTATAAGGTTAGACTAGGGTATGATCTAAACATTCAAGTCATATCACGTACTTAATCGTTCAAGAAGGTATAACACTTAATGTTTTAGCCTAAACTTCACAAATTCTTCAGAAAATCGATAGCATAACGGCTGTAGTTAGGACCTTTTAGTTTGACCTAATTTCTAAACGCCTCAAATTTTTCAATCTCAATTTCATTTCCAACTAGGATTACTATTTACCATCAATTGAAATGCCTACTAACTATCTCGATGTTACGTTTGATTAATAACCTAGCATGATACTATGTCTCGTTTGTTTGTTAAACCTCATTACAAAAATACCTATTGATCTTAGCTTAATAGCGAGTACCTGCTTAAGATTTGGTTGGTTCATTTTACTTAGCCCTTACCTAATACTTCATAATCCTATTATAGATACTAGCAGTAATACTAGCTAAACGATCATAGTAGTGTCTAGTGTCTGTCTAGTTAATATCAGTACA
>CM075768.1:73092815-73120315 GCA_037974665.1 Ehretia macrophylla
ATCCAACCGACCCACACAAGCCGACCACCACTCACGCGCTATCAGGTTCGCTATGCCCAGACCACCAAGCCAGTAACCGCCCCACCGTCTAGGAAAATGAAGCACTTCAGGAGAACGGAACCGCCGAGATGGCTCGAGCATGCACCGCTAGGCACGAAGAATTTCTGAGGGACACGGGACGGGAACAGCACGAGGTGCATGACTAGGCCGCATGTCGCAAGCTTAAGGGGCCTACTTCATGGTGCCCGACCATGCACCGATTGCACGCAAGTGAGGAATCAACTGAAAGCGGACTTCCTGCCCACGCGGTGCTTGGATCGCCACCATACTAGACCACGTCCGTCGCATTACGACTTAGCGAGGACCATGGCGTCGTGTACGAGGCGATTCGCACATCACGCAGGCCAGTGGGAACACACCGGGGGACGGCTTTGAGGCAGCACGGTACTTGGATCACCACGACATTGAAGCTCTAGCCATCGTCTCCTCACAACGCTCGTGTCGTCACTTAATGAAAGCCAAAGCCATTGTGCTAGGCGATTTGCACATCACGCATGCCCCAACTGACCCCCTGTATGTACCCGTATGCACAGAATGGGACTAGCAAACTACCTTCTTGCCTACACGGTGCTTGGATCGCCATGACACTAGACCACGCTCGTCGTATTACAACTCAGCGAGGACCATGGCATCGTGTGCTAGGCGATTCACGCATCGTACAGGCCCATAGGAACACACAGGGGAACGGCTTCGAGGCCACACGGTGCTCGGATCACCACGACATTGAAGCATCAGCAATCGTCTCATTGCAACGCTCGCGTCGTTGCTTAACAAAAGCCAATGCCACATGTGCTAGGCGATTAGCGCATCACGCATGCCCCCCACCGTCCCCCTGTATGCACCTATATTCATGAAACTGGACAAGCAAACTACCTTCCTGCCCACGCGGTGCTTGGATCGCCACGACACTAGACAACGTCCGTCGCATTACGACTCAGCGAGGACTATGGCGTCGTGTGCTAGGTGATTCGCGCATCGCATAGGCCCGTTGAAACCAACCGGGGGACGGCTTCAAGGCCGCATGGTGGTTGGATTGCCACGACATTGAAGCATCAGCAATCGTCTCATCACAACGCTCGCTTCGTTGCTTAATGAAAACCAATGCTCCATGTGCTAGCCGATTCGCGCACCACGCATCCCCCCTACCGTCCCCCTGTATGCACCTGTATTCACAGAACGGGACAAGCAAACTACCTTCCTGCCCACGCGGTGCTTGGATCGCCACGACACTAGAACACGTCCATCGCATTACAACTCAGCGAGGACCATGGCGTCGTGTGCTAGGCTTTTCGCGCATCATACAGGCCTATCGGAACCAACCGGGGAACAACTTCAAGGCCGCATGGTGCTTGGATCGCCACAACATTGAAGCATCAGTAATCGTCTCATCGCAACGCTCGCGTCGTTGCTTAACGAAAGCTAATGCCACATGTGCTAGGCAATTCGCGCATCACGCATGCCCCCTTCCGTCCCCTGTATGCACAAAACGGGACAAGAAAACTACTTTCCTGCCCATGCGGTGCTTGGATCGCCACGACACTAGACCACGTCCGTCGCATTACGACTCAATGAGGACCATGGCATCGTGTGCTAGGCGATTCACGCATCGCACAGGCCTGTCGGAACCAACCAGGGGACGGCTTCAAGGCCGCATGGTGCTTGGATCGCCACGACATTGAAGCATCTGCAATCGTCTCATCGCAACGCTCGTGTCGTTGCTTAACGAAAGCCAGTGCCACGTGTGCTAGGCGATTCGCGCATCACGCTTGCCCCCCACCGTCCCCCTGTATGCACCTGTATTCACGGAACGGGACAAGCAAACTACCTTCTTGCCTACGCGGTGCTTGGATCACCACGACACTAGACCGCGTCCGTCGCATTACAACTCAGCGAGGACTATGGCGTCGTGTGCTAGGCGATTCGCGCATTGCACAAGCACGTCAGAACCAACCGGGGGATGGCATCAAGGCCGCATGGTGCTTGGATAGCCACGACATTGAAGCATCAGCAATCGTCTCATCGCAAAGCTCGCGTCGTTGCTTAACGAAAGCCAATGCCACATGTACTAAGCGATTCGCGCATCACCCAGGCCCCCCCCATCCCCCTGGATACACGGAACGGGACAAACAAACTACATTCCTGCCCACGGGGTGCTTGGATCGCCACGACACTAGACCACGTCCGTCGCATTACAACTCAGCGAGGACCATGGCATCGAGTGCTAGGCAATTTGCGCATTGCACAGGCACGTCAGAACTCACCGGGGGACGGCTTCAAGGCCGCGTGGTGCTTAGATCGCCACGACATTGAAAAATTAGCAATCGTCTCATTGCAACGCTCGCGTTGTTACTTAACGAAAGCCAAGGCCATGTGTGCTAGGCGATTCGTGCATCACGCTTGCCCCCACCGTCCCCCAAGAGCCACCCAAGCCCACGCGGTGCTTGGATCACCACAATACTGGACTATGGCCGCGCGCATCCACTCGCCAATGGCCATGGCTTCGTGTGCTTGGCGATTCGTGCATCGTGTAGGCCCAACGACATATCGGGTGACGGGAATGTCCCTCAATGTGTACCTAGCCGGTGGCAAGAGGATGGCTACTTTTGTGCTTGGGCAACTACTCGCCCCCTCATTAGCCATCCCAATAACGTCGACGGTGTTGCGGCACCAAAATGGATAATGAGGGGCTAGGGAAGTCACCACGTTCCTCATTAGCCATACTGGTGCCGCACCGAGGGACATGCCGGGGGACGCGGGGCGGGGGTGGCACGGCCCCAACGCACGGGTATGCAACGCAATACCTCGGCGTGATTCACTCGGTAGGCATTCCCGCCCACAATATAGCCGACGATATAGCCCACATATAGCCCACAATGTGCCACGGAGTGCGCATAACGTCCCCTTGCATGGCCCTCGACTAGGAGGCTTGACACCACATACCCCCCTATAATACATTTAGATGCAAAAACCCAAGTGACAGCAGTAGCGTACATTTTGTCAGAGATTCATAATACGTGTTTTATACTATAAAAGGCCCCATATGGCTTGATCTTCATACCCAACTTGCTTCTTATTAATATCATATGATATCCAAATGCTTCAAAAAAATATTTTTGAAAAAATATTTTTTAATATTTAATAAATGCGAAAATAGGGAAAAATAGAAAAAAATAGTATAAAATTCAGGAAAAATATATTAATTAATACATTAATTCTTTAAATGATATTCAAAAATATTTTTTTCGAAAAATTAATTTTTAATATTTAAAAATTATGAAAAATATTGAAAAATCACAAAAATTACTAGAAAATTCAGGAAAATTTATATTAATTCATAAATTAATTAGTTTACATGATATTTGGCGTTATAATTTGTTTTGGATGGATTGAGAAACCGATTAATCTATTTTGCCTCACAAATGTGACGAACTGTTTGTCGGACAAGGCAAAGGTTAAGACTACTTCGTAGATTCGAAAACCATTTGTACAAGAATATCAATGTCCCCATTCGTGTCATAATGCATTCTGCAGGCCCAATTCCCCCGAATGCTTAACATTGCCCGTCGTGCCCAACGTCCCCTAGTAGTGCCAAAGCCGTCCCCTATCGTCCCACAAGTGTACCCCCACCGTCCCTGTGAGGCCCGACCCCGATTTGCGTGCGAAACCTAGCTTCGTGTGACCTAACATAGATTTGCGTGCTATGACCTAGGTTTAAGAATTGTGTTCATTTTATGTGCCATGCATTGAATTACGTGCATTCATTTGGGATTGCGTGCATTTACTCAAAAAACTTGCATCCGTCTTGTAGTTCGTGTCCTACCTCATAGTGCGTGCCCTAGACCTAGGAAAGCGTGCCTTCACGCTCATCAAGAAAGCATCTTTCACGAAGCACTAGACTATTAAACAATCCTACAAAATCTACTAGCAATATAATAATCCAAATTCCATTCACTAGAAGATAAAAAAGGCACCAAACACTAGACATTCCTTATTCTTTATTCTTTGTTCTTTTTTCATTTTCAACACACAACAATTAACACCCAAAAGATTACAAGAATTCACCCATTTCATTAGCGTTGGCCGAGCATACCATGGTTGTGCTCAAGGTTTGAGCAAATTTTTTTTATTCTATTGCATGCTAAGACAAATTATGACTCAAAGCATTAAGAAAACTGCTCAAAATTCACTCAATCTCCTCACCATTCTCGACCACAACACCTTGCCCATCCTAGCAATTTCAAAATAGCACATTGGAGACACAAAATGCAGAATTTTGAAGCCCAAGGCCGACATTCTCCTTGAAGATGCAAAAGGCTTCCTTGCTTGTCATTTTCTTCATTTCTTTTCATTCATTTATCTCCTCATTTCTCCTTTCTCTCTCATTCACTAATTGTGTGGAAATGTGGTGTTGGGATGTTATGTGGACTGTTGTGAG
The DNA here is from genome assembly GCA_037974665.1 of Ehretia macrophylla. NCBI lineage: Eukaryota > Viridiplantae > Streptophyta > Magnoliopsida > Boraginales > Ehretiaceae > Ehretia > Ehretia macrophylla. The sequence goes on from CM075768.1 coordinate 73,097,311, forward strand.
CACTTGAGGATGTTGAATTAAATGATGCAAGACTTGATAATGATCTTGAGTGGACTTAGGGTTTTAATCACTTGATTAAGCATGAAATGGGAACCCTAATGACTCAATAGTCTTAATAGGTGTTGATCAATTGGATATTGTGTTGGAATCATATGCTTAGTGGGCTGCCCGTAAATGTTTTATAACTTCAAAAGTGATCTTGACCATTGCATGTTGACAAATAAGCTTTTCTTGCATCCGAACCCATGTTGATATCATTGCACGTTGAATAATCTTATCGCTTGATTGCGTGGACCTCTTAATGAGTTATATAGCCTGTTTTACATGTGTTATATGGCTGCCCGTTTGAAGATCATATGACTCTATATGCCTTTCAAGTGAAATTACTTGTCTTATCGTGCCTTGTTTGACTACTTGACAACGTGCGATCTTATAACTGTTTGGAGGCAACCTACTTTGTTGTCTTCCTAATGTGATATGTTAAATGTTATAAATGTGCATTGCATACAAGGTTGCAACCTTTCGTGTGGCATGGTAGCGTTTCACGTCCGCCGGGCGGCATCGGGCTTGCCGGTGTTACCGTGACTACCATGATCCAATTCCTTCTCTCGCTTGGTATTCACCCTTGGAGAGTTGGGTCGTAGGATTTCGGGGTACATCCGGAGTACACCCACCTGGCGTGTTTTGGGGATGAATTAAAGTCGACCGCAACTCTTGTTACTTGACTTGATCTGAGAGCAAAAGCTCACCGTATCCTTTTTATTATGTGCATAAGTACTCCCACTTGGTTCCTAGAGAACCTCGGGGAGGAAAGATCGGTATTCCTATTATGTATTTGTATTTCTGTACTTGTATTTATGTTACATTCATGTGTGAGAAAGGGAATTTCATAAGTTTAACTGGAAAATGAGTCTCAAAACTTATTTCTCGTTCCCCCTCGCTGAGTTCATAAGGACTCACCCTCTTTTATCATTTCAGGTGAAGAAGAGCAGGTACAGGAACCCGAGGATAATGTACCTAATGATGAACCCCTGGAGTGATTGCCTATTATTGTTGTTTTGCTTGAACGTGATTACTTGTGTACCTTTTGCTGCTTGAAGACTATTTCCCTTATGTTATTTGTTGCTTGTGATGTAAAAGACCCCCGCTGTAATTTGGGGTCTAATTTTGGTTTGTACTTATTTTAAGTAGACCGATACTAGACATGACACTACTATGATCGTTTTGCGTTTACTACCGCTAGTATTTATCACAGGTTATGATGCTTAGTTAAGGAATAGGTAAATGAACTTATCCAATCTCAACAGGTACTCGCTAATAAGCTAAGATCAACAGGTATATTTTGAAACGAGAATAAATGGACAAACGGGACGTCGAATTAACCAATAGGCAATTCAATTGATGGAATAATAGTAATCTTAGCTGGAATTGAATTTGAGATGGTAAATTTTGAGGCTGTTAGAAAATTTAGGTCAAAACAAAGGGCCCAATTACAGTCGTTATGCTGCCGGATTTCCGAAAAATTTTGGAGTCTAGAATAAAACGTTAAGTGTTAAACCTCCTAGAATGATTAAGAATGTGAAAGGACTTGAATGTTTAGATCACTCCCTAGTCTAACCTTTATAGGCCGGGTTGGGGCGTGACACCTTAGAAGAATGGTATCAGAGCTTAGATTGCTTAAGCCGGGTTTAACTCTCGGACCGTGGGTAGAGCCCTAAGATAATTAGGATGACTTGTTATGTGTTAAATGTGCCTTCTATGTTCTATGTGCTTAAGTGACTTATATGCCTTAAGTGTTTTTAGAATTGTACCTATATTATGTTGCATATCGTATGCCTTAGATTCTTAATTGTTACATTTCAATAAATTGTGCCTATAGATGGCTGGCCCTAGTACCCGTACTACTAATAGGAGCGGTGAACCTCAAGAGACCGGGGATGCCTATCAGACTAATCCCGGTATAGCTATGTTTAACATGATGGCAACTGCCATGGATCGTGTATCACGTGTAATGGAGCGTCAGGATGCTCGTGAGGCCAACAACAACATCAACAACAGGAATGAGGGTAACCATGGGAGACATAGCAGAATGAAGGAATTCCTTGACTTTCGCCCGTCTAAATTCTACGGGGAAGCTGATGATGAGAAAGCAGAGGCTTGGCTGTCCGAGATTGAGAAGATCTTCAGGCCACTTGATTATACAGGTGAAGAGAAAGTGGAGTTTGCTGTATTTCTGTTGCATGGGGATGCCGAGCATTGGTGGCACACTGTAGAGGCACTGTGGGAGACTGATCAAACACCTCGCTTGTGGGGTAATTTCGTTAAGGCGTTTAAGGAAAAATATGTACCTGCAGTCTCCAGACAGAGGCGGATCGAGGAGTTCATGCACTTAACCCAGGGTAATATGATGGTGGCCCAGTACGAGGCTTGTTTTGATCGACTGTCCCGTTATGCTCAATATATGGTTTGTACTCCGGAGGCAAAAATGTGGAAATTTACCGTTGGTTTGAGGCCAGAGATTCAGGACCAGTTAGCTTCTCATGACTTCGATACTTATTCTGCTCTCTTTGCTGCTGCCTCTTGAATTGAGAAGAGGAAACTAGATAGAGCCGATTCGAGTCAACCAAACAAGAAACCATACCAGCCTCCAGGTCAGCAGAGGAAATTCCAAAGTCAGGGTCGTAACCAGGGCCAGAGCCAGAGCAGGTCAGGGAATAACCGTGGCTCGATGAAAGCGCCATCAGCCTCTTTCGCCCGCGGATCCACAGGTAGTTCACCTGCTTCTCAGACTGTTACTTGTTCTCACTGTAGTAGGAAGGGTCACACTGAGGCCCAGTGTTGGAGGAAATCGGGGCGATGTGTGGGCTATGGCAGTGATCAGCATCGGGCTAAGGATTGCCCTAGATGGCAAGGAGGACAAAATCAGGTTAAACTAGCTGGTAGAGGCAAGACTCCATTTCCTAGGATCCAGGCTCGAGCCTATGCTATCGAGTGCGAGGAGTTTCTAGATGGGACCGCTGTGGTTGAAGGTACATTCTTCATACTGAATCAACCTGTTAAGGTGTTAATTGATCCGGGTGCTACTCAGTCATTTATTACTCCCTTATGTGTGGAACGTGTGAAATTGAAAGTTGTATGTTTGCCATATGAAGTAGAAGTTGGTACTCCAATGGGTTCTAAACTTGTAACTAGTTCAGCTTGTAAAGCATGTAAAATCCAAATTAAGGATAGGGAATTCTCGGCCAATCTTATTGTACTACCTTTTCGAGACTATGAGGTCATTTTAGGGATGGACTGGCTGGCAAAACATCATGTCCAACTTGATTGCTGGGCAAAGATTATAACGTTTTGGGTACCTGATCAACCGGTACTGGAGGTTTTGGGTCAAAGAGATTTCACTGGGAGTTCCATCATTTCATCTACAAAAACAGTGAAATCCTTGAGGAAAGGGTACAGCGGATACTTGGCTTACCTTATCAACAAGCCATCGGATAAAGCTAAGTTGGAGGAGATGCCTGTGATCAAGGACTATGCAGATGTGTTCCCTGAAGAATTACCCGGTTTGCCCCCAAATCGGGAGATCGAGTTTGTTATAGAGTTGCTACCTGGCACCAGCCGATATCAAAAGCTCCCTATCGCATGGCACCGGCCGAGCTACAAGAATTGAAGGACCAATTGCAAGGATTGCTAAAGAAGGGATTTGTGCAACCGAGCTCTTCACCGTGGGGTGCGCCAGTATTATTTGTTAAGAAGAAAGACGGAACGTTGAGGCTATGCATTGACTATCGAGGTTTGAACCAAGTGACTGTCAAGAATAAATACCCACTTCCCTTGATTGACGAGTTATTTGATCAACTGCAAGGAGCCAAAGTGTATTCGAAACTCGACTTGAGACAAGGGTATTATCAGTTGACGATCAAGAAGGAAGATGTGCCTAAAACGGCTTTCAGGACGAGATATGGGCACTATGAATATGTGGTGATGCCTTTTGGACTAACTAATGCCCCTGCAGCTTTTATGGATTTGATGCATAGAGTGTTTCAACCTTACTTGGACCAATTTGTGGTGATCTTCATTGATGATATTTTGGTCTACTCGAAATCGGAGGCGGAGCATGAGCAACATTTGTTGTTGATACTGCAGAAACTTCGAGAGCACCAATTGTATGCAAAGTTTAGCAAGGGTGAATTTTGGCTGCAACAGATTGCATTTTTGGGGCATATCATATCCCAAGAGGGAATAGCGGTAGATCCAGAAGATCGATGTAGTGATGTCTTGGAAGAAGCCAAAAAATGTTACGGAAGTCCGGAGTTTTCTTGGTGTGATAACCCGAACCCGGCATGCATTTAATAGCACTTGACTGCATTTGATTAATTGTTTAATTAGTTAAATCAACCAATTTGCACTATTTTAATATTCCTCTTGGAAGCATTTAGTAGTTGTAAATTGAATAATTAAAGATTATTACCTATTCCTGATAATTATAGTAATTGAATTTCCTTTCTTGTGACTAATTAAGTGTTATCTTAAATGTTAGGGTTTAATTGTGTTTGACTATGTGTTTATATTAACCCTCATTTGTAGCTTTATATTAACTTTATAATTCTTTAAAATATTCTAGAACTAGTGAAATTAATTATTTTAAATGAATATTGATTATCTTGATTGTTTTGATTACTTTAAAAAAATCGGTTTTGGTTGTTTTGCGTTAAAATCACTCGGTTTTCAAATAAATGAGAAAGATAACTCCGAGCCGGAGTAAATTCTAAACTATGATGCTTTCCAAAAATAATATATTTCTTAGGTTCTTTGAGAATTAATTGTTACTTCTTTGTTGTCGCAACGTGCATTGCATATCGAGAGAGATAGTTAAGAAATGAATTCGAGTCCTCAGCAAATAGTGAAACTAGTATTTAGATGACTTAAATTTTGTATTTTAATTGTTGTTAGCTAGAATTAAAATTATGTTACATGTTTTAGCCCTAAAATGCCTAAAAAAACCCTATTTGACCAAGTTAAGTTAGTTTGACCAAAGCTTGACCAATTTGACTTGTTGCCTCTTTTAAAATAGCTTAAAATAGCACCCAAAAATAAAAAAGAAAAGAGCTGATAACAGAGCAGCCATCGCCGAAAAAATAAGGAGAAGAAAAAAAGAAAATTCAACTTCAATTTTTCGATTCTTCGCGAGGGCTTCCACGGGGAGGTTTCCGAGGCACTCTACGAGGTTTTCCTAGCATCTAGGAGCGTCTGAGGTGAGGGTTTCATCGTTATTTGCGGATTTATACGTTGTGTATGTTAACTTTGTCAATTTTTAGATTTATCCGTAGATCGTTATTTAAAGCGATTTGATGCTTCTAGAATGTTCCTTGGCATTTGTAGAACATGTATTTATAGCTTTGTAACATTTTCTGCGGTTAAATGTTGTGATTGCAAATTAAATTGTGAAATGAATAGTGTTTTATGAATAGTAAAACCTTGAAACGTTGAAATTGCGCTGTTATGCTTTCCGTTGATGCAGAAACATGCTAGGTATGCTAGAATGCTTAAATGTGTGGTTTGTTTGGGTTGCGTAGTGGAAAAAACGAGAATTAAGCCTTTGGGAAAGTCGGGGTCGTTTAGGTCGACTTTTGCGTTTTCTCGTTTTGCGTGTTGGCATTGCTTCGGGAAGCCATGGAAGCACTTTTGGTGCGATTATGGCGTTGGTTGGGTATTTGGTTGTTATAGTTGTAGTTCAAACGAGAAAGGGGGAAATCGGGGCTTTGCGCGAGTTCTAGGGTAAAGTAAGGTTTCGGGGTCTTTAGACCTGCCTTATGGTGACCTAGGAGGGTTGGCGAAGTCGGTTTCCAGAACTCGTAGCTCGTTTGGAAATGGTAGCGTTTTGATAGTTGGGGCCGATTTGTGTTTTTGTGTGTTTTCTTGTCTTTATGTTTATAGAATGCTTAGAATTACTTGGAATACTTGTTTGAGTTGTTTTGGATTGAATTGCTTATCAAATTGCTGCTATTGCGTGCGAGAGTAACCTACTTTGTTATTCTCCTACGTGTGGCTTTATCGCTTGTTTATCGCCTTGTATCGAGTCTTGCATTGCATAGTGTCTCGCGCGTGAGTGATGGGCCTCTCTGGGTAGCCTTGGGTTGCTAGTGTTGGTTGCTCTAGCTCCGCTACTATTCCCTTTCTCGCTTGGGTTGCCTCCAAGGGAGATTTGGGTCGTAGGATTGATGGATACTTCCGGGGTATTCCAAACTGGTGTTATAAGGTGGTTTGGGCCGGCGCATCATCGTTAAAGTCATCGGAATCGTGATCGGTACATTACTCGCTCGAGTGAACCATAGCCTTCAAAGTGTGGTATAGCTTTGATTGGTTGTGTTAATACTTTCTTTAGTTGTTTAATTGTATTGTTGTTTATATTGTATGCCTTTTATTGATTGTATTGCTTAACTGTACCTTTTTGCATTGCACAATCTTCTTTCTCTCCAATTCGATATCTGTCTCGCCCTCACTGAGTATACGTGTTGTGTATACTCACTCCTCACCACCACATTTCAGGAAATGTCATGTTAGCTGGAAGTTCGTGATTTCGTGAAAGTTGTTGCCTGAAGAGTTGTCTTGCGTGCCTATGTGGCTTGAGTGTCAAAGTTGTTAAGATATATGCTTTCATATGTTGTATGTATTTAATGCTAAAAGTATGTAATTTAAGTTTCGTTAGATTGTTGAAGTAGTTTGATAAGTTAGATTATGTATCTAGTTATTATAACTTAACTTCAAATGCATGTTTGTAATGTCCAAAAGAAAAGAACTAGAATGGCATGATAGTCTATTTTATGTAGTAGCTTAGTATGGTTTAATTTTCAAGTTTGAATGTACTTGTCAAAATGAAAAGAGATAGGTTAGCTTTTAAATTTGAAATGTATGTATACGTGCTGAGTTTAAATTGTTGAGAACCGAGGCTCGGATGGCCTTGAGGAAGTTTTGTATGGTTGGACACGGTGTTGGTCCATTTAAATGCTATTATAGGTTTTACATTTTGCCTAGAAACAGGGGAGACTCCGTCCGTTTTCCCTGAAAATTTATGCCCGGGTTTGGTTTGGGTTGTGTTTAGATCGATTGACAGAACTCCCGGTCTCGAGAGGGATCGGGGTGTCACACTTGGTCTAGCCGGCTATTATCGGAGGTTCGTGAAGGATTTCTCTAAGATTGCAGGACGGCTTACAAAGCTCACTCAAAAGAAAACCAAGTTCGTGTGGGATGATAAGTGCGAGAACAGCTTCTAAGCGTTGAAGAAAAGATTGACTACCGCACCAGTTCTTGCATTGCCTGAAGGGAGTCAAGGTTTCGTAATCTATAGCGATGCTTCGAAAGAAGGATTAGGATGTGTATTGATGCAAAATGGAAGAGTGATTGCATATGCTTCTAGGAAACCAAAGCCGTATGAGATGAATTACCCGACACATGATTTGGAGTTAGCGGCTATTGTGTTTTCACTCAAGAAATGGAGGCATTATCTGTGGGGTAACAAGTTTGAAGTATTTACCGATCATAAGAGCTTGAAATATTTGTTCTCTCAAAAGGAGTTGAATATGAGGCAAAGGCGGTGGATGGAGCTTTTGGACGATTATAACTGCTCAATTAATTATGTGCCCGGTAAGGCGAACGTAGTTGCAGATGCCTTGAGCAGAAAGGCAAACATGGCAAAACTGGAAGTCAAGGTGCAGGAGTTGTTGGAGGAAGTATTTCTGTGGAAACCACAATTGACTCAGAAGTGGTTACTTTTTGCCACTACCCAAGTTCAATCGACTTTGTTATCTGAGTTACGAGAGGCTTAACAGAAGGACTAGCAATTTCAAAAGATTAAGGAAAGCAATGCAGATTTCAAGTCTCATGATGATGGTGTTTGGAGGTTTAGGAACCGGATTTGTGTTCCCAATAACCCAGAGCTGAAAAAGAAGATTCTTGAAGAAGCCCATAATTCAAGATACACTATTCACCCGGGTGGAACAAAGATGTACCGGGATTTGAAGCAACACTATTGGTGGAATAACATGAAAAGAGAAATTGCGGAGTTTGTAGCACGGTGTTTGACTTGCCAGAGAGTCAAAGCAGAACATCAACGACCCGCAGGTTTACTTCAGCCGTTGGAGATTCCTCAATGGAAATGGGAACATATAACTATGGATTTTGTTATGGACCTGCCTAGATCACAAAAGGGTCGTGACGCCGTTTGGGTTATAGTGGATAGATTGACTAAGTCGGCGCACTTTTTACCAATAAACAAGGAAGATAGTCCTGAGAAACTGGGAGATATGTATGTGACAGAGATTGTAAGATTGCACGGGATGCCTGTGAGTATTGTATCGGATAGGGATCCTCGTTTTACTTCCCGATTTTGGAAGAGATTGCAGGAAGCTTTGGGGACGAAATTGAGTTTTAGCACGGCTTATCACCCTCAGACGGACGGTCAATCGGAGAGGACTATTCAGATTTTGGAGGATATGCTGAGGGCATGTATTTTAGACTTCGGGAAAGGTTGGGAGAAATATCTAGCTTTAGCGGAGTTCGCTTATAATAACAGTTACCATGCCACTATCGGGATGGCACCGTTTGAGGCGTTGTATGGACGGAAATGTCGATCACCAATTTATTGGGATGAAGTAGGTGAGACGAAGACTTTTGACCCAACCCTTTTACCTGAACTGATGAAGACGGTTGATAACATCCACCTCATTCGGAAACGGATGCTTACCGCCCAGAGCAGGTAGAAGAGTTATGCAGACCGACGGAGAAGGAGTCTCGAATTTGAGGTTGGCGACAAGGTGTTCTTGAAGATATCACCCCGGAGGGGACTGGTTAAACATGGCAAGGGTGGAAAGTTGAGCCCGAGATTTGTAGGACCGTTTGAGATAGTTGAAAAGGTTGGCAAGTTGGCGTATCGCCTAGCACTACCCCAGAACCTCTCCAATATTCACGACGTCTTTCATGTTTGGATGCTGCGGAAGTACCATCCTGACCCGTCGCACATCTTGGAGCCAGAGCCGCTGCAGCTTCGGGAGAACTTGTCTTACGAGGAGAAGCCCATTCGGATCCTAGACCAGCAGGATCGGGAGTTGCGCAACAGAACTATACCTATGGTGAAAGTACTGTGGGATCATCATGGAGTCGAAGAAGCAACGTGGGAAAGGCGAGACCAGATGGAGCAGCAGTATCCAGCATTATTTCAAGGTAATATTGAATTTCGGGACGAAATTTTTTGAAGGAGGGGAGGATGTGAGGCCCAACCTCGATTTGCGTGCGAAACCTAGCTTCGTGTGCCCTAACCTAGATTTGCGTGCTATGACCTAGGTTTAAGAATTGTGTTCATTTTATGTGCCATGCATTGAATTACGTGCATTCGTTTGGGATTGCGTGCATTTACTCGAAAAACGTGCGTCCGTCTCGTAGTTCGTGTCCTACCACGTAGTGCATGCCCTAGACCTAGGAAAGCGTGCCTTCACGCTAATCAAGAAAGCATCTTTCACGAAGCACTAGACTATTAAACAATCCTACAAAATCCACTAACAATATAATAATCCAAATTCCATTCACTAGAAGACAAAAAAGGCACCAAACACTAGACATTCCTTATTCTTTATTCTTTGTTCTTTTTTCATTTTCAATACACAACAATTAACACTCAAAAGATGACAAGAATTCAGCCATTTCATTAGCCTTGGCCAACCATACCATGGTTTTGCACAAGGTTTGAGCAAATTTTTTTTTATTCTATTGCATGCTAAGACAAATTATGACTCAAAGCATTAAAAAATTGCTCAAAATTCACTCAATCTCCTCACCATTCTCGACCACAACACCTTGCCCATCCTAGCAATTTCAAAATAGCACATTGGAGACACAAAATGCAGAATTTTGAAGCCCAAGGCCGACATTCTCCTTGAAGATGCAAAAGGCTTCCTTGCTTGTCATTTTCTTCATTTCTTTTCATTCATTTCTCTCCTCATTTCTCCTTTCTCTATCATTCTCGGCCTTGGCTGAATTCACCATCTTCTCAACTTCTCCTCTTCACACCATAGCTAAGTATAGCAAGCTACAAGTAAAGAACTACAACCGAGCAAGCTAGAGTTCAAAAATTTCTCTTGCATGTGCATTGAAGCTTCATTTTCGGCCTAGGTGAGTTACTAAGCATCCATTTCTTTTCTCCAAGTTCTAGCTATGTGCATGCACTAAGAGATTGATCATTAAGCTAGGAAAAATAGAGAAAAACTAGTGAGATTCTCGGCTAAGCAAGGGAAAGGAGAAGATTTGAGCTTCAACAAAGGGTCTTGAGCATTTTGTGGTTGATTGCTAAGGTGAGGGTTAAAATCTTTTGAAAACTCTTTAAAAACTCACATGCATGCTCATAAATGTGTGTATTTGCTTCTGTACTTGAGATATATGGTCGTTCATAAGCTTAAACAACCATGCATGGCAAGATCTTGGCTTGAAAATGATGCTAGGTGAAGTCGAAATGGATGACAGCTCTCTGACCAGTCTGTTCGAGGTAAGTTTAGCTAAGAAAATGATGTTGAAAATGCTTGAAAATTGGTGGGTGACTAGTTTGGACAGTTTTGAACATTTTTCCCAGAAATAGGCCGAAGCTAATTTTGACTCTAAGGTCCTCAAAATGGAAAATCATTAAAATGTGACCAAATCTGGAAATCTGGAAAAATGAATCAGGTTTTGGCAGATGCACTGACCTTGTGTAACGAACCATATTTGACTTAGTAAATGTTGTCCAAAATGCGTAAAATTTGGTGTGCTGCTATATTTTTCAGTTCTGGACAATTTTTTCAGAAATGGACCAAAGCAAAAATGGACTCTAAGGACCTCAAAAACGTCAATTTCTGAAAAGTGTACAAATCTGGACAGTTTTGTGCTACCTCACAGTTTCGGCCATAACTAATGATTCTGAACTCCAATTGATGCAAGGTTTGTTTCTGATTTTAGTTAACTTACTAATATTTAATTTGACATCTTATTTACTGAATTTGGATATTGTTTGATTATCCTATTGATTGTGAGAAAACAGCCTATTGCAGTAAAGGTTTTATTTAGCCATATGCTTGGAAAATTGTTGTAACCTCTCTTGTGACACTAATTGTGTGGAAATGTGGTGTTGGGATGTTATGTGGACTGTTGTGAGCACTTGAGGATGTTGAATTAAATGATGCAAGACTTGATAATGATCTTGAGTGGACTTAGGGTTTTAATCACTTGATTAAGCATGAAATGGGAACCCTAATGACTCAATAGTCTTAATAGGTGTTGATCAATTGGATATTGTGTTGGAATCATATGCTTAGTGGGCTGCCCGTAAATGTTTTATAACTTCAAAAGTGATCTTGACCATTGCATGTTGACAAATAAGCTTTTCTTGCATTCGAACCCATGTTGATAACATTGCACGTTGAATAATCTTATCGCTTGATTGCGTGGACCTCTTAATGAGTTATATAGCCTGTTTTACATGTGTTATATGGCTGCCCGTTTGAAGATCATATGACTCTATATGCCTTTCAAGTGAAATTACTTGTCTTATCGTGCCTTGTTTGACTACTTGACAACGTGCGATCTTATAACTGTTCAGAGGCAACCTACTTTGTTGTCCTCCTAATGTGATATGTTAAATGTTATAAATGTGCATTGCATACAAGGTTGCAACCTTTCGTGTGGCATGGTAGCGTTTCACGTCCGCCGGGCGGCATCGGGCTTGCCGGTGTTACCGTGACTACCATGATCCAATTCCTTCTCTCGCTTGGTATTCACCCTTGGAGAGTTGGGTCGTAGGATTTCGGGGTACATCCGGAGTACACCCACCTGGCGTGTTTTGGGGATGAATTAAAGTCGGCCGCAACTCATGTTACTTGACTTGATATGAGAGCAAAAGCTCACCGTATCCTTTTTATTATGTGCATAAGTACTCCCACTTGGTTCCTAGAGAACCTCGGGGAGGAAAAATCGGTATTCCTATTCTGTACTTGTATTTTTGTACTTGTATTTCTGTTACATTCATGTGTGAGAAAGGGAATTTCATAAGTTTAACTGGAAAATGAGTTTCAAAACTTATTTCTCGTTCCCCCTCGCTGAGTTCATAAGGACTCACCCTCTTTTATCATTTCAAGTGAAGAAGAGCAGGTACAGGAACCCGAGGATAATGTACCTAATGATGAACCCCTGGAGTGATTTCCTGTTATTGTTGTTTTGCTTGAACGTGATTACTTGTGTACCTTTTGCTGCTTGAAGACTATTTCCCTTATGTTATTTGTTGCTTGTGATGTAAAAGACCCCCGCTGTAATTTGGGGTCTAATTTTGGTTTGTACTTATTTTAAGTAGACCGATAATAGACATGACACTACTATGATCGTTTTACGTTTACTACCGCTAGTATCTATCATAGGTTATGATGCTTAGTTAAGGAATAGGTAAATGAACTTATCCAATCTCAACAGGTACTCGCTAATAAGCTAAGATCAACATGTATATTTTGAAACGAGAATAAATGGACAAACGGGACGTCGAATTAACCAATAGGCAATTCAATTGATGGAATAATAGTAATCTTAGCTGGAATTGAATTTGAGATGGTAAATTTTGAGGCTGTTAGAAAATTTAGGTCAAAACAAAGGGCCCAATTACAGCCGTTATGCTGTCGGATTTCCGAAAAATTTTGGAGTCCAGAATAAAACGTTAAGTGTTTAACCTCCTAGAATGATTAAGAATGTGAAAGGACTCGAATGTTTAGATCACACCCTAGTCTAACCTTTATAGGCCGGGTTGGGGCGTGACAGTCCCCCAGCCGTGCACCAACAGTGCCCCAGCCGTGCCCCAACAGTGCCCCAATAACGCCCCTTGCGCGCACCATCGTGTTGCATGGGCGCCCCATGCGCGCACCTTCGTGTGGCATGCGGGCCACATGCGCGCACCATGGTGCGGCATGGGCGCCCCATGCGCGCACCATCGTGCGGCATGCTGGCCATATGCAAGGACCATCGTGCGGCATGCGCGCCCGATGCGTGCATCATCGTGCGGCATGGGCGCACAATACGGGCACCTTTGTGGGGCATGGGCGCCCCATGCGCGCATCATCGTATGGCATGCGGGCCACATGCACTCACCAACGGGCGGTATGTGCGCCCGATGAGCGCACCATCGTGCGACATGGGCGCCCCATGCGCACACCTTCGTGCAGCATGCGGGCCACATGCGGGCATCATCGTACGGCATGCGCGCCCCATGTGCGCACCATCGTGCGGCATGGTTGCCCAATGCGCGCAGCTTCGTGCGGTATGCGGGTCACATGCGCGCACCATCGTGTGCCATGCGCACCCGATGCACGCAACATCGAGCGGCATGGGCGCTGCATGTGCGCACCTTCGTGCGTCATATGCGCACCATCGTGTGGCATGGGCGCCCCATGCGCGCATCTTCGTGCGGCATGGGCGCCCCATATGTGCACCTCCCTGAGGCAACGTAAGCACTCGGCCCACGAATGAAGAGGCAAGCAGAGGCGGACGTCGCTGCTCAAGCAGGGATCCAACCGACCCACACAAACCGACCACCAGTCACGCGCTATGACGTTCACTATGCCCAGACCACCAAGTCGGTAACCGCCCCACCTTCTAGGCAAACGAAGCCCTTCAGGCGAACGGAACAAACGAGATAGCCCGAGCACGCACCGCTAGGCACGAAGAATTTCTGAGGGACACGGGACGGGACCAGCACGAGGTGCATGATCAGGCCACACGTCGCAAGCTTAAGGGCCTACTTCGTGGTGCCCGACCATGCACCGATTGCACGCAACTGAGGTACCAACCGAAAGTGGACTTCCTGCCCACGCGGTGCTTGGATCGCCATGACACTAGACCACATCCGTCGCATTACGGCTTAGCGAGGACCATGGTGTCATGTGCTAGGCGATTCGCACATCGTGCAGGCAAGTGGGAACACACCGGGGCACGTCTTCGAGGCAGCACGGTGCTTGTATCGCCACGACATTGAAGCATCAGCAATCATCTCATTGCAACACTCGTGTCGTCACTTAACGAAAGCCAATGCCACATGTGCTAGGCGATTCGCGCATCACGCATGCCCCCCACCGTCCCCCTGTATGCACCCGTATGCACGGAACTGGACAAGCAAACTACCTTCTTACCCACATGGTGCTTGGATCGCCACGACACTAAACCACGTCTGTCGCATTACGACTCAGCGAGGACCATGGCGTCGTGTACTAGGCGATTTGCGCATCGCGCAGGCCTATAGGAACACACCAGGGGATGGCTTCGAGGCCGCACAGTGCTTGGATCGCCACGACATTGAAGCATCAACAATCGTCTCATTGCAACGCTCACATCATTGCTTAACGAAAACCAATACCACATGTGCTAGACGATTCGCGCATCACGCATGCCCCCCACCGTCCCCCTGTATGCACCCGTATGCACGGAATGGGACAAGCAAACTACCTTCCTGCCCACGCGGTGCTTGGATCGCCACGACACTAGACCACGTCCGTCGCATTACGACTCAGCGAGGACCATGGCATCGTGTACTTGGCGATTCGCACATCGCGCAGGCCCATAGGAACACACCAAGGGATGGCTTTGAGGTCGTACGGTGGTTGGATCGCCACGACATTGAAGCATCAACAATCGTCTCATCGCAACGCTTGCATCGTTGCTTAACGAAAGCCAATGCCACATGTGCTAGGCGATTCGCGCATCACGCATGCCCCCTACCGTCCCCTTGTATGCACCTGTATTCACGGAACGGGACAAGCAAACTACCGTCGTGCCCACGCGGTGCTTGGATCGCTATGACAATAGACCACGTCTGTCGCATTACGACTCAGCGAGGACCATGGCGTCGTGTGCTAGGCGATTCGCGCATCGCACAGGCCCGTCGGAACCAACCGGGGGATGGCTTCATGGCTGCATGGTGCTTGGATCACCATGACATTGAAGCATCAGCAATCGTCTCATCGCAACGCTCGCGTTGTTGCTTAACGAAAGCCAATGCCACCTGTGCTAGGCGATTCGCGCATCACGCATGGCCCCTACCGTCCCCCTGTATGCACGGAACGGGACAAGCAAACTACCTTCCTGCCCACGCAGTGCTTGGATCGCCACGACACTAGACTACGTCCGTCGCATTACAACTCAGCGAGGACCATGGCGTCGTGTGCTAGGTGATTCGCGCATCACACAGGCCTGTCGGAACCAACCGGGGGACGTCTTCAAGGCCGCATGGTGCTTGGATCGCCACGACATTAAAGCATCAGCAATCGTCTCATCGCAACGCTCGTGTCGTTGCTTAACGAAAGCCGATGCCACATGTGCTAGGCGATTCCCGCATCACGCATGCCCCCCACCGTCCCCCTGTATGCACGGAACGGGACAAGCAAACTACCTTCCTGCCCACGCGGTGCTTGGATCGCCACGACACTAGACCACGTCCGTTGCATTACGACTCAGCGAGGACGATAGCGTCGTGTGCTAGGCGATTCGCGCATCACACAGGCACGTCAGAACCCACTGGGGGACGACTTCAAGGCCGCTTGGTGCTTGGATCGCCACGACATTGAAGCATTAGCAATCGTCTCATTGCAATGCTCACGTCGTTGCTTAATGAAAGCCAATGCCACGTGTGCTAGGCGATTCGCGCATCACGCTTGCCCCTACCGTCCCCCAAGAGCCACCCAAGCCCACGCGGTGCTTGGATCGCCACAACACTAGACCATGGCCGCGCGCATCCACTCGGCAACGGCCATGGCTTCGTGTGCTAGGCGATTCGCGCATCGCACAGGCCCAAAGACACATCGGGGGACGGGAATGTCTCTCAACGTGTACCTAGCCGGCGGCACGGGGATGGCTTGTTTTGTGCTTGGGCAACCACTCGCCCCCTCATTAGCCGTCCCAATGACGTCGACGGTGTTGCGGCACCAAGATGGATAATGAGGGGCTAGGGAAGCCACCACGTTCCTCATTAGCCATCCTGGTGCCGCGTCGAGGGACATGCCGGGGGACGCGGGGCGGGGGTGGCACGGCCCCAACGCACGGGTATGTAATGCAATACATCGGCGTGATTCACTTGGTAGGCATTCCCGCCCACAATATAGCCCACGATATAGCCCACGATGTGCCACGAAGTACCCACAACGTCCCCCTGCATGGCCCTCGACTAGGAGGCTTGACACCACATACCCCCCTATAATACATTTAGATGCAAAAACCCAAGTGACAACAGTAGCTTACATTTTGCCAAGGATTCATAATGTGTTTTTTACACTATAAAAGGCCCCATATGGCATGATCTTAGTACCCAACTTGCTCCTTATCGATATCATATGATATCCAAATGCTTCAAAAATAAAATTTTTGAAAAAATATTTTTTAATATTTAATAATTGTGAAAAGTAGAGAAAAATTAGAAAAAATAGTAGAAAATTAAGAAAAATATTATATTAATTCATACATTAATTTGTTAAATGATATTCAAAATTATTTTTTTCAGAAAATTAATTTTTAATATTTAAAAATTATGAAAAATAGGGAAAAATCCAAAAAAATACTAGAAAATTCAGAAAAATTTATATTAATTCATAAATTAATTTGTTTACATGATATTTGGCATTAAAAATTTTTTTGGATTGATTGGGAAACCGATTAATCTATTTCGCCTCACACATGTGACGAACTGTTTGTCAGACAAGGCAAAAGTTAAGACTACTACGTAGATTTAGAAACCACTTATACAAGAATATCAATGTCCACATTCGTGTCATAATAAATTCTGCATGCCCAATTCCCCCGAATGCTTAACATTTCCCGTCGTGCCCAACGTCCCCTAGTAGTGCCAAAGTCGTCCCCCAAAATCCCCCATCGTCCCCCAAGTCTACCCCCACAGTGCCCCAGCCATGCCCCAACAGTGCCCAAGCCGTGCCCCAACAGCGCCCCTTGAGCACCCCGCGCGCGCCACTTGCGCGCACCATCGTGCGACACGGGCGCCCCAAGCGCAAACCTTCGTGCGGCATGTGGGCCATATGCGTGTACCATCGTGCGGCATGGGCGCCCCATCCGCGCACCATCGTGCGGCATGCGGGCCACTTGCAAGCACCATCGTGTGGCATGCGCGCACCATCGTGCGACATAGGCGCACCATGGGCGCACCTTCGTGCGGCATTGGCGCCCCATTTGCGCACCATCGTGTGGCATGCGGGCCACATGCACGCACCATCGTGCGGCATGCGGGCCACATGCACGCACCATCATGCGGCATGCTCGCCCGATGAGCACACCATCGTGCGACATGGGCGCCCCATTCGCGCACCTTCGTGCGGCATGCGGGCCACATGTGTGCAACATTGTGTGTCGTGTGCGCCCCATGTGTGCACCATCGTGCGGCATGGGCACCCAATGTGCGTACCTTCATGAGGCATGGGGGCCACATGCGCGCACCATCGTGCGCCATGCGCGCCCGATGCGTGCACCATCGAGCGGCATGGGCGCCCCATGCACGTATCTTCGTGAGGCATGGGCACCCCATGCGAGGACCTTCGTGCGGCATGCGGGCCACATGAGCGTACCAACGTGCAACATGCGCGCTCGATGTGCTTACCATCGTGCAAGCATAGGCGCACCATGCGCGCCCGATGCGTGCACCATCGTGCGGCATGGGAGCACCATGTGCGCACCATCGTGTGGTATGGGTACCCTATGCGCGCACCATTGTGCGGCATGCTCGCTCGATGAGCGCACCATCGTGCGGCATGGGTGGCCCTTGCGCGCACCTTCGTGCTGCATGAGGGCCACATGCGCGCACCAGAGTGCGGCATGAGCGCCCCATGCGCGTACCATCGTGCGGCATGGGAGCCCCATATGGGCACCTTCGTGCGGCATGCAGGCCACATGCGCGCACCATTGTGCGGCATGCACGCACCATCGAGCGGCATGGGCGCCCCATGCGTGCATCTTCGTGCGGCATGGGCGCCCCATGAGCGCACCTTCGTGCGGCATGCGCGCACCATCGGGCGGCATGGGCGCCCCATGCGCACACCATCGGGCGGCATGGGCGCTCCATGCGCACACCATCGTGCGGCATAGGTGTCCCATGAGCGCACCTTCGTGCGGCATGTGGGCCGCATGCGTGCACCGTTGTGCTGCATGTGCGCCCCATGCACGCACCTTCGTGCAGCATGGGCGCCTCATGCGCGCACCTCCGTGCGGCATGCGGGCTACATGTGCGCACCATCGTGCGGCATGGGCACTGTATGCGTGCGCCCCATGCGCGCGCCAATTGCTTGCCCCATCGTGCCCCATGTGCGGCCCTACTGCGCCCCAACTGCTTACCAAGCCGTGCCCCAACTGCGTGTCAAGTACATGCCCCCAAGTACGTGCCTAATCCGAGGCCCGATAGTGCGCCGTCGTGCAACATCGTGGGCAGTCGTGCCGCAACCGTTCACCAACGTGCCCAGCCGTGCTGAAGATAGGGGCAACATAACCTCAGTCACCGTTAATGCTGAGGGAAGAATGTTAGGGACCTCGGCGGGCCGGCATCACACAAGGTTGGATTCAAATTTTTTGCCATCTCTTACGAAGCAAGCATAGGCTGTCTAACACTTGGGCACTCAAGGCAATGAGCGGGGTCGGCCGGCAGTGGGTCCGTTAGCACTTGGGCATAGCACTTAGGCATCATTGGGCATAGCACTTGGGTGCACATAGCACTTGGGCATAGAGCTTGGGTATAACACATAGCACTTGGGCGTCAATGGGCATAACACATAGCACTTGGGTATAGCACTTTGGGCAATCGTGCGTTGACACTTAAAGTTTATTGCATCGACACTTGGGATTGGGCATAGCACTTGGACATCATTGGACATAGCAATTGGGAATAGCACTTGGGCATCATTGGGCATAGCACTTAGCACTTAGCACTTAACACGTCAACACTTGGGCATAGCACTTGGGTTTAGCACTTGGGCATCCTTGGGCATAGCACTTAGCACTTGGGCATCCTTGGGCATAATTGGGCATCATCGTTGCCTCAAAACCCCATGACACTTGCGGCAGCACTTATGCACGCAGCGAGCGAGGCAAACTAACTTGGGCTAATGTTATTCGGACTTGGGCGCAGATCACTTGGCAACACTTGGGCATTCGTGTGTCGACACTTGGGTTACAACTTATGACTTACTTAGGCACTTGGAGACACACTTGGGAAGTGGCATAGGGCATCGAACCTCTTGGCCCGTTTGGGGGAGATAGTGTTGGTTGATGGGATGGGATGGGATTGGATTGCGGATGGGCCGGAGATAGGCGAGGAGGGGGGAGGGATGAATCAGAGCGACAAAGGGCTGAATCTCAGTGGATCGTGGCAGCAAGGCCACTCTGCCACTTACAATACCCCGTCGCGTATTTAAGTCGTCTACAAAGGATTCTGCCCACCGCTCGATGGGAATTGTACTTCAAGACGGCCGGCGCGACGCTTCCGTCATGACGGCTTGGCCAACGACACGTGCCCTTAGGGACCGGAGGCCCCTACTGCGGGTCGGTGAACGGGCGAAGAGCGAGAGCGTCGCTTCTAGCCTGGATTCTGACTTAGAGGCGTTCAGTCATAATCCAACGCACGATAGCTTCATACCACTGGCTTTTCAACCAAGCGCGATGGCCAATTGTGCGAATCAACGGTTCCTCTCGTACTAGGTTGAATTACTATTGCGACACTGTCATCAGTAGGGTAAAACTAACCTGTCTCACGGCGGTCTAAACCCAGCTCCCGTTCCCTATTGGTGGGTGAACAATCCAACACTTGGTGAATTCTGCTTCACAATGATTGGAAGAGCCGACATCGAAGGATCAAAAAGCAATGTCGCTATGAACGCTTGGCTACCACAAGCCAGTTATCCCTGTGGTAACTATCACACCCCAATCCGGCCTATAAGGTTAGACTAGGGTGATCTAAACATTCAGGTCATATCACATACTTAACCGTTTATGAAGATTTAACACTTCATGTTTTAGTCTAAACTCTGAAATTTTCCAAAAAACCGGCAGCATAACGGCTGTAATTGGGCTCCTTGGTTTGGCCTAATTCTCTAAACGCCTCAAATTTTTTCAATCTCAATTTCATTTCCAACTAGGATTACTAATTACCATCAATTGAAACGCATATTGGTTATCTCGATGTCTCGTTTGATTTATAACCTAGCACGATACTATGTCTTGTTTGTTTGTTTATCCTCGTTACAAAAGTACCTGTTGATCTTAGCTTAATAGCAAGTACCTGTTTAAGGTTTGGTTGGTTCATTTTACTTAGCCTTTACCTAATACTTCATAATCCTATTATAGCTACTAGCCATAGTAATAGCAAAACGACCATAGCAGTATCTAGTGTCTGTCTAGAAATATTAGTACAAACCAAAATTAGACCCCAAATTACAACAGGGGTCTTTTACATTACAATCAAAAGCAACATAAAATAAATAGTCTTCAAGTAGCATAGAGTTCACAAGTAGCCATAATCACGCAAAGCACACAAGACAGGCAATCACTCCAAGGAATCATCGTTAGGCACATCATCCTCGGGTACCTGTTCTTGATCTTCTTCACCTGAGATGATAAAAGAGGGTAAGTCCTTATGAACTCAGTGAGGGGGAACGAGAAATAGGTTTTGAAACTCATTTTCCGGTTCAACTTATGAAAATCCTTTTGCAATCATGAATATAACACAATTAAGTACAGAATAATAATACAAAAGTAAATGAACACAATTATCCGTCTTTCCTCCCCGAGGTTCTCTAGGAACCAAGCGAGAGTACTTATACGCATAGTAAAAAAGATACGGTGAGCTTTTGTTCTCAGTTCATTTCCAGAATCAGTTGTTGCGGCCGACTTCAAATCATCCCCTTAACATGCCAAGTGGGTGTACTCCGGATGTACCCCGAAATCCTACGACCCAACTCTCCGAGGAAGTCTAGCCCCCAAGCAAGAGAGGGAATGGGACCATGGTAGTCACGGGTGCACCGACAAGCCCGATGCCGCCCGGTGTGCGTGATCGCTACCATGCCAGAATGAAAGGTTGCAACGTTGTATGCAATGCACATTTATGACATTTTATATATCACATTAGGAGGACAACAAAGTAGGTTGCCTCCGGACAGTCATAAGATTGCACATTGACAAGTAAACAAGCGAGGCACGGATAAACAAGTAGTTTCACTTGAAAAGCATATGGAGTTATATGAACATTAAACAGGCAGCCATGTAAAACATGTAAATCAAGTCATATGACTCATTTCAAAGTCCACGTAATCAAATTTTAAGATTATTCAACATGCAACAACATCTACGTGGGCTCGGATGCAAGAAAGGCCTATTTGTCAACATGCAATGATCAAAATCACATTTAGGGCTATAATGGCATCTACGGGAAGCCTACTAAGCATATAATTCCACACAAAATCCAAATGATCAACACTAGCAAGCCTACCTAGTCGTTAGGGTTTCCATTTCGTGCTTACCCGTGTGATTAAACCCTAAGTCAACTCAAGTCATGCATCATTTAATTCAAACAACCTCAAGTACTCAAAACAGTCCACACAACATCCCAACGCCACAAACCCAAGCATTTAATACCACAAGAGAAGTTACAACAAATTTTCTAAGCGTATAACCAAGTGAAACCCTCACTGCAATAGGCTGTTTTCCCACAATAATTAAGACAAGCAAACAATCTCCAATTCCAGTGAATAAGATGTCAAATTAAATCTTAATAAGTGAACTAAAATCAGAAAAAAATCTTTCATCATTTGGAGTTCGGGATCATTAGTTATAGCCGAAACAGTGGGATAGCACAAAACTGTCCAGATTTGCACACATTTCGATAATTGACGTTTTTGAGATCCTTAGGGTCAGATTTAGGATTAGTCTATTTCTGACAAAAATCTCCAGAACTGAAAACTATAGGAGCATACAAAATTTCATGCATTTTAGACATCATTTACTAAGTCAAATCTGGTTCGTTCTACAAGGTCAGTACATCTGCCAAAACCTGCTTCATTTTTCCAGATTTCCAGATTTGGACACATTTTAATGATTTGCCATTTTGAGGATCTTAGATTCGAAATTAGCTTTGGCCTATTTCTGTGAAAAATGTTCAAAACTGGCAAAAATAGTCACCTAACAATTTTCATGCATTTTTAACATCATTTGCCTAGCCAAACTCACCTCGAAACAACAGGTCAGAGAGCTGTCACATAATCCAATTTCACCTATCAATACTTTCAAGCCAAAATCTTGCCATGCATGGTTGAAGAAGCTTATGAACACACATATAACTCAAGTACAGAAGCAAAGACTTACATTTAAGAGCATGCATGTGGATTTTTGAAGGATTTTCAAAAGGTTTTAGTCCTCACCTTAGCAATCAACCAAGAAGATGCACAAAACTTGTTGAAGCACAAATTTCTTCTTCTTCTTTGCCTAGCCGAGATTCCAACTTGATTTTATCTATTTTTCCTAGCTTAGTGACCAAGCTCTTAGTACATGCATGTGGTTAGAACAAGAAGAAAAGAAATGGAAGCTAAGAAACTCACCTAGGCCGAAAATGGTGACTCAAGAGCTTGCATGTGAGTTTTCTTTCAACCTAGCTAGCTTGGTTGAGTTCCTTTGCTTGTGGCTTGCCTTGATTAACAATAGGATGATGAAGATGAGCTAAGAGGTGAAGAGATTCAGCCAAGGCCGAGAAAGAGAGAGAGAAAAATGAGAGGGAGAGAGAGAAGTTTGAGAGGAAAATGAGTGAAATGAAAAAAAAAAGACAAAGGCCTTGCAATTTGATGAAGCATGTTCGGCCTTGGGCAGCCAAATTTCAGCCTTTTTGTGTCTTCAAGGTGTAATTTGAAATTCCTAGCATGGGCAAGGAGTGTTTGGTCGAGCAAGGTGGAGTTTTGAGAAGGTTTTCAGCAATTTTTTATGC
>CM075768.1:73125315-73145315 GCA_037974665.1 Ehretia macrophylla
CTTAGTAAATGATTTCCAAAATGAATTAAATTTGGTGTGTTGCTATATTTGTCAGTTATGGACATTTTTGTCAGAAATGGACTAAGGCTAAATCTGACCCTAAGGACCTCAAAAACGTCAATTATTGAAATGTGTGCAAATCTGGACAGTTTTGTGCTATCCCACTGTTTCGGCTATAACTATTGACCCCGAACTCCAAATGTTGCAAGGTTTGTTTCTGATTTTACTTAACTTCTTAAGATTTAATTTGACATCTTATTCACTGGAATTGAATATTTTTTGCTTGTCTTAATGATTGTGGGAAAACAGCCTATTGCAGTGAGGGTTTCACTTGGTTATATGCTTAGAAAATTTGTTGTAACTTCTCTTGTGATATTAAATGCTTGGGTTTGTGGCGTTGGGATGTTGTGTGGACTGTTTTGAGTACTTGAGGATGTTTGAATTAAATGATGCATGACTTGAGATTGATTTTGAGTTGACTTAGGGTTTAATCACACGGGTAAGCACGAAATGGAAACCCCAATGACTAGGTAGGCTTGCTAAGTGTTGATCATTTGGATATTGTGTGGAATTATATGCTTAGTAGGCTGCTCGTAGATGCCCTTATAGCCCTAAATGTGATTTTGATCATTGCATGTTGACAAATAGGCCTTTCTTGCATCCGAGCCCACGTAGATGTTGTTGCATGTTGAATAATCTTAATATTTGATTACGTGGACTTTGAAATGAGTTATATGACTTGATTTACATGTGTTACATGGCTGCCCATTTAATGTTCATATAACTCCATATGTTTTTCAAGTGAAATTACTTGTCTATTCGTGCCTCGCTTGTTTACTTGTCAATGTGCAATCTTATGACTGTCCGGAGGCAACCTACTTTGTTGTCCTCCTAATGTGATATATTAAATGTCATAAATATGCATTGCATACGAGGTTGCAACCTTTTATTCTGGCATGGTAGCGATCACGCACACCGGGCGGTATCGGGCTTGCTGGTGCACCCATGACTACCATGGTCCAATTCCCTCTCTCGCTTGGGGGCTAGACTTCCTCGGAGAGTTGGGTCGTAGGATTTCGGGGCACATTCGGAGTATACCCACTTGGCGTGTTAAGGGGGATGATTTGAAGTCGTCCGCAACAACTGAGAGGCCCTCGGGGAGGAAAGACTGGTAATTGTGTTTCTTTACTTTATATTATCGTTATGTACTGAATTGTGTTATATTCATGCTTGCAAAAAGGATTTTCATAAGTTGAACCGGAAAATGAGTTTCAAAACCTATTTCTCGTTCCCCCTCACTGAGTTCATAAGGACTTACCCTCTTTTATCATCTCAGGTGAAGAAGATCAAGAACAGGTACCTGAGGATGATATACCTAACGATGATTCCTTGGAGTGATTGCCTGTCCTATGTGCCTTGCGTGATTATGGCTATTTGTGAACTATGCTACTTGAAGACTATTTCTTTTTATGTTGCTTGATGTGTAATGTAAAAGTCCCCCGTTGTAATTTGGGGTCTAATTTTGGTTTGTACTGATATTAACTAAACAGACACTAGATACTACTATGATCGTTTTGCTATTATACTGCTAGTATCTATAATAGGATTATGAAGTATTAGGTAAAGGCTAAGTAAAATGAACCAACCAAATCTTAAGCAGGTACACGTTATTAAGCTAGGATCAACAGGTACTTTTGTAACGAGGATAAACAAATGAACGAGACATAGTATCATGCTAGGTTATTAATCAAACAAGACATCGAGACAACCAGTAGGCATTTCAATTGATGATAAATAGTAATCTTAGTTGGAAATGAATTTGAGATGGTAAATTTTGAGGCGTTTAGAGAATTAGGTCAAACCAAAGAGCCCAATTACAGTCGTTATGCTGCCGATTTTTTGAAAATTTTTGGAGTTCAGGCTAAAACATTAAGCGTTAAACTTTCATGAACGGTTAAGTACGAGATATGACTTGAATGTTTAGATCACACCCTAGTCTAACCTTTATAGGCCGGGTTGGGGGCGTGACATATCTTCAGTCCCACACGCACGAACCCGGCAACCCAATGTTGGGGTGCTGGGTGGGGGGGCGACGCGATACGTGACGCCCAAGCAGACGTGCCATCGGCCTAATGGCTTTGGGCGCAACTTGCGTTCAAAGACTCGATGGTTCACAAGATTCTACAATTCATACCAAGTATCGCATTTCGCTACGTTCTTCATCGATGTGAGAGCCGAGATATCCGTTGTTGAAAGTCATTTTCGTTTCGTAAGGGACCAAGGCCTAACCCGACACACCGTGGACAGGGCAGGGATAGGCTGGCCCTCATATTTCGTTTTCCTTGGCGCATTCCGCGTCGGGGTTCGTTGTTTGTGGGACGTTCGCCCCGACTAGGGACCGACTCGCAGGCTGGGGACGAGTCGCCTCCTTCACATCGGCCCCGCATTGTTTAAACGGGTTCGCAGGTCGTTCTGCCTTCGCAGGGTTCGACAATGATCCTTCCGCAGGTTCACCTACGGAAACCTTGTTACGACTTCTCATTCCTCTAAATGATAAGGTTCAGTGGACTTCTCGCGACATCGCGGGCAGCGAACTTCCCACATCACCGGGATCCGAACTCTTCACCGGATCATTCAATCAGTAGGAGCGACGGGTGGTGTGTACAAAGGGTAGGGACGTAGTCAATGCTAGCTGATGATTCGCGCTTACTAGGAATTCCTCATTCAAGACCAACAATTACAATGATCTATCCCCATCACAATGAAATTTCAAAGATTACTCGGGCCTGTCAGCCAAGGCTATAGACTAGTTGAATACATTAGTGTAGCGCGCGTGGGGCCCAGAACATCTAAGGGCATCACAGACCTGTTATTGCCTCAAACTTCCGAGGACTAAAAGGTCGTAGTCCCTCTAAGAAGCTAGTTGCGGAGGGATACCTTCACATAGCTAGTTAGCAGGCTGAGGTCTCGTTCGTTAAAGGAATTAACCACACAAATCGCTCCACCAACTAAGAACGGCCATGCACCACCACCCATAGAATCAAGAAAGAGCTCTCAGTCTGTCAATCCTTACTATGTCTGGACCTGGTAAGTTTGCCCATGTTGAGTCAAATTAAGCCGCAGGCTCCACTCCTGGTGGTGCCCTTCCATCAATTCTTTTAAGTTTCAGCCTTGTGACCATACTCCCCCCGGAACCCAAAAACTTTGATTTCTCATATAGTGCCGGCAGAGTCCTAAAAGTAACATCCATCGATCCCTGGTTGACATCGTTTATGGTTGAGACTAGGACGGTATCTGATCGTCTTCGAGCCCTCAACTTTCGTTCTTGATTAATGAAAACATCATTGGCAAATGCTTTCGCAGTTGTTCGTCTTTCATAAATCCAAGAATTTCACATCTGACTATGAAATATGAATGCCCCCGACTGTCCCTATTAATTATTACTCCGATCCTGAAGGCTAACTCAATAGGATAGAAATCCTATAATGTTATCCCATGCTAATGTATACAAAGCGTAGTGTCACGAGATCAGAGATTGAGTCTGAAAATCCTGTCGCCGTGTGGCCTTAGCCAACACTGAAGGCTAGCTAAGTGCGCCTGTGAGTGGTTGAGATCAGAGTAAGCAGCATGAAACTAAGGTGTTAGAGGTTGGCAGCCTTAACACTTGTCGTTTTTCAGTACACAAGCTTGCAGTGGGCGGTTTGAGTGAAGTCTAACCCGAAGGCAAGCTAAACCGAGGGACTATTGGTTGTAGGAAACTGAAATTTGGCTAAGTATAGATAGCTTGAAGGATGCACGGAAATGGCTAAGTATCAATCTGTTTTTCATTGCTCAAAATGGCTATACAATGCTCTATTTATAGCTTACACAAAGAATGATCAAAGGCCTATGATCTATACACTTGGTGCCATTGTGATCTTGCCATTTGTCATCTTTACAAAGATATTTACATAGATAATTAGCTAGAAAATTCCAGACTTAAGCACTAGAAATACAGCTAGAAAAATCTGGACAGTCTCGGGCAGCTTGGGCAGCTTGTCAGGCAGCCTGGGTAGTTTCATTCTTTAGCCATTTTCTAGAATATTCCTGCACCAAATCTGGATTTCTCCACCAATTTTCGCCCAGCTGCTTCCTGCACTATCTCCATCGCCCTAGAATACTCTAGAAATGTTGGGAAGGGTCTAGAAATGCCTTAGGTAACTTTTCGCATATGCACCATTGGCCTCGTTTCGTGCACATTTCAGTAAAGCCGTCGGTCTCATTGGGCTGAAACGCGTTTTCCGTCTCACCCTCCCCCACCTAAGTAGTCATCGTCCCCTACGCCTTGGCACGCTGGAACTCCTCAATATCCCTCTTGAACTGCCACATCAAATCCTCGTTCTCCCAGCTATTTTCACTTTTGGGCAAGCCTTTCCACTTCACCAAGTACTCGGTCCAGTTCTTCACACCACGTTTGCCCTTCCGTCGGCCACCCAAGATTTTCTCCACCTGTCGGTCTAATGAAGTGACAACGGCTGTTGGGGCATGACTTGATTCACCTCGGCTCCGGTCATCCGCATCTGCATGATATGGCTTCAAAAAGCTCACATGGAACACCGGATAAATCTTCAACTTGGGTGGTAACTCAAGTTGATAGGAAACTTTGCCGACCCATTTCACCACCCTGAACGGTCCTTCATATCTCCGCACCATCCTTTATGCACCGAACGAAGGGACTTGAATTGTGTAGGAATCAACTTCACCATCACCATGTCACATTCTTTATACTCTATGAACCGTCTCTTTTTGTCGGCCCACTTCTTCATTTTCTTGGCTGCTTTTTCAAGAGTGGCACAGGCCATGTCCTATTCTTCCTACATCTCCTTGGCAAACTTGTAGGCAGCTGGGCGTTCGCTACATAGCTAGAGTCAACCATATATAGGGTTAACGGTTGCCGGCCTGTGGCTAGTTCGAACAGGCTCCGTCCTATTGATTCCGACCTCTAGAGGTTATAGGAAAACTGGGCCACATCAAGCAACCGAACCCAGTCCCGCTGATTGGCACTCACATAATGCCACAAGTACAGCTCCAATAGTACGTTCACCCATTCCGTCTGCCCATCGATCTGCGGATGAAAGCTTGTTGAGAAGGCCAGGTTAGAACCAAGCAACTTGAACAGCTCAGACTAGAACTTGCCAATGAAACGAGGGTCACGGTCACTGACTATTGTCTTCGGCACTCCCCACCATTTCACCATGTACCTCATGAAAGTCTGGCTGTCTCTTGTGCGGTAACAACAGGTGAGGCTGGGATGAATATAGCATACTTCGAAAACCTGTCCACCAAGACCAAAATTGTGCCACACCCCTCTGACTTAGGCAGGCAAGTGATGAAGTCCATTGTGACACTTTTAAACGGCTACTCCGGCACCGGTAATGGTTGTAGGAGTCTAGCCGGATGTTTCTGCTCGATCTTGTCTTGCTGGCACACAAGACATGTCCACACATAAGTCTCCACATCGTCTCGCATTCGTGGCCAGTAATAAGCATCCTCGACCAAGGCCATGGTGCGATGCATGCCAGGGTGACCTTCCCACAATGATTCATGGCACTCCTTTAGAATTTCACGCCTTAAGTTTCCCCACTTCGGCACGTACAGTCGGTCACCCTTTGTCAACAACAGTCCGTCCCTTTCCCAAAACTGTCAGGTCTTGCCCTCCTTGGTATAGTTGATCAATCCTTGAGCAATAGGATCATGCTTCAGCCCCTCCCGTATCTTGTCATTCAAAGGACTAGTGGGACGACTAATGGTAGCAAGCTCCACCTTTCCGCTCAGTGCGTCGGCAACACGGTTGTCACGACCTGGATTGTACTCCATCACGAAATCAAACTCCGCCAAAAATCCTTGCCACCAGGCTTGCTTGGGTGTCAGCTTCTTTTGGGTTTGGAAATAGCTTGCAGCAACATTATCAGTCCGCACCACAAACTTTGTCCCAAGCAAGTAATGCCGCCAGGTCCGTAGGCAATGCACGACGATAGTCATCTTCTTCTCGTGCACCAAGTACCGTCGTTCCGTGTCGTTTAGCTTGCGGCTCTCATAGGCAATTGGGTGTTTATCCTGTATCAACACACCACCAATTGTAAAATTAGAGGCATCAGTATGCACCTCAAATGGCTTACCAAAATCTGGTAACGCCAACACTGGCTCAACTGTGACTGCTACTTTGAGGGCTTCGAAGGCACGTTGGCACATCTCATCCCACGACCACAACCTGTTTTTCTTAAGCATATCCGTCAATGGGACAGCAATAGCTGAATAGCCCTTGATAAATCTCCGATAATAGTTCACCAAGCTGAGAAATGACCGCAACTGTGGGACACCGTTGGGCGGCTCCCAGTCAAGAATAGCTTGTACCTTGGCTGGATTCATCTGAATCTTGCCTCTGCCAATGATATGCCCAAGGAAATGTACCTCTTCCTTGGCAAAGCTACACTTCTCCAGTTTAATGTACAACTCGTGCTCCCTCAGCTTTTGGAAAACCTGCCTCAAATGCACTACATGGTCCTCCAAACTCGAGCTGTAAACTCAAGGGCATTAGTTAAACCAAATGGCATGACCATAAATTCATAAGCACTATACCTAGTCACGCAGGCCGTTTTCACTTCGTCCCCTTCAGCAATCCTAACTTGCCAATATCTCGACCGCAAGTCAATTTTGGAGAAGTACCGGGCTGCACCCAACCGATCAAACAGCTCCATGATGAGTGGGATTGGATACTTGTTCTTGATGGTGATCTTTTTCAATGCCCGATAATCCATGCACATCCTTAGGGAACCATCGGCCTTTTTCTCAAACAGCACCGGGGCACCAAACAGGCTACTAGATGGCCTGACCATGCTTGCATCAAAAAGTTCTTGCAACTGCCATTTCAGCTCGGCTAGCTCATTCTGGGCCATCCTGTACGGTGGTTGGGCTGGGGGTTGTGCACCTTCCACCAACTCAATCCTATGGTCCACTTCACATTTCGGGGGCAACCGTTTAGGAAACTCCTTAGGCATAATATCTACATACTCATCAAGCACAACCTGCACAGGCTAGGGAATAGGGTCTGGTCCCTCATCTGGTTCATCCTCACGGACAGCCACCAAGTACGTTTCCTCCTGCCGTTTAAGCCCTTTCACCAACTGCATAGTCGACAGGGTCTTGGCTCCAGCTTTGGTTTCCCGCACCATCGGCACCGTGCATGGCGTGCAACCGCCTGTTAACACAAGTGAGTTACCAAATGGAACCAAGAAAGCACGTACCTCATCGAGCCACTCCAACCCGAGCACCATGTCATAGTCATCCAATGGCACCACGGTGTAGTTGACATAGCCTTGCCATTCACCGATCCTGGTCCGCACACCACGAGCAACACCAATGATAGGCACGGCCTTGGAGTTGGCTGCCTTAATTAGGCCTTGGGTCTTGGTCACCCGAAGGTCCAGCTTGGTTGCAACATCGGCCCTCATGAAATTGTTGGTGGCCCCTGTATCCACTAATGCCTTCAGCGGTCTGCCCCTGATATTGATGGAGACAAACAACGACCCCTTCCGTTGTTCTGCCGGTTTCTCCACTTCAGCCTTCACGGCATTTAGAATCCGCAACGAACCCATCTGTGTTTCCTGCTCTTGGGACTGTTCGGCTTCACGTTCCTGGATCAACGAAGCCATCTTGCCTCTTTGGGGACATTCGGCAATGCGGTGGTCCTTGCTGCCACATAGGTAGCACTCGTACGTTTTTGGCTTGAACTGTTCGTTCCCCCATTTGCCACCGCCAGCCTGTTGTTTGCCCTTGCCTTTGTTTTGTGGGGGTTTAAATGAGCCATACTTGTTTGCATTTGTAGAGGACGAGGTTGAGCCTTTGTCCCGATTTCCTCCTCCCCTACCTTTTCCCTTGTTTGGTCCTTGGCCCTTGGGCTTGGCACTGTCACTTTTCCTTGGAAATTCAATTAGGCTCTCGGCTGCAGCAATGGCCGAAGCAAGATCTTGCACACCACGGCGTTGTAGTTCTTGCCTCGCCCATGGTTGTAGGCCGTCTAAGAGAGCAAATAAGGCATCTTTATCAGATAAGTCAGGGATTTCAAGCATTACCTCCTGAAATGCCTTGACATAGTCACGTATAACGCCCTTATGCGTTAGCCGCCTCAATCGTCCATGGGCCTCGTACTCAACATTTTTAGGATAAAACTACCTCTTGATTTCAGCCTTGAATCATCCTAAGTATTGATGGTGCATAGTCCTAGTTCAATGTCGGCAGAACGACGTCTCGACCATAGCATAGCAACATCGGTCAGGATTAACAGTGCCACACATACCCTTGCTTCATTGTCAACTAGCCCCGTTGCAGTAAAATATTGTTCCAGATTCCACAAGAAGTTCTCCAACTCCCTGGCATTATGATTGCCATTGAATGGCTTTGGTCTAGGCACGTCCAATTTTGGGGAAGAAACAGCTAATGTAGCTGCACCACTGCTAACAGCAGCCTTGCACAAAGCAACATCAGCCTTAACCGACTCGAGTTCTGTCCGCAATTCAGCCAAACTCGAGCTGAATTGTGCACAGAACTCCTCCAATGTCTTTTGCATTGAATCTACAAAAGAGTTTATAGAAGAGAGCACCTGACCTTGCAGCTCTTCATTTCGGTCCTCCAGCTCTTGCACTCGTTCAGCCAGCTCAGACTCGCTACTGGATTCCACCTGCCTTAGCCGAGTACACACATCATCCAGTACTGCAGTGTTCTCCAATGTGGCTTGTTCCACCCGCATAAGCCTACCTTCGAGGGTGCTCAACTAGTCCCTCGAGCTATGTCGCGAAGACCCCTTCTTCGCCTTGCTCCTGGTTGTCGTCCCTTCAACAACAGCCTGTTCAGTGCCGGTCATCTCCTCTTCCGAGGCAGCCATAGTCCCACACGATCACGAACCCACAAACTGAGAGAAGAAAGCACAATGCAGTCTTCAGCAACACCAATTCGAGCCAAGCAGCCTTGGCTCTGATACCACCTGTCACGGGATCAGAGATTGAGTCTGAAAATCATGTCCATGTGTGGCCTTAACCAACACTGAAGGCTAGCTAAGTGCGCCTGTGAGTGGTTGAGATCAAAGTAAGAAGCACGAAATTAAGGTGTTAGAGGTTGGCAGCCTTAACACTTAGTCGTTTTTCAGCACACAAGCTTGCAGTGGGCAGCTTGAGTGAAGTCGAACCCGAAGGCAAGCTAAACTGAGGGACTATTGCTTGTAGGAAACTAAAATTTGGCTAAGTATAGAGAGCTTGAAGGATGCACGAAAATGGCTGAATAAATCTACTTTTCATTGCTCAAAATGGCTTATACAATGCTCTATTTATAGCTTACACAAAGAATGATCAAAGGCCTATAATCTATACACTTGGCGCCATTGTGATCTTGCCATTTGTCATCTTTACAAAGATATTTACATAGATAATTAGCTAGAAAATTCTAGACTTAAGCACTAAAAATGCAGCTGGAAAAATATGGACAGTCTCGGGCAGCTTGGGCAGCTTATCGGGCAGCCTGGGTAGTTTCATTCTTTAGCCATTTTCTAGAATATTCTTGCACCAAATCTAGATTTCTCCACCAATTTCCGCCCAGTTGCTTCCTGAACCATCTCCACCGCCCTAGAATGCTCTAGAAATGTTGGGAAGGGTCTAAAAATGCCTTAGGCAGATTTTCGCATATGCACCATTGGCCTCATTTCGTGCACGTTTCAGCAAAGCCGTCAGTCTCATTGGGTTGAAACATGAGTTTCGTCTCAGTAGGCTTGCTTTGAGCACTCTAATTTCTTCAAAGTTACAGCGCTGGAGGTACGACCCGGCCAGTTAAGGCCAGGAGCACATCGCCAACAGAAAGGACGAGACGACCGGTGCACACCTGAGGCGGATCGGCCGACCGGCCGACCCATCCCAAAGTCCAACTACGAGCTTTTTAACTGCAACAACTTAAATATACGCTATTGGAGCTGGAATTACCGCAGCTGCTTGCACCAGACTTGCCCTCCAATGGATCCTCGTTAAGGGATTTAGATTGTACTCATTCTAATTACCAGACTCTTTGAGCCCGGTATTGTTATTTATTGTCACTACCTCCCCGTGTCAGGATTGGGTAATTTGCGCGCTTGCTGCCTTCCTTGGATGTGGTAGCCGTTTCTCAAGCTCCCTCTCTGGAATTGAACCCTAATTCTCTGTCACCCGTCACCATCATGGTAGGCCACTATCCTACCATCGAAAGTTGATAGGGCAAAATTTTGAATGATGCGTCGCCGACACGAGGGCCGTGCGATCCGTCGAGTTATCATGAATCATCGCAGCAACGGGCAGAGCCCGCGTCAACCTTTTATCTAATAAATGCATCCCTTCCAGAAGTCGGGGTTTGTTGCACGTATTAGCTCTAGAATTACTACAGTTATCCGAGTAGTAGATACCATCAAACAAACTATAACTGATTTAATGAGCCATTCGCAATTTCACAGTCTGAATTAGTTCATACTTACACATGCATGGCTTAATCTTTGAGACAAGCATATGACTACTGGCAGGATCAACCAGGTAGAATTCCTTACCGACGCCGGCGTCGCACGAGGCACATCATCCCCTAAGGGTCGACGGCTCGAGACGAGCAGACGACAATCGTACGCGATTAGCGATGAATGTTGATTTCGGGCAAAGAGAGGCCAAGGACCGCATACCGTCATGGTATGCCGCATCCGAGAGATCGAGCGACGCCCCACAGGCCACGTGTACCGCACTTGTTAGAGTGAGCAGCGTGGAACACAAGACGTGCTTAGGGGTTCGCCCTACGTCGTCCACGGAGGCAGACGCAAGGCAAAAGATGGACGATGTGACTTTAGACTGCTTTCTTTGTAGGTACGCAACACAGGAAACCGACCTACCGACCAAGGCAACGTAAGCACTCGGCCCGCAAATGAAGAGGCAAGCAAGGATGGACGTCGCTGCTCAAGCAGGGATCCAACCGACCCACACAAGCCGACCACCACTCATGCGCTATCACGTTCGCTATGCCCAGACCACCAAGTCGGTAACCGCCCCACCGTCTAGGCAAACGAAGCCCTTCAGGCGAACGGAACTGATGAGATGGCCCGAGCACGCACCGCTAGGCACGAAGAATTTATGAGGGACACAGGACGGGACCGGCATGAGATGCATGACCAGGCCGCACGTTGCAAGCTTAAGGGCCTACTTCGTGGTGCCCGACCATGCACCGATTGCACGCAACTGAGTTACCAACTGAAACCGGACTTGAGTCAAATTAAGCCGTAGGCTGAGGTCTCGTTCGTTAACGGAATTAACTAGACAAATCGCTCCACCAACTAAGAACGGCCATGCACCACCACCCATAGAATCAAGAAAGAGCTCTCAGTTTGTCAATCCTTACTATGTCTGGACCTGGTAAGTTTCCCTGTCTTGAGTCAAATTAAGCCGCAGGCTCTACTCCTGGTGGTGCCCTTCTGTCATTTCCTTTAAGTTTCAGCCTTGCGACCATACTCCCCCCGGAACCCAAAAACTTTGATTTCTCATAAGGTACCGGCGGAGTCCTAAAAGAAACATCCGCCGATCCCTGGTCGGCATCGTTTATGGTTGAGACTAGGACGGTATATGATCATCTTCGAGCCCCCAACTTTTGTTCTTGATTAATGAAAACATCCTTGGCAAATGCTTTCACAGTTGTTCGTCTTTCATAAATCCAATAATTTCACCTCTAACTATGAAATACGAATGCCCCCGACTGTCCTTGTTAATCATTACTCCGATCCCGAAGGCCAACTCAATAGGATCGAAATCCTATAATGTTATCCCATGCTAATGTATGCAGAGCGTAGTGTCACGGGATCAGAGATTGAGTCTGAAAATCCTGTCGCCGTGTGGCCTTAGCCAACACCAAAGGCTAGCTAAGTGCGCCTGTGAGTGGTTGAGATCAGAGTGAGTAGCATGAAACTAAGGTGTTAGAGGTTGGCAGCCTCAACACTTTGTCGTTTTTCAGCACACAAGCTTGCAGTGGGCAGTTTGAGTGAAGTCTAACCCGAAGGCAAGCTAAACCGAGAGACTATTGCTTGTAGGAAACTGAAATTTGGCTAAGTATAGAGAGCTTGAAGGATGCACGGAAATGGCTAAGTAAATATGCTTTACATTGCTCAAAATGGCTTATACAATGCTCTATTTATAGCTTACACAAAGAATGATCAAAGGCCTATGATCTATACACTTGGCGCCATTGTGATCTTGCCATTTGTCATCTTTACAAAGATATTTACATAGATAATTAGCTAGAAAATTCCAGACTTAAGCACTAAAAATGCAGCTGGAAAAATTTGGACAGTCTCGGGCAGCTTGGGCAGCCTATCGGGCAGCCTGGGCAGATTCCTTCTTTAGCCATTTTCTAGAATATTCTTGCACCAAATCTAGATTTCTCCACCAATTTCCGCCCAGTTGCTTCTTGAACCATCTCCACCGCCCTAGAATTCTCTAGAAATGTTGGGAAGGGTCTAAAAATGCCTTAGGCAGATTTTCGCATATGCACCATTGGCCTCATTTCGTGCACGTTTTAGCAAAGCCGTCAGTCTCATTGGGCCGAAACATGCGTTCCGTCTCACCTCCCCCACCTAAGTCGGCGTCGTCCCCGACGCCTTGGCACGCTGGAATTCCTCGATCTCCTTTTTGAACTGCCACATCAAATCCTCGTGCTCCCAGCTATTTTCACTCTCAGGCAAGCCTTTCCACTTCACCAAGTACTCAGTCCAGTTCTTCACACCACGTTTTCCCTTCTATCGGTCAGCCAAGATTTTCTCCACCTGTCGGTCATATGAAGTGACGACGGCTGTTGGGGCAAGACTTGATTCACCACTGCTCGGGTCCTCCGCATCTGCATGATATGGCTTCAAAACGGTTACATGGGACACCGAATGAATCTTCAACTTGGGTGGTAGCTCAAGTTGATAGGAATCAATTTCACCACCCTGAACGGTCCTTCATATCTCCGCACCAATCCTTTATGCACCGAACGAAGGGACTTGAATTGTGTAGGAATCAATTTCACCATCACCATGTGTGAGGCCCAACCCCGAATAACGTATGTTACCTTGATTTGCGTGCCATAAACCAAGAATGATATGACTAACCTTGGATTACGTGCACTATCTTGGTTTTCGTGCATGCCTCGTCATTCGTGCGTTGACCTAGAATTATGTGCCCTAATCCTCGACTTACGTGCCCCGACTTTGAATTGCGTGCGTTGTCTCGTTTTGTGTGCCTTGACCTTGAATTGCGTGTCCTAACCTAGGTTTAAGAGTAATACCTCGATTTACGTGCATTGTATTGAATTACGTGCCTTGTATTGGTTTACGTACATTTACCTAGGGTTGCGTGCATTTGCATTGGAATCCATGCATTTATCTTGAAGTACGTGCATTAGTCTTGAAGTTCGTGTCTTATCTCGTAGTTTGTGTTTACCTCGTAATTCGTGCCCTAGACCTAGGAATCCGTGCCACCATGTTAATCAAGAAAGAATCCTACACAAAGCACTAGACTATAAAATAATCCTACAAATACCACTAACTATTATTATAATCCTAATTCAAATCTCTACAAAATCCACTAACAGCTAAATATTATATTTTAAACCCACTACAAGACAAAATCTCACAAAACTCTAAACATATCCTATATTCTATTCTATCTAAAATCCCTAAATACCCAAGATTCTCTTACACACATGCTAAAACAATTCAAAATTTGCTCAAAAGATGACACAAAATCTGATTTTTGCATGCCCAAGGCCAACATTTGCATCAACAATGGCAAAAGCTTCTATTTTCTCTCATTTCTCTCACTCTCCTCACATTTCTCTCTCTCCCTCTCATTCTTCTCTCTCAATCTCGGTTTTGGCTGAGTTCATACACCTCTTAGCTCATCTTCATCATCATATGGTTAATCAAGACAAGCCACAAGCAAAGGAACTCAACCAAGCTAGCTAGGTTGCAAGAAAACTCACATGCAAGCTCTTGAGTCTTCATTTCGGCCCTAGGTGAGTTACTAAGCTTCCATTTCTTTTCTTCTTGTTCTAACCACATGCATGTACTAAGAGCTTGGTCACTAAGCTAGGAAAAATAGAGAAAACCAAGTTGGAATCTCGGCTAGGCAAAGAAGAAGAAGAAAATTGTGCTTCAACAAGTTTTTGTGCATCTTCTTGTTGATTTGCTAAGGTGAGGGCTAAAACCTTTTGAAAATCCTTCAAAAATCCACATGCATGCTCATGAATGTATGTCTTTGCTTCTGTACTTGAGTTATATGTTCGTTCATAAGCTTTTACAACCATGCATGGCAAGATTTTGGCTTGAAAATGATGATAGGTGAAATCGGATTATGTTACAGCTCTCTGACCTGTTGTTTCGAGGTGAGTTTTGCTAGGAAAATGATGTTGAAAATGAATGAAAATTGGTAGGTGACTAGTTTTGC
Organism: Ehretia macrophylla; assembly: GCA_037974665.1. Classification (NCBI taxonomy): domain Eukaryota; kingdom Viridiplantae; phylum Streptophyta; class Magnoliopsida; order Boraginales; family Ehretiaceae; genus Ehretia; species Ehretia macrophylla. The sequence goes on from CM075768.1 coordinate 73,139,820, forward strand.
CAGTTTTGAACATTTTTCTAAGAAATAGGCCAAAGCTAATTTCGACTCTAAGGTCCTAAAAATGGCAAATCATTAAAATGTGTCCAGATCTGGAAATCTGGAAAAATGAAGCAGGTTTTGGCAGATGCACTGACCTTGTAGAACGAACCAGATTTTACTTAGTAAATGATGTCAAAAATGCATGAAATTTGGTGTGTTGCTAGATTTTTCAGTTCTGGACATTTTTGTGAGAAATGGACTAAGGCTAAATCTGACCCGAATGACCTCAAAAAAGTCAATTATCGAAATGTGTGCAAATCTGGACAGTTTTGTGCTATTCCACTGTTTCGGCTATAACTAATGATCCCGAACTCCAAATGATGCAAGGTTTGTTTCTGATTTTATTTCACTTCTTAAGATTTAATTTGACATCTTATTCACTAGAATTTTAGATTGTTTGCTTATCTTAATGATTGTGAGAAAACAGCCTATTGCAGTAAGGGTTTCACTTAGTGTTATGCTTAGAAAAATTGTTGTAACTTCTCTTGTTGAAATAAATGCTTGGGATTGTAGCTTTGGGATGTTGTGTGGACTGTTTTGAATGTTTGAGGATGTTGAATTAAATAATGCATGGCTTGAGATTTATTTTGAATTGGTTTGGGGCTTAAATTGCACGGATATGCACGAAATGGAAACCCTAATGACTAGGTAGTCTTGCTAAGTGTTGATCATTTAGATATTGTGTGGAATTATATGCTTAGTAGGCTGCCCGTAGATGCCCTTATACTCCTAAATGTGATTTTGACCATTGCATGTTGATAAATAGACTTTTCTTGCATCCGAGCCCACGTAGATGTTGTTGCATGTTATATAATCTTATTATTTGATTACGTGGACTTTGAATTGAGTTATATGACTTGATTTATGTGCGTTACACGGCTGTCCGTTTAATGTTCATATAACTCCATATGCTTTTCAAGTGAAACTACTTGTCTATTCGTGCCTCGCTTGTTTGCTTGTCAATGTGCAATCCTATGACTGTCCGGAGGCAACCTACTTTGTTGTCCTCCTAATGTGATATATTAAATGTCATAAATGTGCATTGCATACAAGGTTGCAACCTTTCATTCTGGCATGGTAGTGATCACGCACACCGGGCGGCATCGGGCTTGCCGGTGCACCCGTGACTACCATGGTACCTATTCCCTCTCTCGCTTGGGGGCTAGACTTCCTCGGAGAGTTGGGTCGTAGGATTTTGGGGTACATCCGGAGTACACCCACCTGGCGTGTTAAGGGGATGATTTGAAGTCGGCCACAACAACTGATTCTGGAAATGAACTGAGAGCAAAAGCTCACCGTATCCTTTTTACTACGTGTTTAAGTACTCTCGCTTGGTTCCTAGGAACCTCGGGGAGGAAAGACGGGTAATTGTGTTCCTTTACTTTTGTATTATTATTATGTACTTAATTGTGTTATTTTCATGCTTGCAAAAGGATTTTCATAAGTTGAACCGGAAAATGAGTTTCAAAACCTATTTCTCATTCCCCCTCGCTGAGTTCATAAGGACTCACCCTCTTTTATCATCTCAGGTGAAGAAGATCAAGAACAGGTACCTGAGGACGATGTGCCTATCGATGATTCCTTGGAGTGATTGCCTGTCCTATGTGCTTTACGTGTTTATGGCTATTTGTGAACCATGCTACTTGAAGACTATTTCATTTATGTTGCTCAATGTTGTAATGTAAAAGACCCCCGTTATAATTTGGGGTCTAATTTTGGTTTGTACTGATATTGCTAGACATACACTAGACACTACTATGATCGTTTTGCTATTATTACTGCTAGTATCTATCATAGGTTATGACGTATTAGGTAAGGATTAAGTAAATGAACCTATCCAATCTTAAACAGGTACACGCTTTTAAGCTAAGATCAACAGGTACTTTTGTAACGAGGATAAACAAACAAATGAGACACAATATCATGCTAGGTTATAAATCAAACGAGACATCGAGATAACCAATAGGCATTTAAATCGATGTTAAATAGAAAACTTAGTTGGAAATGAAAATGAGATTGGAAAATTTTGAGGCGTTTAGAGAATTAGACCAAACCAAAGAGCCCAATTACAGCCGTTATGCTGCCGGTTTTTCAGAAAATTTTGGAGTTTAGATTAAAACATTAAGTGTTAAATCTTCATAAACGGTTAAGTATGTGATATGACCTGAATGTTTAGATCACACCCTAGTCTAACCTTATAGGCCAGGTTGGGGCGTGACACTATGTCACCTTCGTTATACTCCACGAACCGTCTCTTTTTGTCGGCCCACTTCTTCATTTTCTTGGCTGCTTTCTCAACAGCGGCACAGGCCATGTCCAATTCCTCCTTGGCAAACTTGTAGGTAGTTGGGGCATTCCCTGTATAGCCAGAGTCAACCGTGTGTGGGGTTAACGGTTGTCGGCCAGTGGCTAGTTCGAACGGGCTTTGTCCTATTGATTCTGACCTCTGGAGGTTATAGGAAAACTGGGCCACATCAAGCAACCGAACCCAGTCTTGTTGATTGGCACTCACATAATGCCGCAAGTACAGCTCCAATAATGCGTTCACCCGTTCTGTCTGCCCATCGGTCTACGGATGAAAGCTTGTTGAGAAGGCCAGGTCAGAACCAAGCAACTTGAATAGCTCAGACCAGAACTTGCCAGTGAAACGAGGGTCACGGTCACTGATTATCGTCTTCGGCACTGCCCACCATTTTACCACGTACCTCATGAAAAGTCTGGCTGTCTCTTGTATGGTAACATCTGGCGAGGCTGGGATGAAGATAGCATACTATGAAAACCATGCACCGATTGCACGCAACTGAGGTACCAACCAAAAGCGGACTTCCTGCCCACGCGGTGCTTGGATCGCCATGACACTAGACCACATCTATCGCATTACGACTCAGCGAGGACCATGGCATCGTGTGCTAGGTGATACGCGCAGGCCAGTGGGAACACACCGGGGGACGGCTTCGAGGCAGCACGGTGCTTGGATCGCCACGACATTGAAGCATCAGCAATCGTCTCATCGCAACGCTCGTGTCGTCACTTAACGAAAGCCAATGCCACATGTGCTAGGTGATTCGTGCATCACGCATGCCCCCCACCGTCCCCCTGTATGCACCCGTATGCACAGAACGGGACAAGCAAACTACCTTCCTGCCCACGCGGTACTTGGATCGCCACGACACTAGACCACGTCCGTCGCATTACGACTCAGCGAGGACCATGGCGTCGTGTACTAGGCAATTTGCGCATCGCACAGGCCCATAGGAACACACCAGGGGATGGCTTCGAGGCCGCACAGTGCTTGGATCGCCACGACATTGAAGCATCAACAATCGTCTCATCGCAACGCTCGCATCGTTGCTTAATGAAAGCCAATGCCACATGTGCTAGGCGATTCGCGCATCATGCATGCCCTCCACTGTCCCCCTGTATGCACCTGTATTCACGAAACGGGACAAGCAAACTACCTTCGTGCCCACGCGGTGCTTGGATCGCCATGACACTAGACCACGTCCGTCGCATTACGACTCAGCAAGGACCATGGCGTAGTGTGCTAGGCAATTTTCGCATCGTACTGGCCCGTCGGAACCAACCGGGGGACGACTTCAAGGCCGCATGGTGTTTGGATCGCCACGACATTGAAGCGTCAACAATCGTCTCATCGCAACGCTCGCGTCGTTGTTTAACGAAAGCCAATGCCACATATGCTAGGCGATTCGCGCATCAAGAAGGACCCCAACCGTCACCTTGTATGCACGGAACGGGACAAGCAAACTACTTTCCTGCCCACGCGGTGCTTGGATCGCCACGACACTAGACCACGTCTATCGCATTACAACTCAGCGAGGACCATGGCGTCGTGCGCTAGGCGATTCGCGCATCGCACAGGCCTGTCGGAACCTACCGGGGGACGACTTCAAGGCCGCATGGTGCTTGGATCACCACGACATTGAAGCATCAGCAATCGTCTCATCACAACGCTCGCGTCATTACTTAACGAAAGCCAATGCCACATGTGCTAGGTGATTCGCGCATCACGTATGCCCCCCACCGTCCCCCCGTATGCACGGAATGGGACAAGCAAACTACCTTCCTGCCCACGTGGTGCGTGGATCGCCACAACACTAGACCATATTCGTCGCATTACGACACAACGAGGACCATGGCGTCGTGTGCTAGGCGATTTGCGCATCGTACAAGCATGTCAGAACCCACCGGGGGACTGCTTCAAGGCTGCATGGTGCTTGGATCGCCAGGACATTAAAAAATTAGCAATCGTCTCATTGCAATGCTCTCATCCTTGCTTAACGAAAGCCAATGCCATATGTGCTAGGCGATTCGCGCATCACGCTTGCCCCCACCATCCCCCAAGAGCCACCCAAGCCCACGCGGTGCTTGGATCACCACAACACTAGACCATGGCCGCGCACATCCACTCAGCAACGGCCTTTGCTTCGTGTGCTAGGCGATTCGCACATCGCGCAGGCCCAACGACACATCGGGGGACAGGAATGTCCCCCAATGTGTACTTAGCCGGCGGCACGGGGATGGCTAGTTTTGTGCTTGGGCAACCACTTGCCCCCTCATTAGCCATCCCAATGACGTTGACGGTGTTGCGGCACCAAGATGGATAATGAGAGGCTACACAAGCCACCACGTTCCTCATTAGCCATCCTGGTGCCGTGCCGAGGGACATGCCAGGGGACGCGGTGTGGGGGTGGTACGGCCCCAACGCATGGGTATACAACGCAATACCTCGGCGTGATTGACTTGGTAGGCATTCCCGCCCACAATATAGCCCACGATATAGCCCACGATGTGCCACAACGTCCCCTCGCATGGCCCTCGACCAGGAGGCTTGACACAATATACCCCCTATAATACATTTTGATGCAAAATCCCAAGTGACAGCAGTAGCGTACATTTTGCCAGAGATTCATAATAGGTGTTTTACACTAAAAAAGGCCCCATGTGACATGATCTTCATACCCAACTTGCTCCTTATCGATATCATATGATATCCAAATGCTTCAAAAAAAAAATTTTTGAAAAAATATTTTTTAATATTTAATAATTGCGAAAAATAGGAAAAAATCAAAAAAAATAGTATAAAATTCAAAAAAAATTATAATAATTCATACATTAATTTGTTAAATGATATTCAAAAATATTTTTTTCGGAAAATTAATTTTTAATATTTAAAAATTACGAAAAATAGGGAAAAATCAGAAAAAATACTAGAAAATTCAGAAAAATTTATATTAATTCATAAATTAATTTGTTTACATGATATTTGGCGTTAAAATTTGTTTTGGATGGATTGGGAAACCGATTAATCTATTTCGCCTCACAAATGTGACGAACTGTTTGTCGGACAAGGCAAAGGTTAAGACTACTTCGTAGATTCGGAAACCACTTGTACAAGAATATCAATGTCCACATTCGTGTCATAATACATTCTGCATG
>CM075768.1:73152815-73157815 GCA_037974665.1 Ehretia macrophylla
GGCGGACCGGCCGACCCATTCCAAAGTCTAACTACGAGCTTTTTAATTGTAACAACTTAAATATACGCTATTGGAGCTGGAATTACCATGGCTGCTGGCACCAGACTTGCTCTCCAATGGATCCTCATTAAGGGATTTAGATTGTACTCATTCCAATTACCAAACTCTTTGAATCCGGTATTATTATTTATTGTCACTACCTCCCCGTGTCAGGATTGGGTAATTTGCACACCTGCTGCCTTCCTTGGATGTGGTAGCTGTTTCTCAGGCTTCCTCTCTGGAATCGAACCCTAATTCTCCGTCACCCGTCACCACCATGGTAGGCCACTATCCTACCATCGAAAGTTGATAGGGCAGAAATTTGAATGATGCGTCGCCGACACGAGGGCCGTGCGATCCGTCGAGTTATCATGAATCATCGCAGCAACGGGCAGAGCCCGCATCGACCTTTTATCTAATAAATGCATCCCTTCTAGAAGTCGGGGTTTGTTGCACGTATTAGCTCTAGAATTACTACGGTTATCCGAGTAGTAGATACCATCAAACAAACTATAACTGATTTAATGAGCCATTTGCAGTTTCACTGTCTGAATTAGTTCATACTTACACATGCATGGCTTAATTTTTTATACAAGCATATGACTACTGGTAGGATCAACCAGGTAGCATTCCTCACCGACGTCGGCGTCGCACGAGGCATATCATCCCCTAAGGGTCGACGGCTCGAGACGAGCACACGATCGTTATACGCGATTAGCGACAAACGTAGATTTCGCGCAAAGAGAGGCCAAGGACCCCATACCGACATGGTGTGCCGCATCCGAGAGATCGAGTGATGCCCCACGGGTCACTTGTGCCGCACTAGTAAGAGTGAGCAGCGTGGAACACGGAATGTGCTTAGGGGTTCGCCCCACATCATCCACGGAGGAAGACGCAAAGTAAAACATGGATGATGTGACTTTAGACAGCCTTCTTTGTAGGTACGCAACACAGGAAACCGACCTACCGACCGAGGCAACGTAAGCACTCGGCCCGCGAATGAAGAGGCAAGCAGGGGCGGACGTCGCTGCTCAAGTAGGGATCCAACCGACCCACACAAGCCGACCACCACTCACGCGCTATCACTTTCGCTATGCCCAAACCACCAAGCCGGTAACCGCCCTACCATCTAGGCAAACGAAGCCATTCAGGCGAACGGAACTGACGAGATGGCCCAAGCACGCACTGCTAGGCACGAAGAATTTCTGAGGGACACGGGACGTGACTAGCACGGGGTGCATGACCAGGCCGCACGTCGTAAGCTTAAGGACCTACTTCGTGGTACCCGACCATGTACCGATTGCACCCAACTGAGATACCAATCGAAAGCGGACTTCCTGCCTATGCGGAACTTGGATCGCCACGACACTAGACCATGTCCATCGCATTACGACTCAGCAAGGACCATGGAGTCGTGTGCTAGGCGATTCGCACATCACGCAAGCCAGTGGGAACACACCGGGGGATGGCTTCGAGGCAGCACGGTGCTTGGATCGCCACGACATTGAAGCATCAGCAATCGTCTCATCGCAACGCTCGTGTCGTCACTTAACGAAAGCCAATGCCACATGTGCTAGGCGATTCGCGCATCACGCATGCCCCCCACCGTCCCCTTGTATGCACCCGTATGCACGGAACGGGACAAGCAAACTACCTTCCTGCCTACGCGGTACTTGGATCGCCACGACACTAGACCACGTCCGTCGCATTATGACTCAGCGAGGACCATGGCTTCGTATACTAGGCGATTCACGCATCACGCATCACGCAGGACCATAGGAATACACCGGGGGATAGCTTCGAGGCCGCACGGTGCTTGGATCGCCACGACATTAAAGCATCAGCAATCGTCTCATCGCAACGCTCGTGTCGTTGCTTAACGAAAGCCAATGCCACATGTGCTAGGCGATTCGCGCATCACGCATGCCCCTCACCATCCCCCTGTATGCATCTGTATTCATGAAACGGGACAATCAAACTACCTTCCTGCCCACGCGGTGCTTTTATCGCCACGACACTAGACCACGTCTGTCGCATTACGACTCAGCGAGGACAATGGCGTCGTGTGCTAGGCAATTTGCGCATCGCACAGTCCCGTCGGAACCAACCGGCGGACGGCTTCAATGCTGCATGGTGCTTGGATCGCCATGACATAGAAGTATCAACAATCATCTCATCGCAACGCTCACGTCGTTGCTTAACGAAAGCCAATGCCACATGTGCTCGGCGATTCGCGCATCACGCATGCCCTCCACCGTCCCCCTGTATGCACCTGTATTCACAGAACCGGACAAGCAAACTACATTCCTGCCCACGCGGTGCTTGGATCGCCACGACACTAGACCATGTCCATCGCATTACGACTGAGCGAGGACCATGGCATCGTGTGCTAGGCGATTTGCGCATCGCACAGGCCCGTCGGAACAAACCGCGGGACTGCTTCAAGGCCACATGATGCTTGGATTACCACGACATTGAAGCATTAGCAATCGTCTCATCACAACGCTAGCATCGTTGCTTAACGAAAGCCAATGCCACATGTGCTAGGCGATTTGCGCATCACGCATGCCCCCCACCGTCCCCTTGTATGCACTTGTATTCACGAAACGGGACAAGCAAACTACCTTCCTGCCCACGCGGTGCTTGGATTGTCACGACACTAGACCACGTCAGTCGCATTATGACTCAACGAGGACCATGGTGTCGTGTACTAGGTGATTCGCTCATCGCGCAGGTCCATAGGAACACACCAGGGGATGGCTTCGAGGCCGTACAGTGCTTCGATCGCCACGACATTGAAGCATCAGCAATCGTTTCATCGCAACGCTCGCGTCGTTGCTTAACGAAAGCCAATGCCACATGTGTTAGGCGATTCGCGCATCACGCATGCCCCCCACCGTCCCCTTGTATGCACCTGTATCCACGGAACGGGACAAGCAAACTACCTTCCTGCCTACGCGGTGCTTGGATCGCCACGATACTAGACCACGTCCGTAGCATTACAACTCAGTGAGGACCATGGCGTCGTGTGCTAGGCGATTCGCGCATCGCACAAGCCCGTCGGAACCAACCGGGGGACTGCTTCAAGGCCGCATGGTGCTTGGATCACCACGACATTGAAGCATCAGCAATCGTCTCATCGTAACGCTCATGTCGTTACTTAACGAAAGCCAATGCCACATGTGCTAGGCGATTCGCGCATCACGTATGCCCCCCACCGTCCCCCTGTATGCACCTGTATTCATGGAATCGGACAAGCAAACTACTTTCTTGCCCATGCGGTGCTTGGATTGCCACGACACTAGACCACATCCATCGCATTACGACTCAGCGAGGACCATGGCGTCGTGTGCTAGGTGATTCGTGCATCGCACAGGCATGTCAGAACCCACCGGGGGACGGCTTCAAGGCCGCATGGTTCTTGGATCACCACGACATTGAAGCGTTAGCAATCGTCTCATTGCAACGCTCGCGTTGTTGCTTAACGAAAGCCAATGCCACGTGTGCTAGGTGATTCGCGCATCACGTTTTCTCCCACCGTTCCCCAAGAGCCACCCAAGCCTACGCGGTGCTTGGATCGCCACAAAACTAGACCATGGCCGTGCGTATCCACTCGGCAATAGCTATGGCTTCGTGTGCTAGGCGATTCGCGCATTGCGCAGGCCCAATGACACATCGGGGGATGGGAATGTCCCCCAACGTGTACCTAGCCAGCGGCACGGGGATGGCTAGTTTTGTGCTTGGGCAACCACTCGCCCCCACATTAGCCATCCCAATGACGTCGACAGTGTTAGGGCACCAAGGGAAGCCACCACGTTCCTCATTAGCCATCCTGGTGATGGGCCGAGGGACATGACGGGGGACGCGAGGCGAGGGTGGCACGGCCCCAACGCACGGGTATGCAACGCAATACCTCGGCGTGATTCACTCGGTAGCCATTCCCGCCCACAATATAGCCTACGATATAGCCCACGATGTGCCACGAAGTGCCCACAACGTCCCCCCGCATGGCCCTCTACCAGGAGGCTTGACACCACAAACCCCCATATAATACATTTAGATGCAAAAACCCAAGTGACAGCAGTAGCGTACATTTTGCCAGAGATTCATAATTGATGTTTTACACTATAAAAGGCCCCATATGGCATGATCTTCATACCCAACTTGCTCCTTATTGATATCATATGATATCCAAATGCTTCAAAAAAAAAATTTTGAAAAAATATTTTTTAATATTTAATAATTGCAAAAAATAGGGAAAAATCAGAAAAAATAGTAGAAAATTCAGAAAAAATTATATTAATTCATACATTAATTTGTTAAATGATATTCAAAAATATTTTTTTCGAAAAATTAATTTTTAATATTTAAAAATTATGAAAAATATGAAAAATCAGAAAAAATACTAGAAACTTTAGGAAAATTTATATTAATTCATAAATTAATTTGTTTACATGATATTTGGCGTTAAAATTTGTTTTGGATGGATTGGGAAACCGATTAATCTATTTCGCCTCACAAATGTGACGAAATGTTTGTCAGACAAGGCAAAGGTTAAGACTACTTCATAGATTCGGAAACCACTTGTACAAGAATATCAATGTCCACATTCGTGTCATAATATATTCTGCATGCCCAATTCTCCCGAATACTTAACATTGCCCGTCGTGACCAACGTCCCCTAGTAGTGCCAAAGTCGTCCCCTAACATCCCCCGTTGTCCCCCTAGTGTACACCCACAGTGCCCCAACAATGCCCCAACAGCGCCACTTGAGCACCCTGCGCGCGCCACTTGTGCGCACCATCGTGCGGCACGGGCGCCCCATGAGCGCAACTTCGTGCGGCATGCGGGCCACATGCAAGCAACATCGTGCGGCATGCGCACCCGATGCGCGCACCATCGTGCGGCATGGCCGAACCATGGGCGCACCTTCGTGCGGCATGGGCGCACCATGCGCGCAC
>CM075768.1:73167815-73170315 GCA_037974665.1 Ehretia macrophylla
GCGTAGGCCCATAGGAACACACCAGGGGATGGCTTCGAGGCCGCACGGTGCTTGGATCGCCATGACATTAAAGCATCAGCAATCGTCTCATCGCAACGCTCGCGTTGTTGCTTAACGAAAGCCAATGCCACATGTGCTAGGCGATTCACACATCACGCATGCCCCCCACCGTCCCCCTATATGCACCTATATTCACGGAACTGGACAAGCAAACTACTTTCCTGCCCACGCGGTGCTTGGATCACCACGACACTAGACCACGTCCGTCGTATGACGACTCAGCGTGGACGATGGCGTCGTGTGCTAGGCAATTCGCACATCGCACTAGCCCGTTGGAACCAACCGGGGGACTGCTTCAAGGTCGCATGGTGCTTGGATCACCAAGACATTGAAGCATAAACAATCGTCTCATCGCAACGCTCGCGTCGTTGCTTAACGAAAGCCAATGCCACATGTGCTAGGCGATTCGCGCATCACGCATGCCCCCCACCATCCCCCTGTATGCACCTGTATTCCCGGAACGGGACAAGCAAACTACCTTCCTGCCTACACGGTGCTTGGATTTCCACGACACTAGACCACGTCCGTCGCATTACGACTGAGGGAGGACCATGGCGTCGTGTGCTAGGCGATTCGCGCATCGCACAGGCACGTCAGAAACCACCGGGTGATGGCTTCGAGGCCGCATGGTGCTTGGATCACCACGACATTGAAGCGTTAGCAATCGTCTCATTTCAATGCTCGCGTTGTTGCTTAACGAAAGCCAATGCCACGTGTGCTAGGCGATTCGCGCATCACGCTTGCCCCCACCGTCCCCCAAGAGCCACCCAAGCCCACGCGGTGCCTGGATCGCCACAACACTAGACCGTGGCCGCGCGCATCCACTCGGCAACGGCCTTGGCTTCGTGTACTAGGCGATTCGCGCATCGCGCAGGCCCAACGACACATCGGGGGATGGGAATATCCCCCAATGTGTACCTAGTCGGCGGCACGGGGATGGCTAGTTTTGTGCTTGGGCAACCACTCGCCCCCTCATTAGCCATCCCAATGACATCGACAATGTTGCATCACCAAGATGGATAATGAGGGGCTAGGGAGGCCACCACGTTCCTCATTAGCCATCCTAGTGCCGCGCAGAGGGACATGCCGGGGGACGCGGGGCGGGGGTGGCACGGCCCCAACGCATGGGTATGCAACGCAATACCTCGGTGTGATTCACTCGGTAGGCATTCCCGCCCACAATATAGCCCACTGTATAGCCCATGATATAGCCCACGATGTGCCACGAAGTGCCCACAACGTCCCCCCTCATGGCCCTCGACCAGGAGGCTTAACACCACATACCCCCTATAATACATTTAGATGCAAAAACCCAAGTGACAAGAGTAGCGTACATCTTGTCAAAGATTCATAATGGGTGTTTTACACTATAAAAGGCCTCATATGGGATGATCTTCGTACCCAACTTGCTCCTTATCGATATCATATGATATCCAAATGCTTCAAAAAAAAAATTTCGAAAAAATATTTTTTAATATTTAATAATTGCGAAAAATAGGGAAAAATCAAAAAAAATAGTAGAAAATTCAGAAAAAATTATATTAATTCATACATTAATTTTTTAAATGATATTCAATAATATTTTTTTCGAAAAATTAATTTTTAATATATAAAAATTACGAAAAATCAGAAAAAATACTAGAAAACTCAGGAAAATTTATATTAATTCATAAATTAATTTGTTTACATGATATTTGGCGTTAAAATTTGTTTTGGATTGATTGGAAACCGATTAATCTATTTCGCCTCACACATGTGACGAACTGTTTGTCGGACAAGGCAAAGGTCAAGACTACTTCGTAGATTCGAAAACTACTTGTACAAGAATATCAATGTCCACATTCGTGTCATAATATATTCCGCATGCCCAATTCTCCCGAATGCTTAACATTGCCCATCGTGCCCAACGTCCCCTAGTAGTGCCAAGACCGTCCCCCAACATCCCTCGTCGTCCCCCAAGTGTAGCCCCACAGTGCCTCAGCCGTGCCCCAACAGTGCCCCAGCCATGCCCCAACAGCACCCATTGAGCACCCCGCTCGCGCCACTTGCGCGCACCATCGTGCAACACGGGCGACCCATGCGCGCACCTTCGTGCGGCATGAGAGCCACATGCGTGCACCATCGTGCGGCATGCGGGCCACATGCAAGCACCATTGTGCGGCATGCGCTCCCGATGCCCGCAGCATCGTGCGGCATGGGCGCACCATGAGCGCACCTTCGTGCTGTATGGGCGCCCCTTGCACGCACCATCGTGCGGCATGCGCGCCCCATGAGCGCACCATCGTGCGACATGGACGCCTCATGCGCGCTCCTTCATGCGGCATGCGTGCCACATGCGCGCACCATCGTGCGTCATGTGCGCCCCATGCGCGTTCCATCGTGCGGCATGGGCGTCCAATGCGCGCACCTTCGTGCAACAAGCGGGCCACATACATGCACC
>CM075768.1:73175315-73185315 GCA_037974665.1 Ehretia macrophylla
TCTCATCGCAACGCTCGCGTCGTTGCTTAACGAAAGCCAATGCCACATGTGCTAGGCGATTCACGCATCACGCATGCCCCCTACCATCCCCTTGTATGCACCTATATTCACGGAATGGGACAACCAAACTACCTTCTTGCCCACGCGGTACTTGGATCGCCACGACACTAGAGCACGTCCTTCGCATTACGACCCAGCAAGGACCATGGCGTCGTGTGCTAGGAGATTCGCGCATCGCACAGTCCCGTCGGAACCAACCGAGTGACTGCTTCAAGGCCTCATGGTGCTTGGATCACCACGACATTGAAGCATCAGCAATCGTCTCATCGCAACGCTCGCGTCGTTGCTTAACGAAATCCAATGCCACATGTGCTAGGCGATTCGCACATCACGCATGCCCCCCACCGTCCCCCTGTATGCACCTGTATTCAAGAAACGGGACAAGCAAACTACTTTTCTGCCCACGCGGTGCTTGGATTACCACGACACTAGACCACGTCCGTCGCATTACGACTCAGCGAGGACCATGGCGTCGTGAGCTAGGCGATTCGCGCATCGCACAGGCACATCAGAACCCACCGGGGGATGGCTTCAAGGCCGCATGGTGCTTGGATCACCACGACATTGAAGCGTTAGCAATCGTCTCATTGCAACGCTCGCGTTGTTGCTTAATGAAAGCCAATGCCACGTGTGCTAGGCGATTCGCGCATCACGCTTGCCCCCACTGGCATGGGCGGCCCATGCGCTCACCATCGTACCGCATGGGTACCCCATACGGGAGCCAACGTGCGGCATGGGCGCCCCATGCCCACGCCAATGTGCGGCAGGGGCGCCGCATGCGCGCCCAACTGTGCGCCCTGGGCCCCCGATGCAGGCAACATGGTGCCGCAGGGGTGCCCTATGCGCGCACCAATGTGCTTCATGGGCGCCCCATGCGCTCGCCATTGTGCGGCAGGTGTGCCCCATGTGCGCACTATCGTGCGGTATGGGCAACCAATGAGTGCACCATCGTGCGGCAGGGTCACCCCATGCACGCAAAAACGTGCGACATGGGCGGCCCATGCGCGCACCATCGTGCCACATGGGCGCCCCATATGGGCGCTAACGAGCGGCATGGGCGCCCCATGCCCGCGCCAACGTGCGATAGGGGGGCCCCATGTGCGCCCCGCCGAGTGGCATGGGCGCCCAATGAGCGCAACATCGTGCGGCAGGGGCGCCCCATGCACGCAAAAACGTGCAGCATGGGCGGGCCATGCGCGCACCATCGTGCTGCATGGGCGCTAACGTGCGGCAGGGGCGCCCCATGCGCGTACCAACGTGCAGCAGGGGCACCCCATGCGCGTACCAACGTGCGGCTTGGGCGCCCCATGCGCGCAAAATCGTGGGACAAGGGCGCCCAATGCTCGCACCAACGTGCTACAGGGGCGCCCCATGCGCGCACCAACGTGCAGCAGGGGCGCCCCATGTTCGCGCCATCGTGCGGTATGGGCGCCCCATGCGCGCACCATTGTGCCTCATGAATAGCCCATACGCGGGCCAACTTGGGGCATGGGCGCCCCATGCCCCCGTCAACGTGCAGCAGGGGCGCCCCATGTTCGCGCCATCGTGCGGTATGGGCGCCCCATGCACGCACCATTGTGTCGCATGAATAGCCCATACGCGGGACAACTTGCGGCATGGGTGCCCTATGCCCCCGCCGACGTGCAGCAGGGGCGCCCTATGTGTGCACCAACGTGCGACAGGGGCGCCCCTTGCGCTCACCAACGTGCGGCATGGGCGGCCCATGTGCGCACCATCGTGACGCATAGGCGCCCCATCTGCGCACCAACATGCGGCATGGGCGCCCCATGCGCGCACCAACGTGTGGCATGGGCGCCCCATGCGCGCACCAACGTGCGGCATGGGCACCCTATGCGGGCAACATTGTGCGGCATGGGTGCCCCATACGCGCACTATCGTGCGGCATGGGCGCCCTATGCGGGCACAAACCTGCGGCATGGGCGGCCTATGCGCGCACCATCGTGTGGTAGGGACTCCCCATACGTGCGCCAACGTGCGGCATGGGCACCCCATACCCACTCCAACGTGCGGCAGGGGCGCCCCATGCACGCACCATCGTTCGGCATGGGCGCCCCATGCGTGCACCAACGTGCGGTATGGCCGCGCCTTGCGAGCAACATCATGCGGCAGGGGCGCCCCATGCGCGCACCAATGTGCGGCATGGGAACTCTATGCGGGCACCATCGTGCGGCGTGGGAGCCCCATGCAAGCACCATCATGCGCCAGGGGCATCCCATGCGTGCACCATCATGTGACATGGGCGCCCATGCCCGCGCCAACGTGCGGCAGGGGCGCCCCATACGCGCACCAACGTGCGGCATGGGCGGCCCATGCGCTCAACATCGTATGCCAGGGGCACCCCATGCGCACACTAACGTGCTGTAGGGCGCCCTATGCTCGCACAAACCTGCGGCATGGGCGGCCTATGCGCGCACCATCGTGCGGTAGGGACTCCCCATACGTGCGCCAACGTGCGGCATGGGCACCTCATACCCGCTCCAACGTGCGGCAGGGGCGCCCCATGCACGCACCATCGTTCGGCATAGGCGCCCCATGCGTGCACCAACGTGCGGTATGGCCGCCCCTTGCGAGCAACATCGTGCGGCAGGGGCGCCCCATGCGCGCACCAGTGTGCGGCAGGGGCGCTCTATGCGGGCACCATCTTGCGGCGTGGGGGGCCCAGGCAAGCACCATCATGCGCCAGGGGCATCCCATGCGCTCAACATCGTATGCCAGGGGCACCCCATGCGCACACTAACGTGCTGTAGGGCCCCCCATTCACACACCAACGTGCGGCATGGGTTCCCTATGCGTGCACTAACGTGCGACATGGGCACCCCATGCGCACACAAACCTGCACCATGGGCGGCCCATGCGCGCACCATCGTTGGGCAGGGGCGCCCCATGCGCGCACTAATCTGTTGCAGGGGCGCCCCATGCGCTTACAAACCTGCGGTATGGGCGGCCCATGCGTGCACCATCGTGCCGTAACGGTGCCCCATACGCTCGCCAACGTGCGGCATGGGCGCCCCATGCCCTCGCCAATGTGCGGTAGGGGCGACCCATGCGCACACCATCGTGCAGCATGGGCGCCCCACATGCGCAATATCGGGCGGCAGGGTCGCCCCATGTGCGCACCATCGTGCGACATGGGCGCCCTATGCGGGCACCATCATGCCGCATGGGCGCCCCATGCGCGAGCCAACATACGGTATCGGCGCCCCATGCGGGCAACATCGTGCGGCAGGGGCGCCCCTTGCGCGCACCAACGTGCGGTATAGGAGCCCCATGTGCGTACCGACATGCGGCATGGGTACCCCATGCGCGCACCATCGTGCGGCAGGGGCACCCCATGCGCGCACCAAATTGCAGCATGGGCGCCCCATGCGCGCAATATCGTGCTGCAGGGGCACCCAATGCGCTACATCAACGTACGGCATGTGCTCCCCATCGTCACCCATCTGCGCGCCAGGAACGGCAAATCGTCGCCCCACGGTCGCCTATCCACGCTCATGTCATTCACATGGGGGTGCAATACCTCGCCCCATGTGAGCGCCCCATCGTCGCCCAACTGCTTGCCCCATGCGAGACCCTACTACGCCCCAACTTCTTGTCATGCCGTGCCCCAACTGCGTGCCTCATCCGAGGTCCCAATTTTTTGGCCCAAGTACGTGCCCCATCCGAGGCCCAATCGTGCGCCGTCGTGCAACACCGTGGGCAGCCATGCTGCAACCGTTCACAAATTCGTGGGCAACCGTGCCGAAGATAGGGGTAACATAACCTCAGTCAACATTAATGTTAAGGGAAGAACGTTAGGCACCTCAGTGGGCCGGCAGCACACAAGGTCGGATTCGAATTTTTTGCCATCTCTTATGAAGCAAGCATAGGCTATCTAACATTTGGGCACTCGAGGCGATGCGCGGGGTCGGCCAACAATGGGCCCGTTAGCACTTGGGCATAGCACATAGCACTTTGGCATCATTGGGCATAGCGCTTGGGTATAGTTGGGCATCATTAGGTGTAGAGGTTGGGTGCACATAGCACTTGGTCATCGTTGGGCATCATTGGGCATAGCACTTGGGCATTCGCTCCTCGACATTTAAAACTTATGACGACGGCACTTATGCAGGCACGCAGTGAGCGTGGCAACCTAACTTGGGCTAATGCTATTCGGACTTGGGCGCAGAGCACTTAGCAACACTTGGGCATTCGCGCGTCGACACTTGGGTTACTACTTATGACTTACTTAGGCACTTGGAGACATATTCGGGGGGCGGCATGGGGCATCGAACCTCTTGGTAAGTTTGGGAGAAATAGTGTTGGTTGACGGGACGGGATTGTGGATAGTGCGGATCGGGTGGAGTTGGGCGAGGAGGGGGGAGGGACGAATCGGAGCGACAAAGGGCTGAATCTCAGTGGATCGTGGCAACAAGGCCACTCTGCCACTTATAATATCCCGTCGCTTATTTAAGTCGTCTGCAAAGGATTCTGCCCGCCGCTATATTGGAATTGTACTTCAAGGCAGCCAGCGCGATACTTCCGTCGCGACGGCTTGGCCAACGACACTTGCAGGTCGGTGAACAGGCGGTGAGCGAGCGCGTCGCTTCTAGCCCAAATTCTGACTTAGAGGCGTTTAGTCGTAATCTAGCGCACGGTAGCTTCGCGCCAATGGCTTTTTAACCAAGCGCGATGACCAAATGTGCGAATCAACGGTTCGTCTCGTACTAGGTTGAATTACTATTGCGACACTGTCATTAGTAGGGTAAAACTAACATGTCTCACGACGGTCTAAACCCAGCTCACGTTCCCTATTGGTGGGTGAACAATCCAACACTTGGTGAATTCTGCTTCACAATGATAGGAAGAGCCGACATCGAAGGATCAAAAAGCAACGTCGCTATGAACGCTTGGCTGCCACAAGCCAGTTATCCATGTGGTAACTTTTCTGACACCTCTAGCTTCAAATTCCGAAGGTCTAAAGGATGGTTAGGCCATGCTTTCACAATTCGTATTCGTACTGGAAATCAGAATCAAACGAGCTTTTACCCTTTTATTCCATACGAGATTTCTGTTCTCGTTGAGCTCAACTTAGGACACCTGTGTTATCTTTTAACAGATGTGCCGCCCCAGACAAACTCCCCACCTGACAATATCTTCCGCCCGAATCGGCCCGCAGAGCAAGCCTTGGGTCCAAAAAGAGGGGCAGTGCCCCGCCTCCGATTCACAGAATAAGTAAAATAACGTTAAAAGTCGTGGTATTTCACTTTCGCCTTTCGGCTCCCACTTATCCTACACCTCTCAAGTCTTTTCACAAAGTCGGACTAGAGTCAAGCTCAACAGGGTCTTCTTTCCTCGCTGATGCGGTTATGAGTACGATCGGGCATGGACGGCACTCGGTCCTCCAGATTTTCAATGGCTGCCGGGGGCGCAAAGGACACCGCGCGACGTGAAGTGCTCTTCCAGCCGCTGGACCCTACCTCCGGCTGAGCCATTTCTAGGGTGGACAGGCTGTTAAACAGAAAAGATAACTCTTCCCAAGGCCCCTATCGACGTCTCCGGACTCCCTAACGTTGCTGTCAACCGCCACGTCCCAATTCAGGAATTTTAACCCAATTCTCTTTCGGTGCACACGTGGAATGCACTATATGTCGGGCTTCCCCTGACCCTTAGGATCGACTAACCCATGTGCAACTGCCGTTCACATGGAACCTTTCCCCTCTTCGGCCTTCAAAGTTCTCGTTTGAATATTTACTACTACCATCAAGATCTGCACCGACGGCCGCTCCGCCCGGGCTTGTGCCCTGGGTTTTGTGGCAACCGTCGCGCCCTCCTACTCATCGGGGCCTGGCACTTGCCCCGACGACTGGGTATTGGTCGCGCACTTAAGTGCCATCCATTTTCGAGGCTAGTTGATTCGGCAGGTGAGTTGTTACACACTCCTTAGCGAATTTCGACTTCCATGGCCACCGTCCTGCTATCTTAATCGACCAACACCCTTTGTGGGATCTAGGTTAGCACGCAGTTGGGCACCGTAACCCGGCTTTCGGTTCATCCTGCATGTGAGGCCCGACCTCGATTTGCGTGCGATACCTCATTTCGTGTGTCCTAACCTAGATTTGCGTGCCTTGACCTAGGTTTAAGAGTCGTGTTTCATTTTGTGTGCCTTGCATTTAATTACGTGCATTCATTTAGGGTTGAGTACATTTACTTGGAAAACGTGCATTCGCCTCGTAATTTGTGCCTTACCTCGTAGTGCATGCCCTAGACCCAGCAAAGCGTGCCCGCACGCTAATCAAGAAAGCATCTTACACGAAGCACTAGATCATTAATTAATCCTACAAACTCCACTAACTAATATTAAAATACTAATTCAACTCACTAAAAGACGAAATTGCACCAAAGGCTAAGCATTCTTTATTCTTTATTCCTTATTCTTTTGCACAACCCAAATACACAATATTATATTGCTCAACCAAGACAAAAATTCAGAATTTTCCACTAGCTTGGCCGACCACATGGAGCCTTTGACAATGCTTTGCAATTTCAAAATTTATACCTAGACATTCTATGACAAGCTCATGACACAAAGCATAAAAAATAACCCAAAACCCTACCCAATGCACCACATTCTCGACACACTCAAATTGCCCATGCTAGATGATTCAAAACATGCTCTTGAAGACACAAAAATCAGAATTTTACAAGCTCAAGGCCGACCAAATGCATAAGCCTTTCATTTCTTTCTCACATTCTCTCTTTCTCTCATTTTTCTCTCACTCTCTCATTTCTTCTCTCTCTCCCTCGGCCTTGGCTGAAATTCTACTCTCCATAGCTTGAGTTCATCATCCTAAGGTTCTTCAAGACATGCAAGCCACCAAGGAACTCGACCAAGCAAGCTAGAAGCAAAGAAACATGCATGCTAGCTCTTAGAATCTTCATTCGGCCCTTAGGTAAGTTTGATATCTCCTATTTCATTTTTTTTTTGTTCTAACCACATGCACCTACTAAGAACATGATAACTTAGCTAGGAATTAGAGAATCTCAAGTTGTCTCTCGGCTAAGCAAGGAAAAAGGGACGACCTTGTGCATCATCAAGAGTTTTGTGCATCTTCATTGTTGTCTTGCTCAGGTGAGGGCTAAAACGTCTTTGAAAAGCTTTCAAAAACCACATGCATGCTTTTAAATGTCTATTTTTACCTCTGTACTTGTGATATATGTGTGTACATGAGCTTTTGTAAACATGCATGGCAAGATATTTGTCTAGAATTGGAAGGTAGGTGAAATCGCAAAATCTGGGCAGCTTTCTGACTTGTTGGAGCGAAGCAATTTTGGCTAGATAAATGATGTTGAAAATGTGTGGAAATTGGTAGGTGACTAGTTTTTCCAGCTCTGATCATTTTTCTTAGAAATAGGACAAAGCAAATATTGACTCTAAGATCCCCAAAATGGCAAAACATTGAAAGGTGTCCAAATCTGGAAAATCTGGGAAAATGAAGCAGGTTTTGGCAGATTCACTGTCCTTGTAGAACGAACCAGTTTTAACTTAGTAAATGATATCAAAAATGCATGAAATTTGGTATGCTGCTATATTTTTCAGTTCTGGACATTTTTGTCAGAAATAGACTAAGGCTAAATCTGACGCTAAGGTCCTAAAAAATGACAAGTATTGAAATGTGTACAAATCTGGACAGTTTTGCGTAGTCTCACGGTTTTGGCTATAACTCTTGAACCCGAACTCCAAATGATGCGAGGTTTGTTTTTGGATTTAGTTCACTCCTTAAGCTTTAATTTGAAATTTTTTTCACTGGAATTAGAGATTGTTTTCTTGTCTCAATGATTGTGAGAAAACAGACCATTGCAGTGAGGTTTTCATCTAGTGATTTGCTTTGAAAATTATTGTAACTTCTCTTGTTGTATTAAATGCTTGGGATTGTGGCACATGGATTTCTTGTGGACTGTTTTGAATGCTTGAGGGTGTTTTAATTAATCGATGCATGGCTTGAGTTTAATTACGTTACAACTTAGGGCTTAATCGCACGGGTGAGCATGAATTGAAACCCTAATGACTAGGAAAACTCGCTAAGTGTTGATCCTATGGATATCGTGTTTAATTATGTAATTAGTAGGCTGCCCGTAGTTTCCTTATAGCCCTAAATGTGATCCGATGATTACATGTTGACAAGTAGGCCCTTCTAGCACCCGGTCCCACGTAAACGTCGTTGCATGTTGTATGACCTTATTATTTGATTACGTGAACTTCGAAATGAGTTATATGACTTGATTTACATGCGTGCCTCGTATGTTTACTTGTCATATCATGCCTCGTATGTTTACTTGTCAATGTGCAATCTTATGACTGCTCGGAGGCAACCTACTTTGTTGTCCTCCTAATGTGATATATTAGATGTCATAAATGTGCATTGCATAAAAGGTTGCAACCTTTCATTCTGGCGTGGTAGCGTTCACGCACACAGGGCGGTATCGGGCTTGCCGATGCAACCGTGACTACCATTGTCCAATTCCCTCTCTCGCTTGGGGGCTAGACTTCCTCGGAGAGTTGGGTCGTAGGATTTCGGGGTACATCCGGAGTACACCCATTTAGCGTGATAAGGGGATGATTTAAAGTCGGTCGTAACAACTAATACTGGAAATGAACTGAGAGCAAAAGCTCACCGTATCCTTTTCACTATGTGCATAAGTACTCTCGCTTGGTTCCTAGAGGACCTTGGGGAGGAAAGACGGGTAATTGTGTTCTTTTATTTCTATATTACATTATGAACTTACTTGTGATATATGTCATGCTTGCAAAAAGGGTTTTCATAAGTTGAACCGGAAAAAGAGTTTCAAAACTTATTTCTCGTTCCCCCTCGCTGAGTTCATAAGGACTCACCCTCTTTTATCATCTCAGGTGAAGAAGACCAGGAACAGGTACCCGAGGACAACGTGCCTAACGATGATTCCTTGGAATGATTGTTTGCCCTACGTGCCTTACTTGACTATGGCCATTTTGTGAACGATATGTTGCTTGAAGACTATTTCTTATGTTGCTTGTTGCTGTATTGTAAATGACCCCCGTTGTAATTTGGGGTCAAATTTTGGCTTGTATTGATCATAACTAGTTAGACAATCTTATGGTCGTTTTTGCTATCACTACTGGCTAGTATCTATCACAGGCTTATGAAGTATCAGGTAAAGGATTAAGTAAATGAATCTATCCAATCTTAAGTAGGTACTCATTGGTAGGCCAAGATCAACATGTACTTTGTAACAAGAATTAACAAACAAACGAGACATAGTTATCATGCTAGGTTGTTAATCAAACGAGACTTCGAAATAACTAGTAGGCATTTCAATTGGTGATAAATAGTAATCTTAGTTGAAATCAAATTTGAGGAGGACTTGGGCTCGGTCCGCCGCTGAGGATGCTTATCCAAATTACAATTCGGACTGTGGAGCCGCCCGATTCTCAAGCTGGGCTATTCCCAGTTCGCTCGTTGTTACTAGAGGAATCCTTGTAAGTTTCTTTTCCTCCACTTATTGATATGCTTAAACTCAGCGGATAATCCCGCCTGACCTGGGGTCGTGGTCATAGTGCACAGCGCTGAAGGGTCTATCTTCAGTCCCGCACGAGCGACGGGATGACGCACAACAATTCACCAGTTGAATGGACCAACCACCACTTGTCGTGATGTTCGTCGCGCCGGACTCGCATTTCGGCCAACCGCACCTCGAGACACGGGAGGCCACAATCCACCCCCCATGCACGGACCAGGCTACCCAGGGTTCGGGGATCATAGTGGGGGGGGGGGGCGACGCGATGTGTGATGCCCAGGCAGACATGCCCTCGGCCTGACGGCTTCGGGCGCAACTTGCGTTCAAAGACTCGATGGTTCACGGGATTTTGTAATTCACACCAAGTATCGCATTTCGCTACGTTCTT
>CM075768.1:73195315-73280315 GCA_037974665.1 Ehretia macrophylla
AACCGCCCCTCGAGACATGGGAGGCCACAATCCGCCCCCCACGCACGGACCTGGCTACCCAGTGTTGACGTTCCATCGGCCTGCAATTCACACCAAGTATCGCATTTTGCTACGTTCTTCATCGATGCGAGAGCCGAGATATCCGTTGCCAAGAGTCGTTTTCATTTCGTAAAGGACTGAGGCCTAACCCGGCAAGCCGCGGACGGGGCAGGGATAGGCCGGCCCTCATATTTCGTTTTCCTTGGCACATTCCGCACTGAGGTTCATTGTTTGCAGGGCGTTCACCCCGACTCAGGACCGACACTTGGGCTGGGGACGAGCCGTGTGAGGCCCGACCTCGATTTGTATGCGATACCTCGTTTCGTGTGCCCTAACCTAGATTTGCATGCCTTGACCTAGGTTTAAGAGTTGTGTTTCATTTTATGTGCCTTGCATTGAATTACGTACATTCATTTAGGGTTGCGTGCATTTGCTTGGGAAACGTGCACTCATCTCGTAGTTCATGTCTTACCTCGTAGTGCGTGCCCTAAACCTAGGAAAGCGTGCAAGAAGTAAATTTCGCCAACTTGTGATCCACAATTTATTTCCTTATTCAAATCTCTATCTTCAAGTCACGAGACTTCAGAATATCTTTTAATCTTAATCAAAACTCCTAAGACGAATAGTTTCAACCTCAAATAAATTCCACTCACCTCAATCCAAGGTTACGTCATACTTAACAGGACAATGGTCCTACTCACTTAGCGACCTAGTCATTCCTTCGAACACTTAATCCACGCCAATATATCTTCAACATTAGTGTTACTAAGCTAGGGCTATAGCCATGTAAGTGATATCAATGCTCCACTAGGTTATCAACCGTACAACAACAATCTTAGGACTATAAATGGGTACCGAAATGATCTAACTCATAAGATACTTACCATACTAATCCAAATAGCTTGTTACACGAAATAACTTCAAGGCTGTGTCAACATAAGAATTATGACCACGAGGCATCCTTCAACATAACCTAATAGAACTTCAAAAGTAATCAACCACTCATTTAACTATCACTACAAGATTCACCCCTCTATACAACGACCACAATTTGAAGTCTACCAATCGCTAGTTTTTAGGCGTGAAACGGTGTACATAGATACGGTGGTCTAACAATAGTCTCTTGGGTCATCATGACTCTGATTCATCTCTATCTTACTCTCTTCATTTACATGTTCAACTAGCTAAGAGCATTAAGTCTCATCGACCTTAGGTCCTAAGGTTTACCATGAATCATCATACGTACTCACTATTAGCTATTTATGATTATTATTCATACCCTAACGACTCCACTTTGCAATCGGATGCTTTAATCTCATTTCCATGGTTTATATACTAGGTCCATCGGTTTTACTTAGGGATATATGCTTTCTAACATCCTCTAGGGTATCCAAACAATGAGTGCATAGAATGACTTACTTCGCATAATCACAACTAAATTCGAGGGGCAACAATTTAATACCATGATTCTTAATATCACCAATATCCAACTTAGGACCTTAGCAACGTTAGTCATCTAATGTATAATTCAATACCTTACACTTCTATTCGACCTAACATTTTAGGTATAGTCTTCCGAACACAAGTTCTAGTTACGTGAATTCCTCGATTCCAACATCCCCATATCTTGGTATACTAAAGATTCATCAACCTTGTTAAACTTAGTCTCTAGAGTTGCCTACATGTGTTGAGGTTATCCATTGTTAAGTTACTTAAATACACTATTCATGCCTTAATAATCTAACCCCTATTGTCAATTTCCACGAATTCATCTCTTAATTTCTAGGTCACGATCTTACCATTGAGTGAACTTAAAACTCGCTAGTATATACCTTATTAGGTTCAACGATGCTTAATTCCAATCAAGTAAGGATTCAATCATATAAATAGTCTATTATACCAATTTAACATATAAGAATTTGATTCAAAAGCAACTCCTAAGTCAAACTTCCATTATAAACATATGAATATATATATACTACTCCACATGTCCAATAGTATATTCTTATATCTAAGGAAAGTTGTATGTCCTTAACATTTATTCTTGAACCACAATTAGAAGAACGGTTTAACGGAATCGAGAAGTTGAACTAGTGCAACATGATTAGTTTACCCATGCAATTTCGATGGCAATTTGTTGATGGTATTTAATAAACCCTAGAGTTTGAGTTTAACGAATATCAATGGTCTTTCTCCTTGATGACGAGCGTGAAGGTTAACGAAGCTGGGAAAGAATGTTACTGAATAGAAGCCTATAACCGGGGGACTAGTCATTAGAAGGCTTGTTAATCTAATGTACCTATGAGATAAGGACTATGATACTATTGATAGATGACGACTTGAGATGGATTAGTTTGTTTGGTGAGTTCTTCCTGAAGATAGGGTCATATTGTGGAAATAATTCATAACATGTGTATGACCTATGTGATATCAGTTTTGATAGGATATGTAAATCGGATATAGACCTATTATCTTGAAATTAGCGTATGTCACCAAAGGATCATGGTATTATTGTGATATTCCTTTTCGAGGTATGAATGCGAGTTTGATACAACATGAGTCATGATTTTGGAGTTATAGTTATATTGTTAGAATACCGATGCAACTTTGATGACTATGTTTGAAGACTCTAACCTTAGTTAATGAACTTGACCTTAAGATCAAATGGAAGGAATAGAGTCGTTCAAAGGAAAGAATTGTAAATGTAGAGGTCACACCGAACTAAATGATTGGAGAAACATAGGAAGTGAATTGGTTGTGATAAGAGATCACCAAACACGGGACAAACCGGAGTAAGAAGAATAACAAGGGTCAGAATCCGTCTAAATGACCTCAATAGGCAAGAATGAATTTCTGGACGAAATTCTTTTAAGGGGGGGAGAATGTGAGGCCTGACCCCAAATAACGTGTCCTACCTTGATTTGCGTGCCTTAGATCCAAAATTATATGACCAACCTTGGATTACGTGCCCTGTCTTGGTTTTCGTGCATGCCTCGGTATACGTGCCTTGACCTAAAATTGTGTGCCCTAATCCTCGATATACGTGTGATACCTAGATAAATGTGCCATGACCTTAATTTACGTGCGAGACCTCAATTTGCGTGTGCCTCTTCGTTTCGTGTGCATTAACCTTGAACTACGTGCTTTAACCTAGGTTTAAGAGTTGTGTCTTGAATTACGTGCATTGAATTGAATTATGTGCCTTATTTTGGTCTACGTGCATTCACCTAGGGTTGCGTGTGTTACCATTAGAATCCATGCACTTACCTTGAAGTATGTGCCTTAGTCTTGAAGTACGTGTCATACCTCGTAGTTCGTGTCTATCTCGTAGTGCGTGCCATAGACATAGGAAAACGTGCCCGCACGCTAATCGATAAAGAATCCTACACAAAGCACTAAACTATAAAATAATCCTACAAACACCACTAACTATTATTATAATCCTAATTCAAATCTCTACAAAACCCACTAACTAATAAAATATTCTATTCTTCCTAACACACTCAACTAACCAATAAACGATTATAAACCTACCCTTATTATAATCCAAAATACACTAACTTGAATCTGAAATTTCAGATTTTCCCTTGCACTACACGACCAAGACAAAGCAATTTGATCAACTTTGCACAATTAAATTAAAGCCTAGACATTCTATGACACATGCACTAAGCACAATGCATAAAATAACTCCTAAACGCCCTACCCTAAGCTACCTTTCTCGGCCACATCACCATAGCATGCTAACAATTCAAATAATACTCAAAAGATGACACAAAATCAGATTTTTCAAAGATCAAGGCCAACACACAAGCACATGCTCACAAACAACTCTTCAAACATTCATTTTTCTCTCAAAACTCTCTCATTCTCTCTCCTTCTCTCTCCATTTTCGACCAAGGCAGCCTTTGAGCTCCCAAGACTCCTCACAAGCTCTCAAGGACTCTCTAAGACTCTCCCAAGCTCGGCCATAGCAAGCCATAGCAAGCAAACACGCAAGAAAGTCTCATACAAGCTCATAACTCATCATTTTCGGCCTAGGTATGTTTGATAGCTTTTCTTTCATCTCCCTTTTGTTCTAACCACATGCACATACTAAGGACATGGTAACTCAGCTAGGAATTAAGGAAAGCAAGCAATATCTCGGCCAAACAAGGCGGGAAGACCATTTGTGCATCTTCAAGAGTTTTGAGCATCATTTGTTGTCAATAGGCTAAGGTGAGGGTTAATCCTTTTTAAAAAGCTTTCAAAAACCACATGCAAGCCTTCATATGTCTATATTTACCTCTGTACTTGTGATATATGTGTGCACTTGAGCTTTTGTAACCATGCATGGCAAGATATTTGGCTAGAACTTGAAGATAGGACGAATCGCGAAATCTGGGCAGTTTTCTGACTTGTTGGAGCGAAGCAAATTTGGCCAGGTAAATCATGTTGAAAATGTGTGAAAATTGGTAGGTGACTATTTTTTCCAGTTCTGAGCATTTTCCGTAAAAATAAGCCAAGGCATATTCTGAATCTAAGACCCCTAAAATGGCAAAATATCAAAATGTGTCGAAATCTGGAAAATCTGGGAAAATAGAGCAGGTTTTTGGCAGTTCACTGACCTCGTAGAGCGAAACCATTTGGGCCTAGGAAAAGATGTTGAAAATGTATGAAATTTGGTAGGTTGCTAGAATTTGCAGTTCTGGACATTTTTGTCAGAAATAGACTAAGGATAAATCTGACCCTAAGGCCCTCAAAAATGACAAGTATTGAAATGTATACAAATCTGGACAGTTTTGCGCAGTCTCACGGTTTTGGCTATAGCTCTTGAATCCGAACTCCAAATGATGCGAGGTTTGTTTCTGGATTTATTTCACTTAATAATATTTAATTTGAAATTTTGTTCACTAGAATTGGAGATTGTTTTGTTGTCTAAATGATTGTGGGAAAACAGACCATTGCAGTGAGGTTTGTATCTAGTGATATGCTTTGAAAATTATTGTAACTTCTCTTGTGGTATTAAATGCTTGGGGTTGTGGCACTTGGATGTTGTGTGAACTGTTTTGGATGTTGAGGAAGTTTTAATTGATCAATTCATGGCTTGGGTTTAATTATTTGTCAACTTGTGGCTTAATCGCACGTGTAAGCATGAAACGAAACCCTATCGGCTATGAAAACTCGCTAAACGTTGATCCTATGGTTATTTTGTTTAATTGTATGATTAGTGGGCTGCCTAATAAATGTTAAGTATGCGTGAAATGGTTTAAGAGTTGCTTGTGGTGTTTAGCGAACGAAACCGACCCCGAGCACGGCCTAGCAAACCCTAATGGCCCCGTAGGTCCCCGAGTCATAAATTGTTCTTTTGTGAATTATGAATGATATTGAGGAAGATTAATAAGCTGCCCGTATATGTCCTTATAGCCCTAAATTTGATCCCCGACAATTACATGTTGATAAGTAGACTTTGCTTGCACCCGGTCTAAAGTAAGCGTCGTTGCATGCTTGTATAATCTATTTCTTGATTTCGTGAACCCCGAAATGTGCTATATGACTTGATTTACTTGTGTTACACGGATGCCCATTTAATATTAATTTGACTCCATGTGTTTTACAAGTGAAATTACATGTCAAAGCATGCCTTGTGTGTTTACTTGTCAACGTGCGATCTTATAACTGCTTGGAGGCAACCTACTTTGTTGTCCTCCTAATGTGATATGTTAAATGTTATAAATGTACATTGCATACAAGGTTGCAACCTTTCATTATGGCATGGTAGCGTTTCACGCACGCCGGGCGGCATCGGGCTTGCCGGTGCTACCGTGACTACCATGATCCAATTCCCTCTCTCGCTTGGCATTCCACCCTCAAAGGGTTGGGTCGTAGGTTTTCGGGGTACATCCGGAGTACACCCAAATGGGAGCGATAAGTGGATTATTGAAGTCGGCCGCAACAATCGTATCGAAATCGATATTAAGAGCAAATGCTCACCGTATCCTTGAAATGATTGGTAATTGTATCTGTTGCTCAATTTGATTCTTATACTTGCGTACCTTATTACTTGTAATACGTGACATGTTTCAAAAAGGGAATTTTCATAAGTTTAACCGAAAAAAGAGTTTCAAAACGTATTTCTCATTCCCCCTTGCTGAGTTCATAAGGACTCACCCTCTTTTATCATCTCAGATGAAGAAGATCAGGAACAGGTACCCGAGGAGAATGTGCCTGTTGATGATTCCTTGAAATGATTACGTGCTTTATGTGCCTTGTTTGTCAGTGGCTGTTCTATGAACGTTGTGTTTGCTCTGAAGACTACTTATTTTGTTTATGTAAATGACCCCGTTGTAATTTGGGTCTAATTTTGGATTGTACTATCTATAACCGGACTAACACTTTATTTGGTTTTGCTTTCATTATCTTGAATAGTAGCTATCGTAGGCAATTAAACCACTAGGTGAAAAATCAACTAAGTCAATTTTATCTAATTTCACTTAGGTGCTTATTTGTAAACTAAAGAATAATAGGTACTTGCATGATAGGAAATGGATAAATCAACGGGACATAGTTATCATGCTAGGCTTATTAACCAAACGAGACTTTCAAGATAGACTAGTAGGCATATCGGTTGATGACAAAATAGGAATCATTAATGGAATTGGATTAATGATTGGAATAATTGAGGCGTTTAGCAATTAGGTCAAACTAAAAGGTCCCAACTACAACCGTTATGCTGCCGGTTTTTTGAAAAAAATTTGGAGTTCTAGTCTAACAGATACGCTTAACCTTTGTTAACCGGTTATAATCGTAAAAGAACGTGAATGATTAGATCACACCCTAGTCTAACCTTTATAGGTCGGGTTGGGGCGTGACACCATAAAATGCTTAACATTTGCCTAGAACTCCAATTAGTTTTTCCGAAAAACCGGCAGCATGACGGCTGTAGTTAGGACCTTTTAGTTTGACCTAATTTCTAAACGCCTCAATTATTCCAATCATTAATCCAATTCCATTAAGGACTCCTAATTTGTCATCAACCGATATGCCTACTAATCTATCTTGAAAGTCTCGTTTGGTTAAAAAAAAACTAGCATGATAACTATGTCCCGTTTATTTGTCAATTTCCTATCATGCAAGTACCTATTATCCTTTAGTTTACAAATGAGCACCTAAGTGAAATTAGATAGAATTAACTTAGTTGATTTTTCACCTAGTGGTCTAATTGCCTACGATAGCTACTGTCCAAGGTAATGAAAACAAACAACCAAATAAAGAGTTCGTCCGGTTATAGATAGTACAATCCCAAAATTAGACCCAAATTACAACGGGGTCATTTACATCAACAAAATAAGTAGTCTTCAGAGCAAACACAACGTTCATAGAACAGCCACTGACAAACAAACCACATAAAGCACGTAATCACTCCAAGGAATCATCAACAGGCACATTTTCCTCGGGTACATGTTCCAAAATCTTCTTCACCTTAGCCTATTGACCAGAAATGATGCTCAAAACTCTTGAAGATGCACAAATGGTCTTCTTTCCTTGTTTGGCCGAGAGATATTGCTTGTTTTCCTTAATTCCTAGGCCGAAAATGATGAGTTATGAGCTTGTATGAGACTTTCTTGCGTGTTTGCTTGCTATGGCTTGCTATGGCCGAGCTTGGGAGAGTCTTAGAGAGTCCTTGAGAGCTTGTGAGGAGTCTTGGGAGCTCAAAGGCTGCCTTGGTCGAAAATGGAGAGAGAATGGGAGAGTTTGAGAGGAAAGAGAGAGTTTGAGAGAGAAATGATGCTTGTGTCTGTGTGTGTTGGCCTTGAGCCTTTCAAAGCTGATTTTTGCTTTGTCAATTGTGCAATTTTGAATTGTGAGGCATGCTTAGGGTGATTTGGTCGAGATAGGGTGCTTGGGGTAGGGTGTATGAGATTATTTTATGCCTAGTGTCTTGTGTGTGTGTCATAGGAATGTCTAGAATTTATTTAATTGTGCAAAGTTGCTAAAATGGCTTGGTAGGGCCGTGTATAGCATTGGAAATTCTGAATTTTCAGATTCATGTGAGTATATTAGGGATTATAATATGTGTAGAATTTGAGGTGCATTGGCTTTGGAATAAGAATAAAGAATAAAGAATGTTTAGGTGTTTGTGTAGAAAGAATTGTTTATTGTTAGTGGATTTTGTAGAGATTTGAATTAGGATTAGAATATTGGTTAGTGGATTGTGTAGGATTATTTTATAGTCTAGTGATTTGTGTAGGATTCTTTATTGATTAGCGTGTAGGCACGTTTTCCTAGGTTCTAGGGCACGAACTACAAGATAGACACGAACTACGAGGTATGACACGTACTTCAAGACTAAGGCACATACTTCAAGGTAAGTGCGCGGATTCTAATGCTAACACACGCAACCCTAGGTGAATGCACGTAGACCAAAACAAGGCACGTAATTCAATGCAATGCACGTAATTCAAGACACGACTCTTAAACCTAGGTTAAACACGCAATTCAAGGTTAATGCACACGAAACGAAGAGACACACACAAATCGAGGTCTCGTACGTAAAACAAGGTCATGGCACGTTTATCTAGGTATCACACGTATATCGAGGATTAGGGAACACAATTCTAGGTCAAGGCACATATGACGAGGCATTCACGAAAATCAAGACAGGGCACATAATCTAAGGTCAGTCATATAATTATGGGTCTAAGGCATGCAAATTGAGGTAAGACACGTTATTCGGGGTCAGGCCTCACATCCTCCCCTCCTTAAAAGAATTTCTTCCCGAAATTCATTCTTACCCATTTTGGTCATTTAGGTGGATTTTGGCCATTGATATTTCTACTACGGGCCGTTGGTCGCTCCATGATCCCTTTTTCCAAAATTGATTCACTTCCAAACTTTCTTCATTCATTAATTCGGTGTGACCCCTACATTTATAGTTCGTTCCTTTGAACGACTCTATTCTCCATTTGATCTTAAGGTCAAGTTCATTAACTAAGGTTAGAATCTCCATACATAGTCATCAAAGCTGCATCGGTATTCTAACTATATAACTATAACTCCAAAATCATGACTCATGTTGTATCAATCTCGCATCTATACCTCAAAAGTAATATCACAATAATACCACGATCCTATGGTGACATACACTAATTTCAAGATGATAGGTCTATATCCGATTTACATATCCTATCAACTAGGTTCAAAATTGTTAACACGTAGGACATACACATGTTATGGGTCATTTCCACAATACATCCCTATTTTCAGGAAAAACTCACCAAACAAACTAATCCATCTCAAGTCGTCATCTATTGATAGTATCATAGTCCTTATCTCGTAGGTACATTAGATTAGCAAATCTTCTAATGACTAGTCTCCCGGTTATAGGCTCCTATTCACTAACATTCCTTCCCAGCTTCATTAACCTTCACGCTTGTAATCAAGAAGAAAGACCGTTGAGATTCGTTAAACTCAAACTCTAAGGTTTATTAAGTACCACCAACAAACTGCCATCGAAATTGCATGGGTAAACTGATCATGTTGCACTAGTTCAATTCTTACAACTAAATTTCATCAGCTTGCAATCCACAATTTATTTCCTTATTCAAATCTCTATCTTCAAGTCACGAGGCTTTGGAATTTCTTTTAATCTTAACCAAGACTCCTAAGGCGAATAGTTTCAATCTCAAATAAATTCCACTCACCTCAATCCAAGGCTACATCATACTTAAGAGGACAATGGTCCTACTCACTTCGCGACCTAGTCATTCCTTCGAACACTTAATGCCTGCCAATATATCTTCAACATTAATGTTACTAAGTTGGGTTCATCGCCATGTAAGTGATATCAATGCTCTACTAGGTTACCGGCCGTACAACAACAATCATAGGACTATAAATGGGTACCGAAATGATCGAGCTCATAAGATACTTACACAAGATAACTTCAAGGTTGTATCAACATAAGAATTATGACCACGAGGCATCCTTCAACATAACCTAATAGTACTTCAAGAGTAATCAACCACTCATTTAACTGTCACTACAAGATTCACCCCTCTATTCAACGACCACAATTCGAAGTCTACCAATCGATAATTTCTAGACATGAAACGGTGCAAATAGATACGGTGGTCTAACATTAGTCTCTTGGGTCATCATGACTCTGATTCATCTCTATCTTACTCTCTTCATTTAAATGTTCAACTAGCTAAGAGCATTAAGTCTCATCGACCTTAGGTCCTAGGGTTTACCATGAATCATCATGCGTACTCACTATTAGCTATTTAGGATTACTATTCATACCCTAATGACTCCACTTTGCAACTGGATGCTTTAATCTCATTTCCATGGTTTATATACTAGGTCCATCGGTCTTACTTAGGGATATATGCTTTATAACATCCTCTAGGGTATCCAAACAACGAGTGCATAGAATGACTTACTTCGCATAATCACAACTAAATCCGAGGGGCAACAATTTAATACCATGATTCTTAATATCACCAATATCCAACTTAGGACCTTTAGCAACGTTAGCCATCTAATGCATAATTCAATACCTTACACTTCTATTCGACCTAGCATTTAGGTGTAGTCTTTCGAACACGAGTTCTAGCTACGTGAATTCCTCAATTCCAGTATCCCTATATCTAGTTATACTAAAGAATCATCAACCTTGTTAAATTCGGTCTCAAGAATTGCCTACATGTCTTGAGGTTATCCATTGTTAAGTCATTCAAATACACTATCCATGCCTTAATAATCTAACCCCTATTGTCAATTTCCACGAATTCATCTCTTAATTTCTAGGTCACGATCTTACCATTGAGTGAACTTGAAACTCGCTAGTATACACCTTATTAGGTTCAACGATGCTTAATTCCAATCAAGTAAGGATTCAATCATATAAATAGTCTATTATACCAATTTAAGATATAAGAATTTGATTCAAAAGCAACTCCTAAGTCAAACTTCCATTATAATCATATGAATATATATATACTACTCCACATGTCCAATAGTATATTCTTATATCTAAGGAAAGTTGTATGTCCTTAACATTTATTCTTGAACCACAATTAGAAGAACGGTTTAACGGAATCAAGAAATTTATAGCTATAAGATTGATAACTTAATCACAGGCATGGGTATTCCAAAGATAAGGAGATAACTTTACCTTGACAATTATACATGTGCTACGCATTTTATATATGCATATCCAATATTACATTCGATCCATCAAGTACCTGTGAAGATGCCAGAAATCTCTAACCGAGACTTTTCGTTCTTCCTGCATAAATTCACTTTCTTGAAAGTCGTAATCCTAACTATCTATGTGTATAAACAGTCAGTCATGGTTATATAGCATGCACATGTATCAAAGAATGAGTATAAAAGCATGCATGCATTATTGAGGGCACTAACATGTCGGTGTGCATGACACATAATACATATGGTCCACAAAGGCACATAATATTCAATACTTAAAGCAATTAAAGCACATTAGCACATATTAACACATATAAACAAGACATCATAATTACCTTAGGGCTTCTACCCATGGTCTGAGAGTTGAACCCGACTAATACCTAGTTAGTAAACTAAGCTCTGATACCATTCTAATATAAGGTGTCACGCCCCAACCCGACCTATGGAGGCTAGACTAGGGTGTGACCTAAATCATTATCGTTATTTCACACACTTAGCCTTTTGTTATGATATAATGCTTAACGTTAGCCTAGAACTCCAATTAGTTTTTCTGAAAAACCGGCAGCATGACGGCTGTAGTTAGGACCTTTTAGTTTGACCTAATTTCTAAACACCTCAATTATTCCAATCATTAATCCAATTCCATTAAGGACTCCTATTTTGTCATCAACCGATATGCCTACTAGTCTATCTTGAAAGTCTCGTTTGGTTAAAAAAAACTAGCACGATAACTATGTCCCGTTTATTTGTCAATTTCCTATCATGCAAGTACCTATTATTCTTTAGTTTACAAATGAGCACCTAAGTGAAATTAGATAGAATTAACTTAGTTGATTTTTTACCTAGTGGTTTAATTGCCTACGATAGCTACTGTCCAAGGTAATGAAAGCAAACAACCAAATAAAGAGTTCGTCCGGTTATAAATAGTACAATCCCAAAATTAGACACAAATTACAACTGGATCATTTACATCAACAAAATAAGTAGTCTTCAGAGCAAACACAACGTTCATAGAACAGCCACTGACAAACAAACCACATAAAGCACGCATTCACTCCAAGGAATCATCAACAGGCACATTCTCCTCGGGTACATATTCTAAAATCTTCTTCACCTTAGCCTATTGACCACAAATGATGCTCAAAACTCTTGAGGATGCACAAATAGTCTTCTCTCCTTGTTTGGCCGAGAGATATTGCTTGCTTTCCTTAATTCCTAGGCCGAAAATGATGATTTATGAGCTTGTATGAGACTTTCTTGCGTGTTTGCTTGCTATGGCCGAGCTTGGGAGAGTCTTAAAGAGTCCTTGAAAGCTTGTGAGGAGTCTTGGGAGCTCAAAGGCTGCCTTGGTCAAAATTGGAGAGAGAATGGGAGAGTTTGAGAGGAAAGAGAGAGTTTGAGAGAGAAATGATGCTTGTGTGTGTGTGTGTGTGTGTTGGCCTTGAGCCTTTCAAAGCTGATTTTTGCTTTGTCAATTGTGCAATTTTGAATTGTGAGGCATGCTTAGGGTGATTTGGTCGAGATAGGGTGCTTGCGGTAGGGTGTATGGGATTATTTTATGCCTAGTGTCTTGTGTGTGTGTGTCATAGGAATGTATAGAATTTATTTAATTGTGCAAAGTTGCTAAAATGGCTTGGTAGGGCCGTGTATAGCATTGGAAATTCTGAATTTTCAGATTCATGTGAGTATATTAGGGATTATAATATGTGTAGAATTTGAGGTGCATTGGCTTTGGAATAAGAATAAAGAATAAAGAATGTTTAGGTGTTTGTGTAGAAAGAATTGTTTATTGTTAGTGGATTTTGTAGAGATTTGAATTAGGATTAGAATATTGGTTAGTGGATTGTGTAGGATTATTTTATAGTCTAGTGATTTGTGTAGGATTCTTTATTGATTAGCGTGTAGGCACGTTTTCCTAGGTTCTAGGGCACGAACTACAAGATAGACACGAACTACGAGGTATGACATGTACTTCAAGACTAAGGCACATACTTCAAGGTAAGTGCGCGGATTCTAATGCTAACACACGCAACCCTAGGTGAATGCACATAGACCAAAACAAGGCATGTAATTCAATGCAATGCACATAATTCAAGACAAGACTCTTAAACCTAGGTTAAACACGCAATTCAAGGTTAATACACACGAAACGAAGAGACACACGCAAATTGAGGTCTCGCACGTAAAACAAGGTCATGGCACGTTTATCTAGGTATCACACGTATATCGAGGAATAGGGCACACAATTCTAGGTCAAGGCACGTATGACGAGGCATTCACAAAAATCAAGACAGGGCACATAATCTAAGGTCAGTCATATAATTCTGGGTCTAAGGCATGCAAATCGAGGTAAGACACGTTATTCGGGGTCATAGCACCTAAGTGAAATTAGATAGAATTAACTTAGTTGATTTTTTACCTAGTTATTTAATTGCCTACAATAGCTACTATTCAAGATAATGAAAGTAAACAACCAAATAAAGAGTTCATCCGGTTATAGATTGTACAATCCCAAAATTAGACCCAAATTACAATGGGGTCATTTACATCAACAAAATAAGTATTCTTCAAAGCAAAGACAACGTTCACAAAACAGCCACTGTCAAGCAAGGCACATAAAGCACGTAATCACTCCAAGGAATCATCGACAAACATATCCTCTTCGGGTACTTGTTCCAAATCTTCTTCACCTGTGATGATAAAAGAGGGTGAGTCCTTATGAACTCAGCGAGGGGGAACGAGAGATAACGTTTTAAAACTCTTTTCCGGTTAATCTTATGAAAAACACTTTTGAAAACATGTCATATGAAATAAGCAAGTTCATAACATAACATAAATATAAATGAACATATTTACCCGTCTTTCCTCCCCGAGGTCCTCTAGGAACCAAGCGAGAGTACTTAAGCACATAGGAAAAAGGATACGTTTTGATACGTACAGGACTCTAGAGGTAGCTCCTACGGGCTCAAGAGGTAGCTCCCACCACTTTTAGGTGTAGCATTTTACCCCGTATAGCACTTAGTTCCTGTCATTCAAGGCATACATTGTGTTTTTGCTTTCAATTTCATTTCGATAACAATTGTTGCGGCCGGCTTCAATCATGCACTTATCACTCCAAATGGGTGTACTCCGGATGTACCCCGAAATCCTACGACCTAACTCTCTGAGGGTGGAATGCCAAGCGAGATAGGGAATTGGACCATGGTAGTCACGATAGCACCGGCAAGCCCGACGCCGCTCGGCGTGCGTGAAACGCTACCATGCCAAAATGAAAGGTTGCAACCTTGTATGCAATGCACGTTTGTAACATTTAACATATCACATTAGGAGGACAACAAAGTAGGTTGCCTCCAAGCAGTTATAAGATCACACATTGACAAGTAAACACACAAGGCATGCTTTGACATATAATTTCACTTGTAAAACACATGGAGTCAAATTAATATTAAACGGGCAGCCATGTAACGCAAGTAAATCAAGTCATATAGCACATTTCGGGGTTCACGAAATCAAGAAATAGATTATACAAGCATGCAACGACGCTTACTTTAGACCGGGTGCAAGCAAAGTCTACTTATCAACATGTAATCATCGGGGATCACATTTAGTACTATAAGGACATATACGGGCAGCCTATTAATCTTCCTCAATATCATTCATAATTCACAAAAGAGCGGTTTATGACTCGAGGACCTACGGGGCCATTAGGGTTTGCTAGGCCGTGCTCGGGGTGGGTTTCGTTCGCTAAACACCACAAGCAACTCTTAAACCATTTCACACATACTTAACATTTATTAGGCAGCCCACTAATCACACAATTAAACTCAATAACCATAGGATCATCACTTAGCGAGTTTTCATAGCCGATAGGGTTTCGTTCCATGCTTACACGTGCGATTAAGCCACAAGTTGACAAATAATTAAACCCAAGCCATGAATTGATCAATTAAAACTTCCTCAAACATCCAAAATAGTCCACACAACATCCAAGTGCCATAAGCCCAAGCATTCACTACCACAAGCGAAGTTACAACATTTTTTTAAAGCATATCACTAAGCCAAATCTCACTGCAATGGTCTGTTTTCCCACAATAATTTAGATAAGCAAAAAATCTCCAATTCCAGTGAGAAAAATTTCAAATTAAATCTTAATGAGTGATTTAAATCTAGAAATAAACCTCGCATCATTTGGAGTTCGGATTCAAGAGTTATAGCCAAAACCGTGAGACTGCGCAAAACTGTCCAGATTTGTCCACATTTCAATACTTGTCATTTTTGAGGGCCTTAGGGTCAGATTTAGCTTTATTCTATTTCCTACAAAAATGTCCAGAACTGAAAATTATAGCAATCTACCAAGTTTCGTACATTTTCAATATCGTTTACTAGGCCAAAATGCTTTCGTTCTACAAGGTCAGTGAACTGCCAAAAACCTGCTCTATTTTCCCAGATTTTCCTGATTTCAACACATTTTGATATTTGGCCATTTTATGGGTCTTAGAGTCAGAATTGGCCTTGGCCTATTTCTATGAAAAATTCTCAGAACTAGCAAAACTAGTCACCTACCAATGTTCACGTATTTTCAACACCATTTACCTGGCCAAATTTGCTTTGCTCCAACAAGTTAGAAAACTTCCATTTTTCGCGATTCGTCCTATCTTCAAGTTCTAGGAAAATATCTTGCCATGCATGGTTACAAAAGCTCAATTACACACATATATCACAAGTACAGAGGTAAATATAGACATATGAAGGCTTGCATGTGGTTTTTGAAAGCTTTTTAAAAAGGATTAACCCTCACCTTAGCCTATTGACCACAAATGATGCTCAAAACTCTTGAAGATGCACAAATGGTCTTCTCTCCTTGTTTGGCTGAGAGATATTGCTTGTTTTCCTTAATTCCTAGCTAGGCCGAAAATGATGAGTTATGAGCTTGTATGAGACTTTTTTGCGTGTTTGCTTGCTATAGCTTGCTATGGCCGAGCTTGGGAGAGTCTTAGAGAGTCCTTGAGAGCTTGTGAGGAGTATTGGGAGCTCAAAGGCTGCCTTGGTCAAAATTGGAGAGAGAATGGGAGAGTTTGAGAGGAAAGAGAGTGTTTGAGAGAGAAATGATGCTTGTGTGTATGTGTGTGTTGGCCTTGAGCCTTTCAAATCTGATTTTTGCTTTGTCAATTGTGCAATTTTGAATTGTGAGGCATGCTTAGGGTGATTTGGTCGAGTTTGCTGTGTTTTTGTTGCACGGGGATGCTGAGCATTGGTGGCACACTGTAGAGGCACTTTGGGAAACTGACCATACACCTCGTTTGTGGAGTAATTTCGTTAAGGCATTCAAGGAGAAATACGTACCTGCAGTTTCCAGGCAGAGGCGGATTGAGGAGTTCATGCATTTGAACCAGGGTAACATGACGGTGGCTCAGTATGAGGCTCGCTTTGACCGATTGTCCTGTTATGCACCATACATGGTCGGTACCCCTGGGCGAAAATGTGGAAATTTACGATTGGGTTGAGGCCAGAAATTCAAGATCAGTTGGCTTCGCATGAGTTCACTACCTATTCTGCTCTCTTTGCTGCTGCCTCCCGAGTTGAGAAAAGAAAACTTGATAGAGCCGGTTCGAGCCAACCGAACAAGAAACCATATCAGCCTCCAGGTCAACAGAGGAAATTCCAGAGCCAGAGTCATAGTCAGGCCCGACTAAAGCACCATCAGCCTCTTCCACCCGCGGATCCACAGG
Organism: Ehretia macrophylla; assembly: GCA_037974665.1. Lineage (NCBI taxonomy): Eukaryota > Viridiplantae > Streptophyta > Magnoliopsida > Boraginales > Ehretiaceae > Ehretia > Ehretia macrophylla. The sequence goes on from CM075768.1 coordinate 73,212,274, forward strand.
TAGTTCACCTGCTACTCAGTCTATCAACTGTTCTTACTGTGACAAGAAGGGTCATACCGAGGCCCAGTGCTGGAAGAAGTCAGGACGGTGTGTGCGGTGTGGCAGTGATCAGCATCAGATCAAGGATTGCCCTAAATGGCAAGGATGACAAAATCAGGTTAAACCAGCTGGTAGAGGCAAGACTCCAGTTCCTAGAGTTCAGGCCCGAGCTTATGCCATTGAGTGCGAGGAGCTTCCAAAGGAGACTACTGTTGTTGAAGGTACATTCTTGATACTGAATCAACCTGTTAGGGTGCTAATTGATCCAGGTGCTACTCATTCATTTATTACTCCCTTATGTGTGCAACGTGTGAAACTGATAGTTGTATGTTTGCCTTACGAAGTAGAAGTTGGTACTCCAATGGGTTCTAAACTCGTTACTCGCTCAGCTTGTAAAGCATGTAAAATCCAAATTAAAGATAGGGAATTCTTAGCCAATCTTATTGTATTACCCTTTCGAGACTATGAAGTCATCTTAGGGATGGACTGGTTGGCAAAGCATCATGCCCAACTAGATTGTCGGACGAAGATTGTAACAATCCAGATACCTGGTCAACCAATATTGGAGGTAATGGGTCGAAGAGACTTCACCGGGAGTTCCATCATTTCATCTACAAAAGCAGTGAAGTCCTTGAGAAAAGGATGTAATGGATACTTAGCTTATCTCATCAACAAGCCATCGGACAAAGCTAAGTTGGAGGAGATGCCAGTGATTAAAGATTATTCGGATGTGTTTCCAGAAGAATTGCCTGGTTTATCCCCAAATCGGGAGATCGAGTTCATTATAGAGTTACTGCCTGGTACCCAGCCGATATCTAAAGCTCCCTATCGTATGGCACTAGCCGAGCTACAAGAATTGAAGGACCAATTGCAAGGATTGTTGAAGAAGGGGTTTGTTCAACCAAGTTCTTCTCCATGGGGTGCACCAGTCCTATTTGTAAAGAAGAAATACGGAACGTTGAGGCTATGCATCGATTACCGAGGATTGAACCAAGTGACCGTCAAGAATAAATATCCACTTCCACTGATCGACTAGTTGTTTGATCAACTTCAAGGAGCTAAAGTGTATTCGAAGCTCGACTTGAGGCAAAGGTACTATCAGTTGTGGATCAAAAAGGAGGATGTGCCTAAAACGGTTTTCAGGACGAGATATGGGCATTATGAATATGTGGTGATGCCATTTGGACTAACTAATGCCCCTGCAGCTTTTATGGACTTGATGCACAGGGTGTTTCAACCCTACTTGGAGCAATTTGTGGTGATCTTTATTGATGATATTTTGGTATTCTCGAAATCCGAGCCTGAGCATGAACAACATCTGCGATTGGTATTGCAGAAACTTTGGGAGCATTAATTGTATGCAAAGTTTAGCAAATGTGAATTTTGGTTGCAGCAGATTGCATTTTTGGGGCACATCATATCCCAAGAGGGAATAGCAGTGGATCCAGCAAAGATAAAAGCAGTGATGTCCTGGAAGAAGCCGGAAAATGTTACGGAGGTTTGGAGTTTTCTCGGTTTAGCCGACTATTATCGGAGGTTCGTGAAGGATTTCTCAAAGATTGCAAGACCGCTTACAAAGCTCACCCAAAAGAAAACAAAGTTAGTGTGGGATGACAAGTGTGAGAACAGCTTCCAAGAATTGAAGAAGAGATTGACTACCGCACCTGTTCTTGCATTGCCTGAAGGGAGTCAAGGCTTTGTAATCTATAGCGATGCTTCGAAAGAAGGACTGAGTTGTGTGTTGATGCAAAATGGTAGGGTGATTGCATATGCTTCTAGGAAACCGAAGCCCTACGAACTGAATTACCCGACGCATGATTTGGAGTTAGCGGCTATTGTGTTTGCACTCAAGAAATGGAGGCACTATCTGTGGGGTAACAAGTTCGAGGTGTTTACTGATCACAAGAGCTTGAAATACTTGTTTTCACAAAAAGAGTTGAACATGAGGCAAAGATGGTGGATGGAGCTCTTGGATGATTATAACTGCACGATCAATTATGTTTCTGGTAAAGCGAATGTAGTTGCGGATGCCTTAAGCCGAAAGGCGAGCATGGCCAGAGTCGAGGTTAAGGTGCGGGAGATGTTCGAAGAAGCATTCATGTGGAAACCACAAGTGACTCAAAAAGGGTTACTATTTGCCACTACACAAGTTCAGTCGACCTTGTTGTCTGAATTACGAGAGGCTCAACAGAAGGACCAACAGTTTCAGAAGATTAAAGAAAGCAACACAGATTTCAAGTTCCATGATGATGGTATTTGGAGGTTCAGGAATCGAATTTGTGTTCCTTATGATCCAGAGTTGAAAAAGAAGATTCTTGAAGAAGCCCATAATTCAAGATACACTATTCACCCCGGTGGAACAAAGATGTATCGGGATTCGAAGCAACACTATTGGTGGAATAACATGAAGAGAGAGATTGCGGAGTTTGTAGCACGGTGTTTGACTTGGCAAAGGGTCAAGGCAGAACATCAACGACCGGCAGGTTTACTCCAGCCGTTGGAAATTCCCCAATAGAAATGGGAACACATAACTATGGATTTTGTCATGGACCTGCCCAGATCACAAAAGGGTCATGATACCGTTTGGGTCATAGTGGATAGATTGACTAAGTCAGCACACTTCTTACCAGTAAACAAGGAGGATAGTTCTGAGAAGCTAGGGGATATGTATGTAGCGGAGATTGTAAGGCTACATGGGATGCCCGTGAGTATTGTGTCAGATAGGGATCCTCGTTTTACTTCCCGATTTTGGAAGAGATTGCAAGAAGCTTTGGGGATGAAGCTGAGTTTTAGTACAGATTATCACCCTCAGACGGACGGTCAATCGGAGAGAACTATTCAAATCTTGAAAGATATGCTGAGGGCGTGTGTTCTAGATTTTGGAAAAAGGTTGGGAAAAATATCTGCCTCTAGCGGAGTTCGCTTATAATAACAGCTATCAGGCCACTATCGGGATGGCCCCACTTAAGGCATTGTATGGACGTAAGTGTCGATCCCCAATATACTGGGATGAAGTAGGTGAAACGAAGACTTTTGACCCGTCTCTACTACTAGAACTTATGAAGACTGTTGATAATGTCCACTTCATCCAGAAACGGATGCTTACCGCCCAAAGTAGGCAGAAAAGTTATACAGACCGACGAAGATAGAATTTGGAGTTTGAGGTCAGTGACAAGGTGTTCTTAAAATTATCACCCCGGAGGGGACTGATTAAACATGGTAAGGGTGGAAAATTGAGCCCGAGGTTTATGGGACCATTTGAAATAGTTGAAAAGGTTGGCAAATTGGCGTACCGCGTGGAACTTCCCCAAAACCTCTCTAATATTCACGACGTTTTTCATGTTTCGATGCTACGGAAGTATCATCCTAATCCATCGCATATCTTGGAACTAGAGCCGTTGCAGCTTCGGGAGAACTTGTCTTATGAAGAGAAGCCCATTCGGATCCTAGACCAGCAAGATCGGGAGTTACGCAACAAATCTATACCGATGGTGAAAGTGTTGTGGGATCACCATGGAGTTGAAGAAGCAACGTGGGAAAGGCGAGACCAGATGGAGCAACAGTATCCAGCATTATTTCAAAGGTAATATTGAATTTCGGGACTAAATTCTTTTAAGGAGGGGAGGATGTGAGACCCGACCTCGATTTGCTTGTGATACATCGTTTCGTGTGCCCTAACCTAGATTTGCGTGCCTTGACTTAGGTTTAAGAGTTGTGTTTCATTTTGTGTGCCTTGCATTGAATTACGTGCATACATTTAGGGTTGCGTGCATTTACTTGGAAAATGTGCATTCGTCTCGTAGTTCGTGCCTTATCTCGTAGTGCGTGCCCTAGACCTAGGAAAGCGTGCCCGCATGCTAATCAAGAAAGCATCTTACATGAAGCACTAGATCATTAATTAATCCTACAAACTCCACTAACTAATATTAAAATGCTAATTCAACTCACTAGAAGACGAAATTGCACCAAAAGCTAGACATTCTTATTCTTTATTCTTTATTCTTTTGCATAATCCAAACACACAATATTATATTGCTCAACCAAGACAAAAATTCAGAATCTTGCACAAGTTTGGCCGACCACATGAAGCATTGAACAAGCATTGCAATTTCAAAATTTATACATAGACATTCTATGACAAGCTTATGACACAAAGCATAAGAAAAATGACTCAAAACCCTACCCAATGCACCCCAATCTCGACACAATCAAATGCCCATGCTAGGATGATTCAAATTATGCTCCTTGAAGACACAAAAATCTGAAATTTCAAGGCCCTAGGCCGACACATGCATCAAACACTTCAAAGCTTCCATTTCTTTCTCACATTTCCTCTTTCTCTTATTCTTTCTCCCATTTTCTTCTCTCTCTCTCTCTCGGCCCTAGCTGCAATTTCACACTCCATAGCTTAAGTTCATCATCCTAAGGTTCATCAAGGCATTCAAGCTACTTACGAGCTCTACCAAGCAAAGCTAGGAGCAAAGAAACATACATGCAAGTTCATTCGGCCCTTAGGTATGTTGTTAGCTTCCATTTCATTTTCTTTGTGTTCTAACCACATGCACATACTAAGGACTTGGTAACTAAGCTAGGAATTAGAGAATCTCAAGTTGTCTCTCGGCTAAGCAAGGAAAAAGGACGACCTTGTGCATCATCAAGAGTTTTGTGCATCTTCATTGTTGTCTTGCTAAGGTAAGGGCTCAAACTTCTTTGAAAAGCTTTCAAAAACCACATTCATGCCTTTAAATGTCTATTTTTACCTCTGTACTTGTGATATATGTGTATACATAAGCTTTTGTAAACATGCATGGCAAGATATTTGGCTAGAATGTGAAGATAGGTGAAATCGCGTAAATGGACAGTCTTCTGACTTGTTGGAGCAAATTGATTTTTACCAGGTAAATGATGTTGAAAATGCTTCAAAATTGGTAGGTGACTATTTTTGCCAGTTCTGAGAAATTTTCGTAGAAATAGGCCAAATCTAATTTTGACTCTAAGGTCCCCAAAATGGCAAAACATTGAAAGGTGTCCAAATCTGGAAAATCTGGGAAAATGAAGCAGGTTTTGGCAGATTCACTGTCCTTGTAGAACGAACTAGTTTTGACTTAGTAAATGATATCCAAAATGTATGAAATTTTTTTTCCTGCTATATTTTTCAGTTCTGGACATTTTTGTCAGAAATAGACTAAGTCTAAATCTGACCCTAAAGTCCACAAAAATGACAAGTATTAAAATGTGTACAAATCTGAACAGTTTTGCGTAGTCTCACGGTTTTGGCTATAACTCTTGAACCCGAACTCCAAATGATGCGAGGTTTGTTTCTGGATTTAGTTCACTCCTTAAGATTTAATTTGACATTTTATTCACTGGAATTGAAGATTGTTTGCTTGTCTCAATGATTGTGAGAAAACAGACCATTGCAGTGAGGTTTTCATTTAGTGATATGCTTTGAAAATTATTGTAACTTCTCTTGTTGTATTAAATGCTTGGGATTGTGGCGCTTGGATGTTGTGTGGATTGTTTTGAGTGCTTGAGGGTGTTCTAATTAATCGATGCATGGCTTGAGTTTAATTACGTGATCACTTGTGGCTTAATCGCACGGGTAAGCATGAATTGAAGCCCTAGTGACTAGGAAAAACTCGCTAAGTGTTGATCCTATTGATATCGTGTTTAATTATGTGATTAGTAGGCTGCACGTAGTTGCCCTTATAGCCCTAAATGTGATTCCAATGATTACATATTGACAAGTAGACCTTTCTTGCACCCGGTCCCACGTAAATGTCGTTGCATGTTGTATGACCTTATTATTTGATTACGTGAACTTCGAAATGAGTTATATGACTTGATTTACATGCATTTCATGGCTGCTTGTTTAATATTCATATAACTCCATGTGCTTTACAAATGAAATTACGTGTCATATCATGCCTCGCGTGTTTACTTGTAAATGTGCAATCCTATGACTGCTCGGAGGCAACCTACTTTGTTGTCCTCCTAATGTGATATATTAAATGTCATAAATGTGCATTGCATACAAGGTTGCAACCTTTCATTCTGGCGTGGTAGCGTTTCACGCACACCAGGCGGCATCGGGCTTGCCGGTGCGACCGTGACTACCATTGTCCAATTCCCTCTCTTGCTTGGCATTCCACCCTCGGAGAGTTGGGTCGTAGGTTTTCGGGGTACATCCGGAGTACACCCATTTGGCGTGATAAGGGGATGATTTGAAGTCAGCCGTAACAACTGATACTGGAAATAAACTGAGAGCAAAAGCTCACCGTATCCTTTTCACTATGTGCATAAGTACTCTCACTTGGTTCCTAGAGGACCTCAGGGAGGAAAGACGGGTAATTGTGTTTCTTTATTTCTATATTACATTATGTACTTACTTGTGATAAATGTCATGCATGCAAAAAGGGTTTTCATAAGTTGAATTGGAAAAAGAGTTTCAAAACGTATTTCTCGTTCCCCCTCGCTGAGTTAATAAGGACTCACCTTCTTTTATCATCACAGGTGAAGAAGAACAGGAACAGGTACCCGAGGATAACGTGCCTATTGATGACTCCTTGGAATGATTGCTTGCCCTACGTGCCTTACTTGACCATGGCCATTTTTGTGAACGATATGTTGCTTGAATACTATTTCTTATGTTGCTTGTTGATGTTATTGTAAATGACCCCCGTTGTAATTTGGGGTCTAACTTTGGCTTGTACTGATCATAACTAGTTAGACACTCTTGTGGTCATTTTTGCTATCGCTACTAGCTAGTATCTATCACAGGCTTATGAAGTATCAGGTAAAGGATTAAGTAAATGAATCTATCCAATCTTAAGCAGGTACTCATTGGTAAGCTAAGATCAACAAGTACTTTTGAAACAGGGATTGACAAACAAACGGGACATAGTTATCATGCTAGGTTGTTAATCAAACGAGACTTTGAAATAACTAGTAGGCATTTCAATTGGTGATAAATAGTAATCTTAGTTGAAATCGAATTTGAGATTGAAAGTTTTGAGCCGTTTAAGAAATTAGGTCAAACTAAGGAGCCAATTACAGCCGTTATGCTGCCGGTTTTCAGGAGAATTTTGGAGTTCTAGGCTAACGTTAAGCGTTAAACCTTAATGAACGATTAAGTACGTGAAATGATATGAACGTTTAGATCATACCCTAGTCTAACCTCTATAGGTCGGGTTGGGGCGTGACACCTATAGAGGCTAGACTAGGGTGTGATCTAATCATTCTCGTTATTTTACGATTATACCCGATTGATGAAGGTTAAAGCTTATCCGTTAGACTAGAATTCCAAAAGTTTTTCGAAAACAAGCAACATAATGACTGTAATTAGGACCTTTTAGTTTGACCTAATTTCTAAACGCCTCAATTATTCTAATCATTAATCCAATTCCATTAAGGACTCCTATTTTGTCATCAACCGATATGCCTATTAGTCTATCTTGAAAGTCTCGTTTGTTTAATAAGCCTAACATGATAACTATGTCCCATTTATTCATCGATTCTTATTACGCAAGCACCTGTTATCCTTTAGCTTACGAACGAGCACCTAAATGAAATTAGATAGGTTAACTTATTTGATTCTTCACCTAGTGGTTTAAACGCTTACGATAACTACTAACCAAGATAATGAAATCAAAGCAACCAAATAAAGAGTTCGTCCGGTTATAATCAGTACAAGCCAAAATTAGACCCAAATTACAACGGGGTCATTTACATCAACAAAATAAACAGTCTGCAATCAAACACAACATCCCTAATAGCATTCATGTTCACGGAAAGCACGCAATGCATATAGTCGTTCCGAAGGTTCATCAACTAGCACATTTACTTCGGGTACTTGTTCCAAATCTGCTTCACCTATGATGATAAAAGAGGGTGAGTCCTTATGAACTCAGCGAGAAGGAACGAGAGATAACGTTTTGAAACTATTTTCCGGTTAATCTTATGAAAACCCCTTTGAAAACATGTCAATTAGAATAAATAAGTTCATAACATAACATAAATATAAATTAACACATTTACCCGTCTTTCCTCCTCGAGGTCCTCTAAGAACCAAGTGAGAGTACTTAAACACATAGTAAAAAGGATACGGTTTGATACATAGAGGACTCTAGAGGTAGCTCATACGAGCTCAAGAGGTAGCTCCCACCATATTTAGGTGTAGTACTTTCCCCCGCATAGCACTTACTTCTTGCCGTTCAAGTTCATTTTCAGTAACAGTTGTTGCGGTCGGCTTCAATCATCCACTTTTCACGCCAAATGGGTGTACTCCGGATGTACCCCGAAATCCTACGACCCAACTCTCCGAGGAAGTCTAGCCCCCAAGCGAGAGATGGAATTGGACCATGGTAGTCACGGTAGCACCAGCAAGCCCGACGCTGCCCGGCGTGCGTGAAACGCTACCATGCCAAAATGAAAGGTTGCAACCTTATATGCAATGCACATTTATAACATTTAACATATCACATTAGGAGGACAACAAAGTAGGTTGCCTCCAAGCAGTTATAAGATCGCACGTTGACAAGTAAACACACAAGGCATGCTTTGACATGTAATTTCACTTGTAAAACACATGGAGTCAAATTAATATTAAACGGGCAGCCATGTAACACAAGTAAATCAAGTCATATAGCACATTTCGGGGTTCATGAAATCAAGAAATAGATCATACAAGCATGCAACGACGCTTACTTTAGACCGGGTGCAAGCAAAGTCTACTTATCAACATGTAATTGTCGGGGATCACATTTAGGCTATAAGGACATATACGGGCAGCCTATTAATCTTCCTCAATATCATTCATAATTCACAAAAGAACGATTTATGACTTGGGGACCTACAGGGCCATTAGGGTTTGCTAGGCCGTGCTCGGGGTCGATTTCGTTCACTAAACACCACAAGCAACTCTTAAACCATTTCGCGCATACTTAACATTTATTAGGCAGCCCACTAATCATACAATTAAACAAAATAACCATAGGATCAACGCTTAGCGATTTTTCATAGCCGATAGGGTTTCGTTTCATGCTTACACGTGCGATTAAGCCACAAGTTGACAAATAATTAAACCCAAGCCATGAATTGATCAATTAAAACTACCTCAACATCCAAAAAAGTCCACACAACATCCAAGTGCCACAACCCCAAACATTTAATACCACAAGAGAAGTTACAATAATTTTCAAAGCATATCACTAGATACAAACCTCACTGCAATGGTCTGTTTTCCCACAATCATTTAGACAAGCAAACAATCTCCAATTCCAGTGAACAAAATGTCAAATTAAAGATTATTAAGTGAAATAAATCCAGAAACAAACCTCGCATCATTTGGAGTTCGGATTCAAGAGTTATAACCAAAAACCGTGAGACTGCGCAAAACTGTCCAGATTTGTATACATTTCAATACTTGTCCTTTGTTAGGGCCTTAGGGTCAGATTTAGCCTTAGTCTATTTCTGAAAAAAATGTCCAGAACTGAAAATTATAGCAAACTACCAAATTTCAAACATTTTCAACATCGTTTCCTAGGCCCAAATGGTTTCGCTCTACGAGGTCAGTGAACTGCCAAAAACCTTCTCTATTTTCCCAGATTTTCCAGATTTCGACACATTTTGAGATTTTGCCATTTTAGGGGTCTTAGAGTTAGAATTGTCCTTGGCCTATTTCTACGGAAAATTCTCAGAACTGGCAAAAATAGTCACCTACCAATTTTCACGCATTTTCAACATCATTTACCGGGCCAAATTTGCTTCGGTCCAACAAGTCAGAAAACTGCCCAGATTTCGTAATTCGTCCTATCTTCAAGTTCTAGCCAAATATCTTGCCATGCATGGTTACAAAAAGCTCAAGTGCACACATATATCACAAGTACAGAGGTAAATATAGACATATGAAGGCTTGCATGTGGTTTTTGAAAGCTTTTTAAAAAGGATTAACCCTCACCTTAGCCTATTGACAACAAATGATGCTCAAAACTCTTGAAGATGCACAAATGGTCTTCTCTCCTTGTTTGGCCGAGAGATATTGCTTGCTTTCCTTAATTCCTAGCTGAGTTACCATTTCCTTAGTATGTGCATGTGGTTAGAACAAAAGGGAGATGAAAGAAAAGCTATCAAACATACCTAGGCCGAAAATGATGAGTTATGAGCTTGTATGAGACTTTCTTGCATGTTTGCTTGCTATGGCTTGCTATGGCCGAGCTTGGGAGAGTCTTAGAGAGTCCTTGAGAGCTTGTGAGGAGTCTTGGGAGCTCAAAGGCTGCCTTGGTCGAAAATGGAGAGAGAAGGAGAGAGAATGAGAGAGTTTTGAGAGAAAAATGAATGTTTGAAGAGTTGTTTGTGAGCATGTGCTTGTGTGTTGGCCTTGAGCTTTGAAAAATCTGATTTTGTGTCATCTTTTAAGTATTATTTGAATTGTTATCATGCTATGGTGATGTGGCCGAGAAAGGTAGCTTAGGGTAGGATGTTTAGGAGTTATTTTATGCATTGTGCTTAGTGCATGTGTCATAGAATGTCTAGGCTTTAATTTAATTGTGCAAAGTTGATCAAATTTCTTTGTCTTGGTCGTGTAGTGCAAGGAAAAATATGAAATTTCAGATTCAAGTTAGTGTATTTTGGATTATAATAAGTGTAGGTTTATAATAGTTTATTGGTTTATAATATGAATATGTCATAGATTGTCTAGGGTAGAATATGATGTTGTGTGCACACATTAACATGTCTAAACATTCATATCATTTCACGTACTTAATCGTTCATTAAGGTTTAACGCTTAACGTTAGCCTAAAACTCCAAAATTCTCCTGAAAACCGACAGCATAACGACTGTAATTGGCTCCTTAGTTTGACCTAATTTCCTAAACACCTCAAAACTTTCAATCTCAAATTCGATTTCAACTAAGATTACTATTTATCACCAATTGAAATGCCTACTAGTTATTTTGAAGTCTCGTTCGATTAACAACCTAGCATGGTAACTATGTCTCGTTTGTTTGTCAATCCCTGTTACAAAAGTACTTGTTGATCTTAGCTTACCAATGAGTACCTGCTTAAGATTAGATAGATTCATTTTACTTAACACTTATCTAGTATTTCATAAGCCTACAGTAGTTACCAATCAAAGTAGCAAATAGGGCATCTGTCTAGTTAATATCGGTACAATTCAAAATTAGACCCCAAATTACAACGGAGGTCATTTACAATAACGACAACAAGTAACATAAGAAATAGTCTTCAAACAACATATCATTCACAAAATAGCCACAGTCAAGTAAGGCACGTAGAACATGCAATCACTCCAAGGAGTCATCAACAGGCACGTTATCCTCAGGTACCTGTTCCTGTGCTTCTTCACCTGTGATGATAAAAGAGGGTGAGTCCTTATGAACTCAGCGAGGGGAAACGAGAAATACGTTTTGAAACTCTTTTTCCGGTTAACTTATGAAAAACCCCTTTTTGAAAACATGTCACGTATTACAAGTAATAAGGTACGCAAGTATAAGAATCAAATTGAGCAACGGATACAATTACCAATCATTTCAAGGATACAGTGAGCATTTGCTCTCAATATCGATTTCGATACGATTGTTGCGGCCGACTTCAATAATCCACTTATTGCTCCCATTTGGGTGTACTCCGGATATACCCCGAAAACCTACGACCCAACTCTCCGAGGGTGGAATGCCAAGCGAGAGAGGGAATTGGATCATTTTTATCTATTCTTGTGTTTGGTAAGGAATAACGAGTGTTTAAAATATAATTGTTTGTGTAGGATTTCTTGTTGGCCGTGTAGGCCTTGTGTGTCTGTGTATTGTTTTTTTTTTTTTTTGAATTCTAGTGTTTGGTGATAGATTAAAGTATATTTGAAATATTGGGTGAGTGTTATAGTGTTTTGTGTAGGTTTATAATAGTTTATTGGTTAGTTGAGTGTGTTAGGAAGAATAGAATATTTTAATAATTAGTGGTTTTTGTAGAGAACTTGAATTAGGAATATAATATTAGTTAATGGATTGTGTAGGATTATTTTATAGTCTAGTGCTTTATGTAGGATTCTTTATTGGTTAGCGTGCGGGCACGCTTTCCTAGGTCTAGGGCACGCACTACGAGACACACACAAAAATCAATACGAGGCACGAATCACGAGGTAGATACGAACTACGAGGTAGACACATAGTTCAAGATAAATGCACGGATTCCAATGCAAATGCATGCAACCCTAGGTGAATGCACGTAAACTAATGCAAGGCACGTAATCCAATGCAATATATGCAAATCGAGGTACGACTCTTAAACCTAGGTTAGGGCATGCAGTTCAAGGTCAGTGCACACAAATCGAGGTATCGTACATAAATTGAAGTCAGGGCACGTATGACGAGGCATGCACGAAAACCAAGACAGGGCATGTAATCCAAGGTCGGTCATACAGTTCTAGGTCTGAGATACGCAAATCTATGACACATGCACTAAGCACAATGCATAATGTGTCACGCCCTAACCCAACCTATGGAGGTTAGACTAGGGTGTGATCTAATCATTCACGTTCTTTTACGATTATAACCGGATAACGAAGGTTAAGCTTATCCGTTAGACTAGAACTCCAAAAATTTTCCAAAAAACCGGCAGCATAACGGCTGTAGTTAGGACCTTTTAATTTGACCTAATTTCTAAACGCCTCAATTATTCCAATCATTAATCCAATTCCATTAATGACTCCTATTTTGTCATCAACCGATATGCCTACTAGTCTATCTTGAAAGTCTCGTTTCGTTAATAAACCTAGCATGATAACTATGTCCCATTGATTTATCAATTTCCTATCATGCAAGTACCTATTATCCTTTAGTTTACAAATAAGTACCTAAGTGAAATTAGATAGAATTGACTTAGTTGATTTTTCACCTTGTGGTTTAATTGCCTACGATAGCTACTATTCAAGATAATGAAAGCAAAACCAAATAAAGAGTTAGTCCGGTTATAGATAGTACAATCCAAAATTAGACCCAAATTACAACGGGGTCATTTACATCAACAAAATAAGTAGTCTTCAGAGCAAACACAACGTTCATAGAACAGCCACTGACAAACAAGGCACATAAAGCACGTAATCACTCCAAGGAATCATCAACAGGCAGATTCTCCTCAGGTACATGTTCCAAAATCTTCTTCACCTGTGATGATAAAAGAGGGTGAGTCCTTATGAACTCAGCGAGGGGGAACGAGAGATAACGTTTTAAAAACACTTTTCCGGTTAATCTTATGAAAAATCCCTTTTTGAAACATGTCACATATTACAAGTAATAAAGTACGCAAGTATAAGAATCAAATTGAGCAACAGATACAATTACCAATCATTTCAAGGATACGGTGAGCATTTGCACTCAATATCGATTTCGATATGATTGTCGCGACCGATTTCAATAATCCACTTATCGCTCCCAATTAGGTGTACTTTGGATGTACCCCGAAAACCTACGACCTACCTCTCTGAGGGTGGAATGCCAAGCGAGAGAGGGAATTGGACCATAGTAGTCATGGTAGCACCGGCAAGCCCGATGCCGCCCGGCATGCGTGAAACGCTACCATGCCACAATGAAAGGTTGCAACCTTGTATGAAATGCACGTTTGTAACATTTAACATATCACATTAGGAAGACAACAAAGTAGGTTGCCTCCAAGCAATTATAAGATCGCACGTTGACAAGTAAACACACAAGGCATGTTTTGACATGTAATTTCACTTGTAAAACACATGGAGTCAAATTAACATTAAACGGGCATCCATGTAACACAAGTAATCAAGTCATATAGCACATTTCGGGGTTCACGAAATCAAGAAATAGATTATACAAGCATGCAACGACGCTTACTTTAGACCGGGTGCAAGCAAAGTCTACTTATCAACATGTAATCATCGGGCATCGCATTTAGGACTATAAGGACATATACGGGCAGCCTATTAATCTTCCTCAATATCATTCATAATTCACAAAAGAACGATTTATTGCTCGGGGACCTACGAGGCCATTAGGGTTTGCTAGGCCGTGCTCGGGGTCGGTTTCGTTCGCTAAACACCACAAGCAACTCTTAAACCATTTCACGCATACTTAACATTTATTAGGCAGCCCACTAATCATACAATTAAACACAATAACCATAGGATCAACGCTTAGCGAGTTTTCATAGCCGATAGGGTTTCGTTTCATGCTTACACGTGCGATTAAGCCACAAGTTGACAAATAATTAAACCCAGGCCATGAATTGATCAATTAAAACATCCTCAACATCCAAAACAGTCCACACAACATCCAAGTGCCACAATCCCAAGCATTTAATACCACAAGAGAAGTTACAATAATTTTCAAAGCATATCACTAGATACAAACCTCACTGCAATTGTCTCTTTTCTCACAATCCGTTAGACAAGCAAACAATCTCCAATTCCAGTGAACAAAATGTAAAATTAAAGCTTAGTGAGTGATTTAAATCCAGAAACAAACCTCACCTCATTTGGAGTTCGGACTTAGGAGTTATGGCCAAAACCATGAGACTACGCAAAATTGTCCAGTTTTAGACACATTAAATTTTTTCTATTTTTTAGGGTCTTAGATTCAGAATTGGCTTTGGTCTATTTCTGGCAAAAATGTCCATAACTACAAAATTTAGCAACCTACCAAGTTTCAAGAAATTTCACTAACATTTACTAGGTCAAAAATGGTTCGTTCTACAGAGCCAGTAATCTGCCAGAAACCTCTTTCATATTTCCAGATTTAGATACCTTTTGATATTTTGCCATTTTGAAAGCCTTAGAGTCAAAATTGGCCTTGGCCTATTTCTACGAAAAATGCTCAGAACTGGCAAAACTAGTCACCTACCAATTTTCACACATTTTCAACATCATTTACCAGGCCAAATATACTTCTCTCTAACAAGTCAGAAATCTACCATTACGCGATTCTATCTATCTTCAGGTTCGGATTCAAGAGTTATAGCTAAAACCGTAAGACTGCGCAAAACTGTCCAGATTTGTATGCATTTCAATACTTGTCATTTTTTAGGGCCTTAGGGTCAGATTTAGCCTTAGTCTATTTCTGGCAAAAATGTCCAGAACTGAAAATTCTAGCGACCAACCAATTTTAATACATTTTCAAGATCTTTTACTAGGCCAAAAGGGTTTCTCTCTACGGGGTCAGTGATCTGCCAAAAACCTGCTCTATTTTCCCAGATTTTTCAGATTTCGACACATTTTGATATTGTTCCATTTTAGGGGTCTTAGAGTCAGAATTGGCCTTGGCCTATTTCTATGAAAAATGGTCAGAACTAGCAAAACTAGTTACCTACCAATTTTCACATATTTTTAACATCATTTACCTAGCCAAAATTGCTTCGCTCCAACAAGTCAGAAAACTGCCCAGATTTCGCGATTTCACCTATCTTCCAATTCTAGCCGAATATCTTGCCATGCATGGTTACAAAAGCTCATGTACACACATATACCACAAGTACAGAGGTAAATATAGACACATGAAGGCATGCATGTGATTTTTGAAAGCTTTTAAAAGAGTTTTAGCCCTCACCTTAGCAAGACAATTGATGAAGATGCACAAAGCTCTTGAAGATGTACAAAAACGTCTTTTCTCCTTGCTTGGTTGAGAGATAGCTTGAGATTCTCTGATTCCTAGCTTAGTTACCATGTTCTTAGTATGTGCATGTGGTTAGAACAAAAGGAAATGAAAGAAAACCATCAAAACTTTACCTAGGCCGAAAATGATGAGTGATGAGCTTGTATGAGACTTTCTTGCGTGTTTGCTTGCTATGGGTTGCTATGGACGAGCTTGGGAGAGTCTTAGAGAGTCCTTGAGAGCTTGTGAGGAGTCTTGGGAGCTCAAAGGCTGCCTTGGTCGGAAATGGAGAGAGAATGGGAGAATTTGAGAGGAAAGAGAGAGTTTGAGAGAGAAATGATGCTTGTGTGTGCGTGTGTTGGCCTTGAGCCTTTCAAAGCTGATTTTTGCTTTGTCAATTGTGCAATTTTGAATTGTGAGGCATGCTAAGGGTGATTTGGTCGAGATAGGGTGCTTGGGGTAGGGTGTATGGGATTATTTTATGCCTAGTGTCTTGTGTGTGTGTCATAGGAATGTCTAGAATTTATTTAATTGTGCAAAGTTGCTAAAATGGCTTGGTAGGGTCGTGCATAGCATAGGAAATTCTGAATTTTCAGATTCATGTGAGTATATTAGGGATTATAATATGTGTAGAATTTGAGGTGCATTGGTTTTGGAATAAGAATAAAGAATAAAGAATGTTTAGGTGTTTGTGTAGAAAGAATTGTTTATTGTTAATGGATTATGTAGAGAATTTGAATTAGGAATATAATATTGGTTAGTGGATTGTGCAGGATTATTTTATAGTCTAGTACTTTGTGTAGGATTCTTTATTGATTAGCGTGCGGGCACGCTTTCCTAGGTCTAGGGCACACACTACGAGACACGCACAAAAATCAATACAGGGCACGAATCACAAGGTAGACACGAACTACGAGGTAAGGCACGTACTTCAAGATAAATGCATAGATTCCAATGCAAATGCACGCAACCCTAGGTGAATGCACGTAAACCAATGCAAAACGCGTAATTCAATGCAATGCACGTAAATCGAGGTACGACTCTTAAACCTAGGTTAGGGCACGCAATTCAAGGTCAGTGCACAAAAATTGAGGTATCGCATGTAAATCGAAGTCGGGCCTCACATCCTCCCCTCCTTAAAAGAATTTCGTCCTGAAATTCAATATTACCTTTGAAATAAAGCTGGATATTGTTGTTCCATCTGGTCTCGCCTTTCCCACGTTGCTTCTTCAACTCCATGATGATCCCACAACACTTTCACCATCGGTATAGATTTGTTGCGCAACTCCCGATCTTACTTGTCTAGGATCCGAATGGGCTTCTCTTCATAAGACAAGTTCTCCTGAAGCTGCAACGGCTCTGGCTCCAAGATATGCGATGGATCTGGATGATACTTCCGTAACATTGAAACATGGAAGACATCATGAATATTGGAGAGGTTTTGGGAAAGTTCCAAGCGGTACGCCAATTTGCCAACCTTTTCAACTATTTCAAATGGTCCCACAAATCTCGGGCTCAATTTTCCACCCTTACCATGTTTAATCAGTCCCCTCCGAGGTGATATCTTCAAGAACACCTTGTCGCCGACCTCAAACTCTAGACTCCATCTCTGTCGGTCTGCATAACTTTTCTGACTGCTTTGGGCGGTAAACATCCGTTTTCGGATGAGGTGGACATTATCAACAGTCTTCATAAGTTCTGGTAGTAGAGACGAGTTAAAAGTCTTCATTTCACCTACTTCATCCCAGTATATTGGGGATCGACATTTACGTCCATACAATGCCTCAAATGGGGTCATCCCGATAGTG
This sequence comes from Ehretia macrophylla, assembly GCA_037974665.1. Lineage (NCBI taxonomy): Eukaryota > Viridiplantae > Streptophyta > Magnoliopsida > Boraginales > Ehretiaceae > Ehretia > Ehretia macrophylla. The sequence continues at coordinate 73,229,752 of CM075768.1, forward strand.
GCCTAATAACTATTATTATAAGCAAACTCCGCTAGAGACAGATATTTCTCCCAACCTTTTCCGAAGTCTAAAACACACGCCCTCAGCATATCCTCCAGAATCTGAATAGTTCTCTCAGATTGTCCATCAGTCTGAGGGTGATAAGCTGTACTAAAACTCAACTTCGTCCCCAAAGCTTCTTGCAATCTCTTCCAAAATCGGGAAGTAAAACGAGAATCCCTATCTGACACAATACTCACGGGCATCCCGTGTAGCCTTACAATCTCTGCTACATACATATCCCCTAGTTTCTCAGGACTATCCTCCTTGTTCACCGGTAAGAAGTGTGCTGACTTAGTCAATCTATCTACTATGACCCAAACGGTATCATGACCCTTTTGTGATCTGGGAAGGTCCATGACAAAATCCATAGTTATGTGTTCCCATTTCCATTGGGGAATTTCCAACGGCTGGAGTAAACCTGCCGGTCGCTGATGTTCTGCCTTGACCCTATGACAAGTCAAACACCGTGCCACAAACTTCGCAATCTCTCTCTTCATGTTATTTCACAAATAGTGTTGCTTCAAATCCCGGTACATCTTTGTTCCACTGGGATGAATAGTGTATCTTGAATTATGGGCTTCCTGTCTTTCCATCACTCGCGACACGCGATCCATAGCACTCGCCATTAAATTAAACATAGCCATGTCGGGATTAGTCTGATGAGCATCACCGGCTTCTTGAGGTTCCTCGTCCCTATTTGTGTTACGGGTGCTAGGGCCAGCCATCTATAGGCACAAATTATCATGTACAACTATCGGGACATGATAAGATAGGAAATTAAGTCATAGAACATGCAACATACTATTTCAGGTAGGCATAACATCTTCAAACAATGAAGGCATATTAATCACGTAAGCACATAGAAACATAGAAGACACAATTAACATTGTCACACATTATCACACATAAACAAGTCATCCTAATAACCTTAGGGCTTCTACCCACGGTCCGAGAGTTAAACCCGGCTTAAGCAATCTAAGCTCTGATACCATTTCTCTAAGGTGTCAACATAAGAATTATGACCACGAGGCATCCTTCAACATAACCTAATAGAACTTCAAAAGTAATCAACCACTCATTTAACTATCACTACAAGATTCACCCTCTATTCAATCAAACACGATTCGAAGTCTATCAGCCGCTAGTTTCTAGACGTGAAACGGTGCACTTAAATACGGTTGTCTAACAGTAGTCTCTTGGGTCATCATGACTCTAATTCATCTCTATCTTAACAATATGAAATCTTGCTCTTCTCATTTACACGTTCAACTACCTAAAAGCATCAAGTCTCATTGACCTTAGGTCTTAGGCTTTACCATTAATCATCATGCGTACTAACCATTAGCTATTTAGGATTATTATTCATACCCTAACGACTCCACTTGCAACCGGATGCTTTAATCTCATTTCCATGGTTTATATACTAGGTCCATCAGTCTTACTTAGGGATATATGCTTTCTAACATCCTCTAGGGTATCCAAACAATGAGTGCATAGAATGACTTACTTCGCATAATCACAACTAAATCTGAGGGGCAACAATTTAATACCATGATTCTTAATATCACCAATATCCAACTTAGGACCTTAGCAATGTTAGTCATCTAATGCATAATTCAATACCTTACACTTCTATTCGACCTAACATTTTAGGTATAGTCTTCCGAACACAAATTCTAGTTACGTGCATTCCTCGATTCCAACATCCCCATATCTTGGTATACTAAAGATTCATCAACCTTGTTAAACTTAGTCTCTAGAGTTGCCTACATGTCTTGAGGTTATCCATTGTTAAGTCACTTAAATACACTATTCATGCCTTAATAATCTAACCCCTATCGTCAATTTCCACGAATTCATCTCTTAATTTCTAGGTCACGATCTTACCATTGAGTGAACTTGAAACTCGCTAGTATACACCTTATTAGGTTCAACGATACTTAATTCCAATCAAGTAAGGATTCAATCATATAAATAGTCTATTATACCAATTTAAGATATAAGAATTTGATTCAAAAGCAACTCCTAAGTCAAACTTCCATTATAAGCATATGAATATATATATACTACTCCACATGTCCAATAGTATATTCTTATATCTAAGGAAAGTTGTATGTCCTTAACATTTATTCTTGAACCACAATTAGAAGAACGGTTTAACAGAATCAAGAACTTTATGGCTATAAAATTGATAACTTAATCACAGGAATGTGCATTCCAAAGATAAGGAGATAATTTTACCTCAACAATTATACTTGTGCTACGCATTTTATATATATGCATAACCAATAATATATACGATCCATCGAGTACCTGTAAAGATGCGAGAAATCTCTAATCGAGCCCTTTTCGTTCTTCCTGCATAAATTCACTTCCCTGAAAGTTCTAGTCCTAACTATCTATGTGTATAAACAGTCATTCATGGTTATATAACATGCAAATGTATCAAGAAATGAGTATAAACGCATGCATGCATTATTGAGGGCACTAATGTGTCGGTGTGCATGACACATAATACATATGGTCCACAAAGGCACATAATATTCAATGCACAAAGCAATTAAAGCACATTAGCACACATTAACATATATAAACAAGACATCATAACTAAGGTTTAACGCTAGAACGATTTATGACTCGGGGACCTACGGGGCCATTAGGGTTTGCTAGGCCGTGCTCGGGGTCAGTTTCGTTTGCTAAACACCACAAGCAACTCTTAAACCATTTCACGCATACTTAACATTTATTAGGCAGCCCACTAATCATACAATTAAACAAAATAACCATAGGATCAACGCTTAGCGAGTTTTCATAGCCGATAGGGTTTCGTTTCATGCTTACACGTGCGATTAAGCCACAAGTTGACAAATAATTAAACCCAAGCCATGAATTGATCAATTAAAACATCCTCGACATCCAAAACAGTCCACATAACATCCAAGTGCCACAATCCCAAGCATTTAATACCACAAGAGAAGTTACAATAATTTTCAAAGCATATCACTAGATACAAACCTCACGGCAATGGTCTGTTTTCCCACAATCATTTAGACAAGCAAACAATCTCCAATTCTAGTGAACAAAATTTCAAATTAAAGCTTATTAAGTGAACTAAATCCAGAAACAAACCTCGCATCATTTTGAGTTCGGGTTCAAGAGTTATAGCCAAAACCGTGAGACTGCGCAAAACTGTCCAGACTTGTATACATTTCAATACTTGTCATTTTTGAGGGCCTTAGGGTCAGATTTAGGCTTAGTCTATTTCTGACAAAAATTTCCAGAACTGAAAATTCTAGCAGTATACCAAATTTGATACATTTTCAACATCGTTTCCTAGGCCCAAATGGTTTCGCTCTACGAGGTCAGTGAACTGCCAAAAACCTGCTCTATTTTCCCAGATTTTTCAGATTTCGACACATTTTGATATTTTGCCATTTTAGTGGTCTTAGAGTCAGAATTGGCCTTGGTCTATTTCTATGAAAAATTCTCATTTGAAACATTTGAAACATCATTTACCTAGCCAAAATTGCTTCGCTCCAACAAGTCAGAAAACTGCCAAATACACGATTTCACCTATCTTCACATTCTAGCCAAATATCTTGCCATGCATGTTTACAAAATCTCATGTACACACATATATCACAAGTACAGAGGTAAAAATAGACATTTAAAGGCATGCATGTGGTTTTTGAAAGCTTTTCAAAGAAGTTTTAGCCCTCACCTTATCAAGACAACAATGAAGATGCACAAAACTCTTGATGATGCACAAGGTCGTCCTTTTTCCTTGCTTAGCCGAGAGACAACTTGAGATTCTCTAATTCATTAGCTTAGTAGCCATGTTCTTAGTATGTGCAAGTGGCTAGAACAAAAAGAAAACGAAATAGGAGCTACCAAACATACCTAAGCCGAAATGAAGGTCCTATGAGCTTGCATGTGTGTCTTTTGCATTCTAGCTTGCTTGGTCGAGTTCCTTAGTAGCTTGAAGGTCTTGAAGAATCTTAGGATGATGAACCTAAGCTATGGAGTGTAGAATTGCAGCTAAGGCCGAGAGAGAGAGAGAGAGAGAGAAGAAATGAGAGAGTGAGAGAAAATGAGAGAAAAAGAGAAAGAATGGAAGAAAATGAAAAGCTTGAAGAATTTGATGCATGTGTCAGCCTAGGGCTTGCGAAATTCAGAATTTGTGTCATCTAAAGCATGCTTTGACTTGTTTTTAGCATGTATTTTGCAATGGCCGAGAATGGTAGCATGGTGGCTAGTAAAATAATGCTTTGGTGTATGCAATAGTTATGACAATGTGAAGTTTTGTTTAAGCATGCATGAATTAATTATTGTTCAAATATTTGCTCAAGGTTCTTGATATGGTCGAACCTATGCTCATCAAAATCTGAATTTTTCTTTGTTTTAAGATTAATTTATTGTAGGTTAGATATATTTAATTGTAGGTCCATGGTTTTGCAAATAAAATAGGAATAAAGAATAAGAATGTTTAGGTGTTTGTGTAGATAGAATTGTTTATTGTTAGTGGATTTTGTAGAGAATTTGAATTAGGATTATAATAATAGTTAGTGGTGTTTGTAGAATTATTTTATAGTTTAGTGCTTTGTGTAGGATTCTTTATCGATTAGCGTGCGGGCACGCTTTCCTATGTCTATGGCACGCACTACGAGACACGCACAGAAATCAATACAAGGTACAAATCACGAGGTAGACACGAACTACGAGGTAAGACACGAACTTCAAGACTAAGGCACGTACTTCAAGACTAAAGCACACAATCCTAGGTGAATGCACGTAAACTAATGCAAGGCACGTAATTCAATGCAATGCACGTAAATCAATGCACGACTCTATATCTAGGTTAAGGTACGCAATTCAAGGTTAGGGCACACGAAACGAGGTAACGCACGTACATCGAGGTCAGGGTACGTATATCTAGGTATCGCACGTCAGTCGGGGATTAGGGCACACCATTCTAGGTCAAGGCATGAATGACGAGGCATGCACGAAAACCAAGACAGGGCACGTAATCCAAGGTCAGTCATATAATTCTTGGTCTATGGCACTCAAATCAAGGTAACACACGTTATTTGGGGTCGGGCCTCACATCCTCCCCTCCTTAAAGAATTTCATCCCGAAATTCATTCTTGCCTATTGAGGTCATTTAGATGGATTCAGACCCTTGTTATTCTTCCTGCTCCGGTTCATCCCGTGTTTGGTGATATTTTACCACAACCAATTCACTTCTTATGTTTCTCCAATCATTTAGTTCGGTGTGACCTCTACATTTACAGTTCTTTCCTTTGAACGACTATATTCCTTCCATTTGATCTTAAGGTCAAGTTCATTAACTAAGGTTAGAGTCTTCAAACGTAGTCATCAAAGCTGTATCGGTATTCTAACTATATAACTATAACTCCAGAATCATGACTCATGTTGTATCAAACTCGCCTTCATACCTCAAAAAGGAATATCACCATAATACCATGATCCTATGGTGACATACCCTAATTTCAAGACGATAGGTCGATATCCGATTTACATATCCTATCAACTAGCTTCAAAATTGTTAACACGTAGGACATAAAAAAGTTATGGATCATTTTCACAATATGACCCTATCTTCAAGAAGAACTCACCAAACAAACTAATCCATCTCAAATCGTCATCTATCGATAGTATCATAGTCCTTATCTCGTAGGTACATTAGATTAGCAAATTTTCTAATGACTAGTCTCCCGGTTACATGCTCATATTCATTAACATTCTTCCCCAGCTTCGTTAACCTTCAAGCTCGTAATCAAGAAGAAAGACCATTGAGATTCGTTAAACTGCACCTAAAATGTTAGGTCGAATAGAAGTGTAAGGAATTGAATTATGCATTAGATGACTAACGTTGCTAAAGGTCCTAAGTTGGATATCGATGATATTTAGAATCATGGTATTAATTTGGTGCCTCTCAGATTTAGTTGTGATTATGCAAAGTAAGTCATTCTATACACTCGTTGTTTGGATACCCTAGAGGATGTTAGAAAGTATATATCCTTAAGTAAAACCGATGGACATAGTATATAAGCCATGGAAATGATATTAAGCATCTGGTTGCAAAGTGGAGTCGATAGGGTATGATTAGTAATCCTAAATAGGTAATAGTGAGTATGCATGATGATTCATGGTGAACCCTAGGACCTAAGGTCGCTGAGTCTTGATGCTCTTAGCTAGTTGAACATGTAAATGAGAAGAGTAAGATTTCATATAGTTAAGATAGAGATGAATTAGAGTCATAATGACCCAAGAGACTATTGTTAGACCACTGTATCTATGTGCACCATTTCACATCTAGAAACTAGCGATTGGTAGACTTCGAATTGTGATCATTGAATAGAGGGGTGAATCTTGTAGTGATAGTTAAATGAGTGGTTGATTACTTTTGAAGTTCTATTAGGTTATGTTGAAGGATGCCTCGTGATCATAATTCTTATGTTGATATAACCTTGAAGTTATCTCGTGTAAGTATTTTATGAGCTCGATCATTTCGATACCCATTTATAGTCCTAGGATTGTTGTTGTACGGCCGGTAACCTAGTAAAGCATTGATATCACTTACATGGCGATGAACCCAGCTTAGTAACATTAATGTTGAAGATATGTTGGCGAGCATTAAGTGTTCAAATGAATGACTAGGTCGCTAAGTGAGTAGGACCATTGCCTTCTTAAGTATGATGTAGCCTTTGATTGAGGTGAGTGGAATTTATTTGAGGTTGAAACTATTCGCCTTAGGAGTTTTGGATAAGATTAAAAGAAATTCTAAAGCCTCGAGACGTGAAAATAGAGATTTGAATAAAGAAATAGATTGTGGACCACAAGCTGATGAAATTTACTTGTAAGAGTTGAACTAGTGCGACATGATTAGTTTGCCCATGCAATTTCAATGGCAATTTGTTGGTGGTACCTAATAAACCTTAGAGTTTGAGTTTCATGAATCTCAACGGTCTTTCTTCTTGATTACAAGTGTGAAGGTTAACGAAGCTGGGAAAGAATGTTAGTGAATAGGAGCCTATAACCGAGAGACTTGTCATTAGAAGATTTGCTGATCTAATGTACCTACGAGATAAGGACTATGATACTATTGATAGATGACGACTTGAGATGGATTAGTTTGTTTGGATGAGTTCTTCCTAAAATAGGGTTGTATTGTAGAAATGATTCATAACATGTGTAGGTCCTACGTGTTAACAATTTCGAAGCTAGTTGATAGGTTATGTAAATCGGATATAGACCTATCATCTTGAAATTAGTATATGTGACCATAGGATCATAGTATTATTGTGATATTCCTTTTGAGGTATGAATGCAAGATTGACACGACATAAGTCATGATTTTGGAGTAATAGTTATATGGTTAGAATACCGATGCAGCTTTGATGACTATGTATGGAGATTCTAACCTTAGTTAATGAACTTGACCTTAAGATCAAATGGAGAATATAGTCGTTCAAAGAAACGAATTGTAAATGCAGGGGCCACACCGAAATAAAGGATTGGAGAAACGTAGGAAGCGAATTGGTTGTGGTAAAAGAGATCACTGAACACGGGATGACCTAGAGTGGGAAATAACAAATGTCAGAATCCGTTTAAATGACCTCAACAGGTAAGAATGAATTTCGGGACGAAATTCTTTTAAGGAGGGGAGGATGTGAGGCCCGACCCCGAATAACGTGTCTTACCTCAATTTGCGTGCCTTAGACCCAAAATTGTATGACCGACCTTGGATTATATGCCCTGTCTTGGTTTTCGTGCAAGCCTCATCATACGTTCCCTGACTTCGATTTAAGTGCGATACCTCGATTTGTGTGCACTGATCTTGAACTGCGTGCCCTAACCTAGGTTTAAGAGTCGTACCTCAATTTGCGCGCATTGCATTGGATTACGTGCCTAGCATTAGTTTACATGCATTCACCTAGGGTTGCGTGCATTTGCATTAGAATCCGTGCATTTATCTTGAAGTACATGTCTACCTCGTAGTTCGTGTCTACCTCGTGATTCGTGCCTTGTATTGATTTTTATGCGTGTCTCGTAGTGCGTGCCCTAGACCTAAGAAAGCGTGCCCGCACGCTAACCAATAAAGAATCCTACACAAAGTACTAGACTATAAAATAATCCTACACAATCCACTAACTAATATTATATTCCTAATTCAAATTCTCTACAAAACCCACTAACTATTAAAATATTATATTCTTCCTAACACACTCAACTAACCAATAAACTATTATAAACCTAACCTATTATATTTTAAACACTCTTTATTCCTCACCAAACACAAGAATAGATAAAAATGCCCAAGGTGACAAAAATTTCAGCCTTGTACACTCCCAAGGCCGACACACTCATGCTTGCACACAAACACTTCAAGACTTCATCCAAACTATCACATTCTCTCACTTTCTCTGTCATTTTCGACCCTTGCATCCTCATGAGCTCCTAAGACTCCTAACAACTCTCAAGGACACTCTAGGACCCTCCCAAGATCGGCCATAGCAGCCCAAAGCAAGCAAGAAGCAAGAGAATCTCACCGAAGCTCATAAACTCTTAATTTTCGGCCTAAGGTAAGTCTTGATAGTTTTCTTCCATTTCCTTTGGTTTCACATACATACAAACCCTCCTCTCATGCTAACTAAGCTAGAAATTAAAGTAGGACAAGCCATCTCTCGGCCAAAGCAAGGAGAAAGCCCTTTGTGCATTTTGAAGAGCATTTGTGCACCTTCATTATTGTCTTGCTAAGGTGAGGGTTAATCCTTTTTTTAAAGCTTTCAAAAACCACATGCAAGCCTTCATATGTCTATATTTACCTCTGTACTTGTGATATATGTGTGTACTTGAGCTTTTGTAACCATGCATGGCAAGATATTTGGCTAGAACTTGAAGATAGGACGAATTGCAAAATCTGAGCAGTTTTTTGACTTGTTGGAGCGAAGCAATTTTGGCTAGGTAAATGATGTTGAAAATGCGTGAAAATTTGTAGGTGACTATTTTTGCCAGTTCTGAGAAATTTTCGTAGAAATAGGCCAAGGTCAATTCTGACTCTAAGACCCATAAAATGGCAAAATATCAAAATGTATCGAAATCTGGAAAATCTGGGAAAATAGAGCAGGTTTTTGGCAGTTCACTGACCTCGTAGAGCGAAACCATTTTTGCCTAGTAAACGAGGTTGAAAATGTATTAAATTTGGTAGGCTATTATAATTTTCAGTTCTGGACATTTTTGTCAGAAATAGACTAAGGCTGAATCTGAACCTAAGGCCCTCAAAAATGACAAGTATTGAAATGTATACAAATCTGGACAGTTTTGTGCAGTCTCACAGTTTTGGCTATAAATCTTGAATCCGAACTCCAAATGATGCGAGGTTTGTTTATGGATTTAGTTCACTTAATAAGCTTTAATTTGAAATTTTGTTCACTGGAATTGGAGATTGTTTGCTTGTCTAAATGATTGTGGGAAAACAGACCATTGCAGTGAGGTTTGTATCTAGTGATATGCTTTGAAAATTATTGTAACTTCTCTTGTGGTATTAAATGCTTCGGATTGTGGCACTTGGATGTTGTGTGGAGTGTTTTGGATGTTGAGGATGTTTTAATTGATCGATTCATGGCTTGGGTTTAATTATTTGTCAACTTGTGGCTTAATCGCACGTGTAAGCATGAAACGAAACCCTATCAGCTATGAAAACTCGCTAAGCGTTGATCCTATGGTTATTGTGTTTAATTGTATGATTCGTGGGCTGCCTAATAAATGTTAAGTATGCGTGAAATGGTTTAAGAGTTGCTTGTGGTGTTTAGCGAACGAAACCGACCCCGAGCACGGCTTAGCAAACCCTAATGGCCCCGTAGGTCCCCGAGCCATAAATCGTTCTTTTGTGAATTATGAATGATATTGAGGAAGATTAATAGGCTGCCCGTATATGTCCTTATAGCCCTAAATGTGATCCCCGACAATTACATGTTGATAAGTAAACTTTGCTTGCACTCGGTCTAAAGTAAGCGTCGTTGCATGCTTGTACAATCTATTTCTTGATTTCGTGAACCCCGAAATGTGCTATATGACTTGATTTACTTGTGTTACATGGCTGCCCGTTTAATATTAATTTGACTCCATGTGTTTTACAAGTGAAATTACATGTCAAAGCATGCCTTGTGTGTTTACTTGTCAACGTACGATCTTATAACTGCTCGGAGGCAACCTACTTTGTTGTCCTCCTAATGTGATATGTTAAATGTTATAAATGTGCATTGCACACAAGGTTGCAACCTTTCATTGTGGCATGGTAGCGTTTCACGCACGTCGGGTGGCATCGGGCTTACCGGTGCTACCGTGACTACCATGATCCAATTCCCTCTCTCGCTTGGCATTCCACCCTTAGAGAGTTGGGTCGTAGGTTTTCGGGGTACATCCGGAGTACACCCAAATGGGAGCGATAAGTGGATTATTGAAGTCGGCCGCAACAATCGTATCGATATCGATATTGAGAGCAAATGTTCACCGTATCCTTAAAATGATTGGTAATTGTATATGTTGCTCAATTTGATTCTTATACATTGCGTACCTTATTACTTATAATACGTGACATGTTTTCAAAAGGGGTTTTTCATAAGTTTAACCGGAAAAGGATTTCAAAACGTTATCTCTTGTTCCCTCTCGCTGAGTTCATAAGGACTCACCTTGTTTTTTTGTCACAGGTGCATCAGATTTGGAACAGATACCCGAAGTAAATGTGCTTGTTGACGATTCCTTGGAGTGACTACGTGCTTTTATGCTTTGCCTGAAAGTGGTTGCTATATGGATGTTGTGTTTGATTGCAAACTATTCATTTTATTGATGTAAATGACCCCGTTGTAATTTGGGTCTAATTTTGGGATTGTACTATCTATAACCGGACGAACTTCTTATTTGGTTATTTGCTTTCATTATCTTGAATAGTAGCTATCGTAGGCAATTAAACCACTAGGTAAAAAATCAACTAAATCAATTCTATCTAATTCTACTTAGGTGCTTATTTGTAAACTAAAGAATAATAGGTACTTGCATGATAGGAAATTGATAAATAAACCGGACACAGTTATCATGCTAGGCTTATTAACCAAACAAGACTTTCAAGATAGACTAGTAGGCATATCGGTTGATGACAAAATAGGAGTCCTTAATTCTTATTATGCAAGCACCTGTTATCCTTTAGCTTACGAACGAGCACCTAAGTGAAATTAGATAGGTTAACTTATTTGATTCTTCACCTAGTGGTTTAAACGCCTACGATAACTACTAACCAAGATAATGAAAACAAAGCAACCAAATAAAGAGTTCGTCCGGTTATAATCAGTACAAGCCAAAATTAGACCGAAATTACAACGGGGTCATTTACATCAACAAAATAAACAGTCTGCAATCAAACACAACATCCCTAATAGCATTCATGTACACGGAAAGCACGCAATGCATATAGTCGTTCCGAAGGTTCATCAACTAGCACATTTGCTTCGAGTACCTTTTTCCAAATCTGTTTCACCTTAGCCTATTGATGGTTAATGATCCACAAACACTCTTCAAAATGCACAAAGGGAGCTTCTTCCTTGCTTTGGCCGAGAGATATCTTGATTTTCTTAGGCCGAAAATGATGAGTTTTGTGAGCTTGTGTGCGTTTTTGAGCTAGTTGCCTTGCTTGTGCTTGCTATGGCCGAGCTTGGGAGAGCCTTAGAGAGTTTTTAGGAGTCTTGAATGCTCAAGGGGCTGCCATGGTCGAAAATGAGAGAGAAGGAGAGAGAATGAGAGAGTTTGTGAGGAAAAGTGAAGTTTTATGTGTGTGTGTGTGTGTGTGCTCGGTTTTGGTGAGTTGAAAGAGCATGTGTGAGATGTTTTTGATGTAAAAATCTGAATTTTAATTGTATTTGGGTGCCTTGGTCGAAAATGAGGGCTAGGGTAGTGCGTGGTGTGTATTTTTTATGCATTCTTGAGCTTTGTGAGGAATATTGAGTGTTTAAAATATGATTGTTTTTGTTTGTCTATCTTAGGTAGCATGGTGTCTTGTGTTGTCATAGGAATGTTGGGAAATTAGGGAATCTAGGTAGAATAAAATATAGGAATGTTTGTTGATGAGTTTGAATTATGAATAGAATAATAGATAGTGGGAAATGTAGGAATAGTTTAGTGTTATTTTATTGTTAGTGGAGTTTGTAGAGAATTTGAATTAGGAATATAATATTGGTTAGTGGATTGTGTAGGATTATTTTAGTGTCTAGTGCTTTGTGTAGGATTCTTTCTTGATTAATGTGGTGGCACGGATTCCTAGGTATAGGGCACGAATTACGGGGTAGACACGAACTACAAGGTAAGACACGAATTTCAAGACTAAGGCACGTACTTCAAGACTAATGCACGCAATCCTAGGTGAATACACGTAAATCAATGCAAGGCACGTAATTCAATGCAATGCACTCAAATCAAGGCACGACTCTATATCTAGGTGAAGGTACGCAGTTCAAGGTTAGGGCACATGAAACGAAGTAACGCACGCAATTCGAAGTCAAGGCAAGTAAGTCGAGGATTAGGGCACGTAAGTCGAGGTCAAGGCATGTATGACGTGGTATGCATGAAAACCAAGACAGGGCACGTAATCCAAGGTCGGTCATATAATTTTGGGTATATGGCACGCAAATCGAGGTATGACACGTTATTTGAGGTCGAGCCTCACATCCTCCCCTCCTTAAAAGAATTTCGTCCCGAAATTCATTCTTACCTATTGAGGTCAGTTAGATGGGTTCTGGCCATTGATATTTCTACTCCGGGCTGTTGCTCGCTCCATGATCCCCTTTTCCAAAACTGATTCACTTCCAAACTTTCTCCAATCGTTAATTTGGTGTGACCCCTACATTTATAGTTCGTTCCTTTGAACGGCTCTATTTTCTGCAATTGATCTTAAGGTCGAGTTCATTAACTAAGATTAGAATCTCCAAACATAATCATCAAAGCTGCATCGGTATTCTAATAATATAACTATAACTCCAAAATCATGACTTATGTCATGTCAATCTTGCATTCATACCTCAAAAGGAATATCACAATAATTCCTTGATCCTTTGGTGACATACACTAATTTCAAGATAATAGCTCTATATCCGATTTACATATCCTATATACTAGCTTCAAAACTGATATCACATAGGTCATACACATGTTTGAATTATTTCCACAATACAACCCTATTTTCAGGAAGAACTCACCAAACAAACTAATCCATCTCAAGTCGTCATCTATCGATAGTATCATAGTCCCTATCTCGTAGGTACATTAGATTAGCAAATCTTCTAATGACAAGTCTCTCGGTTACAGACTCCTATTCACTAACATTCTTTCCCAGCTTCGTTAACCTTCACGCTCGTAATCAAGAAGAAGGACCGTTGAGATTCGTTAAACTCAAACTCTAAGGTTTATTAGGTACCACCAACAAATTGCCATTGAAATTGCATGGGTAAACTAATCATGTTGCACTAGTTCAACTCTTACAAGTAAATTCCATCAGCTTGTGATCCACAATCTATTTCCTTATTCAAATCTCTATTTTCAAGTCCCGAGGCTTCATAATTTCTTTTAATCTTATCCAAAACTCCTAAGACGAATAGTTTCGACCTGAAGAATTGCCGGGTTTGCCTTCGGATCGGGAGATCGAGTTTGTAATAGAATTACTGCCTGGCACCCAACCAATATCTAAAGCTCCCTATCGTATGGTACCAGCCAAATTACAAGAACTAAAGGACCAGTTGCAAGGATTATTGAAGAAAGGGTTTGTTCAACCGAGCTCTTCTCCGTGGGGTGCACCAGTCCTATTTGTGAAGAAGAAAGATGGAACGTTGAGGTTATGCATTGATTACCGAGGATTGAACCAGGTGACCGTTAAGAATAAATACCCACTTCCTCTGATCGACGAATTGTTTGATCAACTTCAGGGAGCCAAAGTGTATTCGAAGCTCGACTTGAGGCAAGGGTACTATCAGTTGCGAATCAAAAAGGAGGATGTGCCTAAAACGGCTTTCAGGACGAGATATAGGCATTATGAATATGTGGTGATGCCATTTGGACTAATTAATGCGCCTGCAGCTTTTATGGACTTGATGCACAGGGTGTTTCAACCCTACTTGGACCAATTTGTGGTGATCTTTATTGATAATATTTTGGTATACCCGAAATCCGAGGTTGAGCATGAACAACATCTGCGATTGGTACTGCAGAAACTTCGAGAGCATCAATTGTACGCGAAATTTAGCAAATGTGAATTTTGGTTGCAGCAGATTGCATTTTTGGGGCACATCATATCCCAAGAGGGAATAGCAGTGGATCGAGCAAAAATAGAAGCAATGATGTCTTGGAAGAAGCCGGAAAATGTTACGGAGGTTCGGAGTTTTCTTGGTCTAGCCGGCTATTATTGGAGGTTCATGAAGGATTTCTCAAAGATTGCAGGACCGCTTACTAAGCTCACTAAAAAGAAAACAAAGTTCGTGTGGGATGACAAGTGTGAGAGCAGCTTTCAAGAATTGAAGAAAAGATTAACTATCGCACCTGTTCTTGCATTGCTTGAAGGGAGTCAAGGCTTTGTAATCTATAGCGATGCTTCAAAAGAAGGACTGGGTTGTGTGTTGATGCAAAATGGTAGGGTGATTGCATATGCTTCTAGGAAATCGAAGCCCTACGAACTGAATTACCCGACGCATGATTTGGAGTTAGCGGCTATTGTGTTTGCATTCAAGAAATGGTGGCACTATCTGTGGGGTAACAAGTTCGAGGTGTTTACTGATCACAAGAGCTTGAAATACTTGTTCTCACAAAAAGAGTTGAACATGAGGCAAAGATGGTGGATGGAGCTTTTGGATGATTATAACTGCACAATCAATTATGTGCCCGGTAAAGCAAATGTAGTTGCGGATGCCTTAAGCCGGAAGGCGAGCATGGCCAGAGTCGAGGTTAAAGTGCGGGAGATGTTCGAAGAAGCATTCATGTGGAAACCTCAAGTGACTCAAAAAGGGTTACTATTTGCCACTACACAAGTTCAGTCGACCTTGTTGTCTGAATTACGAGAGGCTCAACAGAAGGACCAACAGTTTCAGAAGATTTGCAACCGGATGCTTTAATCTCATTTCCATGGTTTATATACTAGGTCCATCAGTCTTACTTAAGGATATATGCTTTCTAACATCCTCTAGGGTATCCAAACAACGAGTGCATAGAATGACTTACTTTGCATAATCACAACTAAATCTGAGGGGCACCAATTTATTACCATGATTCTTAATATCACCAATATCCAACTTAGGACCTTAGCAACGTTAGTCATCTAATGCATAATTCAATACCTTACACTTCTATTCGACCTAACATTTTAGGTATAGTCTTTTGAACACAAGTTCTAGCTATGTGAATTCCTCGATTCCAACATCCCTATATCTTGTTATACTAAAGATTCATCAACCTTGTTAAACTTAGTCTCCAGAGTTGCCTACATGTCTTGAGGTTATCCATTGTTAAGTCACTTAAATATACTATTCATGATTTAATAATCTAACCCCTATCCATTGATATCACTTATATGGCGATGAACCCAGCTTAGTAACATTAATGTTGAAGATATATTGGCGGGCATTAAGTGTTCGAAGGAATGACTAGGTCGCGAAGTGAGTAGGACCATTGTCCTCTTAAGTATGATGTAACCTTGGATTGAGGTGAGTAAAATTTATTTGAGATTGAAACTATTCGCCTTAGGAGTCTTGGTTAAGATTAAAAGAAATTCCAAAGCTTCGTGACTTGAAGATAGAGATTTGAATAAGGAAATAAATTGTGGATTACAAGTTGATGAATTCACTTGTAAGAGTGGAACTAGTGCAACATGATTAGTTTATCCATGCAATTTCGATGGCAACTTGTTCGTGGTACTTAATAAACCTTAAAGTTTGAGTTTAACAAATCTCAACGGTCTTTCTCCTTGATTATGACTTTGAAGGTTAACGAAGCTGGGAAAGAATGTTAGTGAATAGGAGACTGTAACCGAGAGACTTGTCATTAGAAGATTTGCTAATCTAATGTACCTACGAGATAGGGACTATGATACTATCGATAGATGACGACTTGAGATGGATTAGTTTGTTTGGTGAGTTCTTCCTAAAAATAGGGTCGTATTGTGGAAATAATTCATAACATGTGTATGACCTATGTGATATCAGTTTTGAAGCTAGTAGATAGGATATGTAAATCGGATATAGACCTATTATCTTGAAATTAGCGTATGTCACCAAAGGATCATGGTATTATTGTGATATTCCTTTTTGAGGTATGAATGCGAGTTTGATACAACATGAGTCATGATTTTGGAGTTATAGTTATATAGTTAGAATACCGATGCATCTTTGATGACTAGGTACGGAGATTTTAACCTTAGTTAATGAACTTGACCTTAAGATCAAATGGAAGGAATAGAGTCGTTCAAAGGAAAGAACTGTAAATGTAGAGGTCACACCGAACTAAATGATTGGAGAAACATAGGAAGTAAATTGGTTGTGGTAAGAGATCACCAAACACGGGACGAACCAGAGTAGGAAGAATAACAAGGGTCAGAATCAGTCTAAATAACCTCAATAGGCAAGAATGAATTTCGGGACGAAATTCTTTTAAGTAGGGGAGGATATAAGGCCCGACTCCGAATAACGTGTGTTACTTGGATTTACGTGCTATAGACCCAGAATTATATGACCGACCTTGGATTACGTGCCCTGTCTTGATTTTTGTGCATGCCTCGTCATTCGTGCCTTGACCTAGAATGGTGTGCCCTAATCCCTGACTGACGTGCGATACCTAGATATATGTACCCTGACCTCGATGTACGTGCGTTACCTCATTTCGTGTGCCCTATCCTTGAACTGTGTACCTTTACCTAGATATAGAGTCGTGCCTTGATTTGTGTACATTGCATTGAATTACGAGCCTTGCATTGGTTTACGTGCATTCACCTAGGATTGCGTGCATTAGTCTTGAAGTACGTGCCTTAGTCTTGAAGTTCGTGTCTTACCTCGTAATTCGTGTCTACCTCGTAATCTGTGCCCTAGACTTATGAATCTGTGCCACCACGTTAATCAATAAAGAATCCTACACAAAGCACTAGACACTAAAATAATCCTACACAATCCACTAACCAATATTATATTCCTAATTCAAATTCTCTACAAACTCCACTAACAATAAAATAACACTAAACTATTCCTACATTTCCCACTATCTATTATTCTATTCATAATTCAAACTCATCAACAAACATTCCTATATTTTATTCTACCTAGATTCCCTAATTTCTCAACATTCCTATGACAACACAAGACACCATGCTACCTAGGATAGACAAACAAAAACAATCATATTTTAAACACTCAATATTCCTCACAAAGCATAAGAATGCATAAAAAATACACACCACACACTACCCTAACTCATCATTTTCGACCAAATCACCCTAAGCATGCCTCACAATTCAAAATTGCACAATTGACAAAGCAAAAATCAGATTTGAAAGGCTCAAGGCCAACACACACACACATAAGCATCAATTCTCTCTCAAACTCTCTTTTTCCTCTCAAACTCTCCCATTCTCTTTCCATTTTCGACCAAGGCAGCCTTTGAGCTCCCAAGAATCCTCAAAAGCTCTCAAGGACTCTCTAAGACTCTCCCAAGCTCGGCCATAGCAAGCCATAGCAAGCAAACACGCAAGAAAGTCTCATACAAGCTCATAACTCATCATTTTTGGCCTGGGTAAAGTTTTGATGGTTTTCTTCCATTTCTTTTTGTTCTAAACACATGCACACCTTCTACACAAGCTAACTAAGCTAGGATTTAAGGGAAAACAAGATACCTCTTGGCCAAAGCAAGGAAAAAGGTCCAGTTGTGCGATTCAAAGAGCATTTGTGCATCTTCATCTATCGATTTGCTAAGGTGAGAGTTAAACTCTTTTCAAAGCTTTCAAAAACCACATGCAAGCCTTCATATGTCTATATTTACCTCTGTACTTGTGGTATATGTGTGTACATGAGCTTTTGTAACCATGCATGGCAAGATATTTGGCTAGAACTTGAAGATAGGTAAAATCGCGCAAATGACAGGTTTCTTACTTGTTAGAGCAAAGTGAATTTGGCCTGGTAAATGATGTTGAAAATGCATGAAAATTGGTAGGTGACTATTTTTTCCCGTTCTGAGAATTTTTCATAGAAATAGGCCAAGGACAATTCTGACTCTAAAACCCCTAAAATGCCCAAATATCAAAAGGTGCCGAAATCTGGAAAATCTGGGAAAATGGAGCAGGTTTTTGGCAGTTCACTGGCCTTGTAGAACGAAACCATTTTGGCTTAGTAAATGATATTGAAAAAGAATGAAATTTGGTAGAATGCTATAATTTTCAGTTCTGGACATTTTTGTCAGAAATATACTAAAGCTAAATCTGACCCTAAGGCCCTCAAAAATGGAAAGTATTAAAATGTGTACGAATCTGGACAGTTTTGCGCAGTCTCATGGTTTTGGCTATAACTCTTGAATCCGAACTCCAAATGATGCGAGGTTTGTTCCTATATTTTAATCACTCATTATGATTTAATTTGACATTTTTTTCACTGAATTTTGAGATTGTTTGCTTGTCTAATCGAATGTGGGAAAACAGACCATTGCAGTGAGGTTTTTGTTTAGTGATGTGCTTAGAATCATGTTGAGACCTTGCTTGTGGTGTTGAATGCTTGAAATTGTGGCACTTAGATGATGTGTGGACTGTTGTGGTTGATTGAGGTTGCTTAATTTAACCAATGCATGGCTTGGGTTAAGTACGTGACAACTTGTGGCTTAATCGCACGTGTAAGCATGAATTGAAACTCTATTGACTATGAAATTTTGGTAAGTGATGATCATATGGCTAATGTGTTTAATTGTGTGATTAGTAGGCTACCTAATAAATGTTGAGTATGCTTGAAATGGTTTAAGAGTTGCTTGTGTTGCTTAGCAAACGAAACCAACCACAAGCACGGCCTAGTAAACCCTAATGGCCCCGTAGGTTCCCGAGTCATAAACCATTCTTTTGTGAATTATAAATGATGTTGAGGAAGATTAATAGGCTGCACGGAATTGTTTTTATAACTCTAAATATGATTCCCGATGATTGCACGTTGATAAGTGAACTATTCTTTTACCCGGTTTTGTATAAGTGTCGTAGCATGCTTGTATGATCTCAACACTTGATATGTGAACTAAAATGAGCTACATGACTTGTTTATACGATGATTACTTGGCTGCCCGTGAAAGTTTAATAGCTTCCAAATTGATATATGAAATGATTATATGTTCTTACAATGCCTTATGTGCCAATATGTCACCATATACTTGCTCGGAGGCAACCTACTTTGTTGTCCTCCCAATGTGAAATGTTAAATGGCATACATGTGCATTGCATACAAGGTTGCAACCTTTCATTTTGGCATGGTAGCGTTTCACGCAAGCCGGGCGGCATCGGACTTGCCGGTGCTACTGTGACTACAATGGTCCAATTTTCTCTCTCGCTTGGGGGCTAGACTTCCTCGGAGAGTTGGGTTGTAGGATTTCAGGGTACATCCGGAGTACACCCATTTGGCGTGATAAGTGGATGATTTGAAGTCGGCCGCAACAACTATTATTGGAAATGAACTTGAACGGCAGAAACTAAGTGCTATGCGGGGAAAAGTGCTATACCTAAATGTGGTGGGAGCTACCTCTTGAGCCCGTAGGATCCACCTCTAGAGTCCTATACGTATCAAACTGTATCCTTTTCACTATATGTTTTAAGTACTCTCGCTTGGTTCCTAGAGGACCTCGGGGAGGAAAGATGGGTAAATGTGTTTATTTATATTTATGTTATGTTACGAACTTGCTTATTTCATATGACATTTTTTCAAAAGGGTTTTTTATAAGATTAACTGGGAAAGAGTTTTTAAATCGTTATCTCTCGTTCTCCCTCGCTGAGTTCATAAGGACTCACCCTCTTTTATCATCACAGGTGAAGAAGATTTGGAACAGGTACCCGAAGAGAATGTGCCTGTCGATGATTCCTTGGAGTGATTATGTGCTTTATATGCCTTGCTTGACAGTGGCTGTTTTGTGAACGTTGTGTTTGCTTTGAAGAATACTTATTTTGTTGATGTAAATGACTCCATTGTAATTTGGGTCTAATTTTGGGATTGTACTATCTATAACCAGACGAACTCTTTATTTGGTTGTTTACTTTCATTATCTTGAATAGTAGCTATCGTAGGCAATTAAACCACTAGGTAAAAAAATCAACTAAGTTAATTCTATCTAATTTCACTTAGGTGCTCATTTGTAAACTAAAGGATAATAGGTACTTGCATTATAGGAAATTGGCAAATAAACGGGACATAGTTATCATGCTAGGCTTTTAAACAAACAAGACCTTCAAGATAGACTAGTAGGCATATCGGTTGATGACAAAATAGGAGTCCTTAATGGAATTGGATTAATGATTGGAATAATTGAGGTGTTTATAAATTAGGTCAAACTAAAAGGTCCTAACTACAACCGTTATGCTGACGATTTTTCGAAGAATCTTTTGGGGATCTAGACCAACGTTAAGTAACAAATCATAACAAATGGCTAAGTACGTGAAATAACATAAAGGATTTACGTCATACCTTAGTCTAGCCTCTATTGGTCGGGTTAGCACGTCACACCTATATTATAATGGAATAATATAGGTGTCACACCCCAACCCGACCTATGCAGGTTAGACTAGGGTGTGATCTAATCATTCACGTTCTTTTACGATTATAACCGGTTAACAAAGGTTAAGCGTATCCGTTAGACTAGAACTCCAAAATTTTTTTGAAAAACTGGCAGTATAACGGCTGTAGTTAGGACCTTTTAGTTTGACCTAATTTCTAAACGCCTCGATTATTCCAATCATTAATCCAATTCCATTAAGGACTTCTATTTTGTCATCAACCGATATGCCTACTAGTCTATCTTAAAAGTCTCGTTTGGTTAAAAGCCTAGCATGATAACTATGTCCCGTTTATTTGCCAATTTCCAATAATGCAAGTACCGATTATCCTTTAGTTTACAAATGAGCATCTAAGTGAAATTAGATAGAATTAACTTAGGTGATTTTTTTACCTAGTGGTTTAATTGCCTACGATAGCTACTATTCAAGATAATGAAAGTAAACAACCAAATAAAGAGTTCGTCCGGTTATAGATAATACAATCCAAAAATTAGACCCAAATTACAATGGAGTCATTTACATCAACAAAATAAGTATTCTTCAAAGCAAACACAATATTCACAAAATAGCCACTGTTAAGCAAGGCACATAAAGCACATAATCACTCCAAGGAATCATTGACAGGCACATTCTCTTTGGGTACCTGTTCCAAATTTCTTCACCTGTGATGATAAAAGAGGGTGAGTCCTTATGAACTCAGCGAGGGAGAACGAGAGATAACGATTTAAAAACTCTTTCCCAGTTAATCTTATAAAAAACCCTTTTGAAACATGTCATATGAAATAAGCAAGTTCATAACATAACATAAATATAAATAAACACATTTACCCATATTTCCTCCCCAACCCGACCTATGGAGGTTAGACTAGGGTGTGATCTAATCATTCACGTTCTTTTACAATTATAACCGGTTAACGAAGGTTAAGCTTATCCGTTAGACTAGAACTCCAAAAAATTTCTGAAAAACCGGCAGCATAACGGCTGTAGTTAAGACCTTTTAGTTTGACCTAATTTCTAAACGCCTCAATTATTCCAATCATTAATTCAATTCCATTAATGACTCATATTTTGTCATCAACCGATATGCCTACTAGTCTATCTTGAAAGTCTCGTTTGGTTAATAAGCCTAGCATGATAATTATGTCCCGTTGATTTATCAATTTCCTATCATGCAAGTACCTATTATCCTTTAGTTTACAAATAAGCACCTAAGAGAAATTAGATAGAATTGACTTAGTTGATTTTTCACCTTGTGGTTTAATTGCCTACGATAGCTACGTTTCAAGATAATGAAAGCAAAACCAAATAAAGAGCTAGTCCGGTTATAGATAGTACAATCCAAAATTAGACCCAAATTACAACGGGGTCATTTACATCAACAAAATAAGTAGTCTTCAGAGCAAACACAACGTTCATAGAACAGCCACTAACAAACAAGGCACATAAAGCAAATAATCACTCCAAGGAATCATCAACAGGCACATTCTCCTCGGGTACATGTTCCAAAATCTTATTCACCTGTGATGATAAAAGAGGGTGAGTCCTTATGAACTCAGCGAGGGGGAACGAGAGATAATGTTTTAAAAACTCTTTTCCGGTTAATCTTATGAAAATCTCTTTTTGAAAACATGTCACATATTACAATTAATAAAGTACGCAAAATATAAGAATCAAATTGAACAACATATACAATTACCAATCATTTCAAGGATATGGTGAGCTTTTGCTCTCAAGTTCAATCGGTGAGCATTTGCTCTCAATATCATTTTCGATAACAATTGTTGCGGCCGGCTTCAATCATCCACTTATCACTCCCAATTGGGTGTACTCCGGATGTACCCCGAAAACGTATGACCCAACTCTCCGAGAGTGGAATGCCAAGCGAGAGAGGGAATCGGATCATGGTAGTCACGGTAGCACCGGCAAGCCCGATGCCGCCCGGTGTGCGTGAAACACTACCATGACACAATGAAATGTTGCAACCATGTATGGAATGCACATTTGTAATATTTAACATATTACATTAGGAGGACAACAAAGTAGGTTGCCTCCAAGTAGTTATAAGATCACACGTTGCCAAGTAAATACACAAGGCATGCTTTGACATGTAATTTCACTTGTAAAACACATGGAGTCAAATTAATATTAAACGGGCAGCCATGTAACACAAGTAAATCAAGTCATATTACACATTTCGGGGTTCACGAAATAGATTATACAAGCATGCAACGACGCTTACTTTAGACCGGGTGCAAGCAAAGTCTACTTATCAACATGTAATCATCGGGGATCACATTTAGGGCTGTAAGGACATATACGGGTAGTCTATTAATCTTCCTCAATATCATTCATAATTCACGAAAGAACGGTTTATGACTCGGGGACCTACGGGGCCATTATGGTTTGCTAGGCCGTGATCGGGGCCGGTTTCATTCTCTAAACACCACAAGCAACTCTTAAACCATTTCACGCATACTTAACATTAATTAGGCAGCCCACAAATCACACAATTAAACTCAATAACCATAGGATCATCACTTAGCGAGTTTTCAAAGCCGATAGGGTTTCGTTCCATGCTAGCACGTGCGATTAAGCCACAAGTTGACAAATAATTAAACCCAAGCCATGAATCGATCAATTAAAACATCCTCAACATCCAAAACACTCCACACAACATCCAAGTGCCACAATCCGAAGCATTTAATACCACAAGAGAAGTTACAATAATTTTCAAAGCATATCACTAGATACAAACCTCACTGCAATGGTCTGTTTTCCCACAATCATTTAGACAAGCAAACAATCTCCAATTCCAGTGAACAAAATTTCAAATTAAAGCTTATTAAGTGAACTAAATCCATAAACAAACCTCGCATCATTTGGAGTTTGGATTCAAGAGTTATAGCCAAAACCGTGAGACTGCACAAAACTGTCCAGATTTGTAGACATTTCAATACTTGTCATTTTTCAGGGCCTTAGGTTCAGATTTAGCCTTAGTCTATTTCGGACGAAAATGTCTAGAACTGCAAATTATAGCAGCCTACCAAATTTCATACATTTTCAACATCGTTTACTAGGCCAAAATGGTTTTGCTCTACGAGGTGAGTGAACTGCCAAAAAACCTGCTCTATTTTCCCAGATTTTCCAAATTTCGACACATTTTGGTATTTTCCCATTTTAGTTGCATTAGAGTCAGAATTGGCCTTGGCCTATTTCTATTAAAAATGCTCAGAACTGCTAAAAATAGTCACCTACCAATTTCCACACATTTTCAACATCATTTACCTAGCCAAATTTTCTTTGCTCCAACAAGTCAGAAAACTACCCAGATTTCGCGATTTGTCCTATCTTCAAGTTCTAGCCAAATCTCTTGCCATGCATGGTTACAAAAGCTCAAGTGCACACATATATCACAAGTACAGAGGTAAATATAGACATATGAAGTCTTGCATATAGTTTTTGAAAGCTTTTTTAAAAAGGATTAACCCTCACCTTAGCAAGACAATAATGAAAATGCACAAATGCTCTTCAAAATGCACAAATGGGCTTCCTCCTTACTTTGGCTGAGAGATGGCTTGTCCTACTTTAATTTCTAGCTTAGTTAGCATGAGAGGAGGGTGTGCATGTGTGTGAAACCAAAAGAAATGGAAGAAAACTATCAAGACTTACCTTAGGCCGAAAATGAAGAGTTTATGAGCTTCAGGTGAGATTTTCTTGCTTCTTGCTTGCTTTGGGCTGCTATGGCCGATCTTGGGAGGGTCCTAGAGTGTCCTTGAGAGTTGTTAGGAGTCTTGGGAGCTCATGAGGATGCAAGGGTCGACAATGAGAGAGAAAGTGAGAGTTTGGATGAAGTCTTGAAGTGTTTGTGTGCAAGCATGAGTGTGTCGGCCTTGGGAGTATACAAGGCTGAAATTTTTTTCACCTTGGGCATTTTTATCTTTTTTTGTGTTTGGTGAGGAATAAAGAGTGTTTAAAATATAATTGTTTGTGTAGGTTTTCTTGTTGGACGTGTAGGCCTTGTGTGTATGTGTATTGTTTTTTTTTTTTTTTTTTTGAATTCTAGTGTTTGGTGATAGATTAAAGTATATTTGAAATATTGGGTGAGTATTATAGTGTTTTGTGTAGGTTTATTATAATTTATTGGTTAGTTGAGTGTGTTAGGAAGAATAGAATATTTTAATAGTTAGTGGGTTTTGTAGAGAATTTGAATTAGAAATATAATATTAGTTAGTGGATTGTGTAGGATTATTTTATAGTCTAGTGCTTTGTGTAGGATTCTTTATTGACTAGCGTGCGGGCATGCTTTCCTATGTCTATGGCACGCACTACGAGACACACACAAAAATTAATACGGGGCATGAATCACGATGTAGACACGAATTTCAAGACTAAGGCACGTACTTCAAGACTAATGCACGCAATCCTAGGTGAATGCACGTAAATCGAGGTACGACTCTTAAACCTAGGTTAGGGCACGCAGTTCAAGGTCAGTGCACATAAATCGAGGTATCACACTTTAATCGAAGTCAGGGCATGTATGACGAGGCATGCACGAAAATCAAGACAAGGCATGTAATCCAAGGTCAGTTATATAGTTCTGGGTCTAACACACGCAAATCGAGGTAAGACACGTTATTCAGGGTCGGGCCTCACATCCTCCCCTCCTTAAAAAAATTTCATCCCGAAATTCATTCTTACCTGTTGAGGTCTTTTAAACAGATTCTGACCTTTGTTATTTCCCACTCTAGGTTGTCCCGTATTCAGTGATCTCTTTTACCACAACCAATTCGCCTCCTGTTGTTGAAAGTACATTATTGATACTGAATCAACCTATTAGGGTGTTAATTGGTCCAGGTGCTACTCATTCCTTTATTACTCCCTTATGTGTGCAACGTGTAAAATTACAAGTTGAATGTTTGCCTTACGAAGTAGAAGTCGGTACTTCAATTGGGTCTAAGCTTGTGACTAGTTCAGCTTATAAAGCATGTAAAATCCAAATTAAGGATAGGGTATTCTCAGCCAATCTTGTTGTATTACCATTTCAAGACTATGAAGTCATCTTAGTGATGGACTGGTTGGCAAAGCATCATGGCCAACTAGATTGTCAGACAAAGATTGTAACATTCCAGATATCTGGTCAACCAATATTGGAGGTAATGGGTCGAAGAGACTTCACCGGGAGTTCCATCATTTCATCTACAAAAGCAGTGAAGTCCTTGAGAAAAGGATGTAATGGATACTTAGCTTATCTCATCAACAAGCCATCGGACAAAGCTAAGTTGGAGGAGGTGCCAGTGATTAAAGATTATGCGGATGTGTTTCCAGAAGAATTGCCTGGTTTACCCCAAAATCGGGAGATCGAGTTCATTATAGAATTACTGCCTGGCACCCAGCCAATATCTAAAGCTTCCTATCGTATGGCACCAGCCGAATTACAAGAACTGAAGGACCAGTTGCAAGGATTATTGAAGAAAGGGTTTGTTCAATCGAGCTCTTCTCCGTGGGATGCACCAGTCCTATTTGTGAAGAAGAAAGATGGAACGTTGAGGTTATGCATTGATTACCGAGGATTGAACCAGGTGACCGTTAAGAATAAATACCCACTTCCTCTGATCGACGAATTGTTTGATCAACTTCAGGGAGCCAAATTGTATTTGAAGCTCGACTTGAGGCAAGGGTACTATCAGTTGCGAATCAAAAAGGAGGATGTGCCTAAAACGGCTTTCAGGACGAGATATAGGCATTATGAATATGTGGTGATGCCATTTGGACTAACTAATGCCCCTACATCTTTTATGGACTTGATGAACAGGGTGTTTCAACCCTACTTGGACCAATTTGTGGTGATCTTTATTGATGATATTTTGGTATACTCGAAATCTGAGGCTGAGCATGAACAACATCTGCGATTGGTATTGTAGAAACTTCGAGAGCATTAATTGTATGCAAACTTTAGCAAATGTGAATTTTGGTTGCAGCAAATTGCATTTTTGGGGCACATCATATCCCAAGAGGGAATAGCAGTGGATCCAGCAAAGATAGAAGCGGTGATGTCTTGGAAGAAGCCGGAAAATGTTACAGAGGTTCGGAATTTTCTCGGTTTAGCCGGCTATTATCGAAGGTTCGTGAAGGATTTCTCAAAGATTGCAGGACCGCTTACAAAGCTCACCCAAAAGAAAACAAAGTTCGTGTGGGATGACAAGTGTGAGAACAGTTTCCAAGAATTGAAGAAGAGATTGACTACCGCACCTGTTCTTGCATTGCCTGAAGGGAATCAAGGCTTTGTAATCTATAGCGATGCTTCGAAAGAAGGACTGAGTTGTGTGTTGATGCAAAATGGTAGGGTGATTGCATATGCTTCTAAGAAACCGAAGCCCTACAAACTGAATTACCCGACGCATGATTTGGAGTTAGCGGCTATTGTGTTTGCACTCAAGAAATGGAGGCACTATCTGTGGGGTAACAAGTTCGAGGTGTTTACTGATCACAAGAGCTTGAAATACTTGTTTTCACAAAAAGAGTTGAACATAAGGCAAAGACGGTGGATGGAGCTCTTGGATGATTATAACTGCACGATCAATTATGTGCCTGGTAAAGCGAATGTAGTTGCGGATGCCTTAAGCCGGAAAGCGAGCATGGCCAGAGTCGAGGTTAAGGTGCGGGAGATGTTCGAAGAAGCATTCATGTGGAAACCACAAGTGACTCAAAAAGGGTTACTATTTGCCACTACACAAGTTCAGTCGACCTTGTTGTCTGAATTACGAGAGGCTCAATAGAAGGACCAACGGTTTCAGAAGATTAAAGAAAGCAACACATTCAAGTTCCATGATGATGGTATTTGGAGGTTCAGGAATTGAATTTGTGTTCCTTATGATCCAAAGTTGAAAAAGAAGATTCTTGAAGAAGCCCATAATTCAAGATACACTATTCACCCCGGTGGAACAAAGATGTACCGGGATTTGAAGCAACACTATTGGTGGAATAACATGAAGAGAGAGATTGTGGAGTTTGTGGCACGGTGTTTGACTTGTCAGAGGGTCAAGGCAGAACATCAGAGACCGGTAGGTTTACTCCAGCCGTTGGAAATTCCCCAATGGAAATGGGAACACATAACTATGGATTTTGTCATGGACCTGCCCAGATCACAAAAGGGTCATGATACCGTTTGGGTCGTAGTGGATAGATTGACTAAGTCAGCACACTTCTTACCGGTGAACAAGGAGGATAGTCCTGAGAAGCTAGGGGATATGTATGTAGCGGAGATTGTAAGGCTACACGGGATGCCCGTGAATATTATGTCAGATATGGATCCTTGTTTTACTTCCCGATTTTGGAAGAGATGAATTCGTGGAAATTGACGATATGGGTTAGATTATTAAGGCATGGATAGTGTATTTCAGTGACTTAACAATGGATAACCTCAAGACATGTAGGCAACTCTGGAGACCGAATTTAACAAGGTTGATGATTCTTTAGTATAACTAGATATAGGGATGCTGGAATCGAGGAATTCACGTAGCTAGAACTCGTGTTCGGAAGACTACACCTAAATGTTAGGTCGAATAGAAGTATAAGGTATTGAATTATGCATTAGATGACTAACGTCGCTAAAGGTCCTAAGTTGTATATTGGTGATATTAAGAATCATGGTATTAAATTGTTGCCCCTCGGATTTAGTTGTGATTATGCGAAGTAAGTCATTCTATGCACTCGTTGTTTGGATACCCTAGAGGATGTTAGAAAGCATATATCCCTAAGTAAGACCGATGGACCTAGTATATAAACCATGGAAATGAGATTAAAGCATCTGGTTGCAAAGTGGAGTCGTTAGGGTATGAATAGTAATCCTAAATAGCTAATAGTGAGTACGCATGATGATTCATGGTAAACCCTAGGACCTAAGGTCGATGAGACTTAATGTTCTTAGCTAGTTGAACATGTAAATGAAGATAGTAAGATAGAGATGAATCAGAGTCATGATGACCCAAGAGACTATTGTTAGACCACTGTATCTATGTATACCATTTCACGTCTAGAAACTAGCGATTGGTAGACTTCGAATTGTGGTCGTTGAATAGATGGGTGAATCTTGTAGTGATAGTTAAATGAGTGGTTGATTACTTTTGAAGTTCTATTAGGTTATGCTGAAGGATGCCTCGTGGTCATAATTCTTATGTTGATACAACCTTGAAGTTATCTCGTGTAAGTATCTTATGAGCTCGATCATTTCGGTACCCATTTATAGTCCTAGGATTATCGTCAATTTCCACGAATTTGGAGGTAATATAGGTATTACCATTCTAATATAGGTATCACGCCCCAACCCGACCTATAGAGGCTAGGCTAGGGTGTGATCTAATCATTCTCATTATTTTACGACTATACCCGATTGGCGAAGGTTAAAACTTATCCGTTAGACTAGAATTCCAAAAGTTTTTCAAAAACCGGCAACATAACGACTGTAATTAGGACCTTTTAGTTTGACCTAATTTCTAAACGCCTCAAGTATTCCAATCATTAATCCAATTCCATTAAAGACTCCTATATTGTCATCAACCGATATGCCTATTAGTCTATCTCAAAAGTCTCGTTTGTTTAATAAGGCTAACATGATAACTATGTCCCGTTTATTCATCGATTCTTATTACGCAAGCACCTATTATCCTTTAGCTTACGAATAAACACCTAAGTGAAATTAGATAGGTTAACTTATTTGATTCTTTACCTAGTGGTTTAAATGCCCACGATAACTACTAACCAAGATAATGAAATCAAAGCAACCAAATAAAGAGTTCGTCCGGTTATAATCAGTACAAGCCAAAATTAGACCCAAATTACAACGGGGTCATTTACATCAACAAAATAAACAGTCTGCAATCAAACACAACATCCCTAATAGCATTCATGTACACGGAAAGCACGCAATGCATATAGTCGTTCCGAAGGTTCATCAACTAGCACATTTGCTTCAGGTACCTGTTCCAAATCTGCTTCACCTGTGATGATAAAAGAGGGTGAGTCCTTATGAACTTAGCAAGGGGGAACGAGAGATAACATTTTGAAACTCTTTTTCAGTTAATCTAATGAAAACCCCTTTGAAAACATGTCAATTAGAATAAATAAGTTCATAACATAACATAAATATAAATGAACACATTTACCCGTCTTTCCTCCTCGAGGTCCTCTAGGAACCAAGCGAGAGTACTTAAACACATAGTAAAAAGGATACGGTTTGATACGTACAGGACTCTAGAGGTAGCTCATACGGGCTCAAGAGGTAGCTCCCACCATATTTAGGTGTAGCACTTTTCCCCGCATAGCACTTACTTCCTGCCGTTCAAGTTCATTTTCAGTAACAGTTGTTGCGCCCGACTTCAATCATCCACTTATTACGCCAAATGGGTGTACTCCGGATGTACTCCAAAATCCTACGACCCAACTCTCCGAGGAAGTCTAGCCCCCAAGTGAGAGAGAGAATTGGACCATGGTAGTCACGGTAGCATTGGCAAACCCGATGCCGCCCGGCATGCATGAAACGCTACCATGCCAAAATGAAAGGTTGCAACCTTGTATGCAATGCACATGTATGCCATTTAACATTTCACATTGGAAGGACAACAAAGTAGGTTGCCTCCGAGCAAGTATATGGTCACATTTTGACATATTAGCACATAAGGCATTGTAAGAACATATAATCATTTCATATATCAATTTGGAAGCAATTAAACTTTCACGCGCAGCCAAGTAATCATGTTCAAATAAGCCATTGAATATCTTTTAACAATTCACATTAGGAGGTCAACAAAGTAGGTTGCCTCCGAGCAATTATAAGATCACGTGTCGACAAGTAAACATACGAGGCATGCTTTGACATGTAAATTCACTTTGTAAAACACTTAGAAGCATGCGAACATTTAACAGACAGCCAAGTAATCACCATATAAACAAGTCATGTAGCTCATTTTAGTTCACATATCAAGTGTTGAGATCATACAAGCATGCTACGACACTTACACAAAACCGGGTGCAAGAATAGTTCACTTATCAACGTGCAATCATCGGGAATCATATTTAGAGTTATAAAAACAATTCCGGGCAGCCTATTAACATTCCTCAACATCAATCTTAAGTCACATAAAGGTGGGTTATGACTTGGGAATCTACGGGACCATTAGGGTTTGCAAAAGTCGTGCTCAAGTGTTGGTTTGTTTGCTAAGGACCACAAGAGATACTTTAACCATTTCAAGCATACTTATCATTTATTAGGCAGCCCACTAATCACACAATTAAACACAATAACCATAGGATCATTGCTTAGCGAGTTTTCATAGCCGATAGGGTTTCGTTTCATGCTTACACGTGCGGTTAAGCCACAAGTTTACAAGTAATTAAACCCAAGCCATGCATTAATTAATTAAAACATCCTCAATCATCCCAAAACAGTCCACAAAACATCCAAGTGCCACAATTCCAAGCATTCACTACCACAAGAGAAGTTACAACATATTTCAAAGCATATCACTAAACAAAAACCTCACTGCAATGGTCTGTTTTCCCACAATCATTTGGACAAGCAAAAAATCTCCAATTCCAGTGAACCAACTGTCAAATTAAAGCTTAATTAGTAGTTTAAATCCAGAAACAAACCTCGCATCATTTGGAGTTCGGATTCAATAGTTATGGCCAAAACCGTGAGACTACGCAAAACTGTCAAGATTCATACACATGTCAATACTTGCCATGTTTGAGGGCCTTAGGGTCAAATTTAGCTTTAGTCTATTTCTGACAAAAATTTCCCAAACTGAAAATTCTATAAACCTACCAAATCTCATGCATTTTCAATATCATTACTAGGCCAAAACTATTTCGTTCTACAAGGCAAGTGAACTGCCAAAAACCTGCTCCATTTTCCCAGATTTTCGAGATTTACACACCTTTTGATATTTGGCCATTTTATGGGTCTTAGAGTCATAATTGGCCTTGGCCTATTTCTACGAAAAATTCTCAGAACTGGCAAACCTAGTCATCTACCAATTTTCAAGCGTTTTAAACATCATTTACCAGGCCAAATTCACTTCGCTCCAACAAGTCAGAAAACTGCCATTTACGCGATTTTTCCTATCTTCAAGTTCTAGCCAAATATCTTGCCATGCATGGTTACAAAAGCTCATGTACACACATATATCACAAGTACAGAGGTAAATATATACATATGAAGGCTTGCATGTGGTTTTTGAAAGCTTTTAAAAGAGTTTTAGCCCTCACCTTAGCCTATTGATGGTTAATGATCCACAAACACTCTTCAAAGTGCACAAAGGGAGCTTCTTCCTTGCTATGGCGGAGAGATATCTTGATTTCCTTTAAATCCAAGCTTAGTTAGCTTATGATTAGTGTGTGCATGTGACTAGAACAAAAAGAAATGGAAGAAAAATATCAAGACTTACCTTAGGCCGAAAATGATGAGTTTTGTGAGCTTTTGTGTGTTTTTTAGCTAGTTGCCTTGATTGTGCTTGCTATGGCCGATCTTGGGAGAGCCTTAGAGAGTTTTTAGGAGTCTTGAATGCTCAAGGAGCAGCCATGATCGAAAATGAGAGAGAAGGAGAGAGAATGAGAGAGTTTGTGAGGAAAAGTGAAGTTTTAGTGTGTGTGTGTGCTCAGTTTTGGTGAGCTGAAAGAGCATGTGTGAGATGTTTTTGATGTAAAAATCTGAATTTTAATTGTATTTGGGTGCCTTGGTCGAAAATGAGGGCTAGGGTAGTGTGTGGTGTGTATTTTTTTTATGCATTCTTGAGCTTTGTGAGGAATATTGAGTGTTTAAAATATGATTGTTTTTGTTTGTCTATCCTAGGTAGCATGGTATCTTGTGTTGTCATAGGAATGTTGGAAAATTAGGGAATCTAGGTAGAATAAAATATAGGAATGTTTGTTAATGAGTTTGAATTATGAATAGAATAATAAATAGTGGGAAATGTAGGAATAGTTTAGTGTTATTTTATTGTTAGTGGAGTTTGTAGAGAATTTGAATTAGGAATATAATATTGGTTAGTGGATTGTGTAGGATTATTTTAGTGTCTAGTGCTTTGTGTAGGATTCTTTCTTGATTAACGTGGTGGCACAGATTCCTAGGTCTACGGCACGAATTACGGGGTAGACACGAACTACAAGGTAAGACACGAACTTCAAAACTAAGGCACGTACTTCAAAACTAATGCACACAATCCTAGGTAAATGCATGTAAACCAATGCAAGGCACGTAATTCAATGCAATGCACGCAAATCAAGGCACGACTCTATATCTAGGTTAATGTACGCAGTTCAAGGTTAGGGCACACGAAACGAAGTAACACACGCAATTCGAAGTCAAAGCACGTAAGTCGAGGATTAGGGCACACAATTCTAGGTCAAGGCACGTATGACGAGGTATACACGAAAACCAAGACATGGCACGTAATCCAAGGTCGGTCATATAATTCTGGGTCTATGTCACGCAAATCGAGGTATGACACGTTATTCAAGGTTGGGCCTCACATCCTCCCCTCTTTAAAAGAATTTCGTCCCGAAATTCATTCTTACCTATTGATGTCAGTTAGATGGGTTCTGGCCATTGATATTTCTACTCCGGGCTGTTGCTCACTCCATGATCCCCTTTTCCAAAACTGATTCACTTCCAAACTTTCTCCAATTGTTAATTCGGTGTGACCCCTACATTTATAGTTCGTTCCTTTGAACGGCTCTATTTTCTGCAATTGATCTTAAGGTCGAGTTCATTAACTAAGATTAGAATCTCCAAACATAATCATCAAAGCTGCATCGGTATTCTAACAATATAACTATAACTCTAAAATCATGACTTATGTCATGTCAATCTTGCATTCATACCTCAAAAGGAATATCACAATAATTCCATGATCCTTTGGTGACATACGCTAATTTCAAGATAATAGGTCTATATCCGATTTACATATCCTATCTACTAGCTTCAAAACTTATATCACATAGGTCATACACATGTTATGAATTATTTCCACAATACAACCCTATTTTTAGGAAGAACTCACCAAACAAACTAATCCATCTCAAGTCGTCATCGATCGATAATATCATAGTCCCTATCTCGTAGGTACATTAGATTAGCAAATCTTCTAATGACAAGTCTCTCGGTTACAGGCTCCTATTCATTAACATTCTTTCCCAGCTTCGTTAACCTTCACGCTAATAATCAAGAAGAAGGACCGTTAAGATTTGTTAAACTTAAACTCTAAGGCTTATTAGGTACCACTAACAAATTGCCATTGAAATTGCATGGGTAAACTAATCATGTTGCACTAGTTCAACTCTTATAAGTAAATTTCATCAGCTTGTGATCCACAATCTATTTCCTTATTCAAATCTCTATTTTCAAGTCACGAGGCTTCAGAATTCTTTTAATCTTATCCAAAACTCCTAAGACGAATAGTTTCGACCTCAAATAAATTCAACTCACCTCAATCCAAGATTACGTCATACTTAAGAAGACAATGGTCCTACTCACTTAGCGACCTAGTCATTCCTTCGAACAGTTAATGCCCGCCAATATATCTTCAACATTAATGTTACTAAGCTGGGTTCATCGCCATGTAAGTGATATCAATGCTCTACTAGGTTACCAGCCGTACAACAACAATCCTAGGATTATAAATGGGTACCGAAATGATCGAGCTCATAAGATACTTACACGAGATAACTTCAAGGTTGTATCAACATAAGAATTATGACTACGAGGCATCCTTCAACATAACCTAATAGAACATCCAAAGTAATCAACCACTCATTTAACTATCACTACAAGATCCATCCCTCTATTCAACGACCACAATTCGAAGTCTACCAACTGCTAGTTTCTAGACATGAAACAGTGCACATAGATACGGTGGTCTAACAATAGTCTCTTGGGTCATTATGACTCTAATTCATCTCTATCTTAACTATATGAAATCTTACCATTCTCATTTACATGTTCAACTAGTTAAGAGCATCAAGACTCATCGACCTTAGGTCTTAGCGTTCACCATGAATCATCATGCATACTCACTATTAGCTATTTAGGATTACTAATCATACCCTAACGACTCCACTTTGCAACCAGATGCTTAATATCATTTCCATGGTTTATATACCAGGTCCATCGGTATTACTTAGAGATATATGCTTCCTAACATCCTCTAGGGTATCCAAATAACGAGGGTATAGAATGACTTACTTTGCATAATTATAGCTAAATCCGAGGGGCACCAAACTAATACCATGTTTCTTAATATCACAAATATCCAACTTAGGACCTTTAGCAACGTTAGTCATCTAATGCATAATTCAATACCTTACACTTCTATTCAACTTAACATTTAGGTGTAGTCTTCCGAACATGAGTTCTAGCTACGTGAATTCCTCGATTCCAGCATCCTTATATCTTGTTATACTAAAGAATCATCAACCTTGTTAAATTCGGTCTCCAGAGTTACCTACATGTCTTGAGGTTATCCATCGTTAAGTCACTCCAATACATTATCCATGTCTTAATAATCTAACCCCTAAAAGTAAACTATTGTCAACTTCCACAAATTCACCTCTTAATTTCTAGGTCGTTGTCTTACCATTTAGTGAACTTAAAACTCGCTAGTATATACTATATCGGATTCATCAATGCTTCATTCCAATCAAGTAAAGATTCAATCGTATAAATAGTCTATTATACCAATTTAAGATATAAGAATGTGATTCAAAA
The DNA here is from genome assembly GCA_037974665.1 of Ehretia macrophylla. Lineage (NCBI taxonomy): Eukaryota > Viridiplantae > Streptophyta > Magnoliopsida > Boraginales > Ehretiaceae > Ehretia > Ehretia macrophylla. The sequence goes on from CM075768.1 coordinate 73,265,385, forward strand.
GCAACCCCTAAGTCAAACTTCCATTATAAGCATATGAATATATATATATATACTACTCCACATGTCCAATAATATATTCTTATATCTAAGGAAAGTTATATGTCCTTAACATTTATTCTTGAACCACAATTAGAAGAACGGTTTAACAGAATCAAGAACTTTATGGCTATAAAATTGATAACTTAATCACAGGCATATGTATTCCAAAGATAAGGAGATAATGACCTAAATCATTATCATTATTTCATACACTTACCCGTTTGTTATGATTTAATGCTTAACATTGGATTAGAACTCCAAAAGATTCTCTGGAAAATCGGTAGCATAACGGCTGTAATTGGCTCTTTAGTTTGACCTAATTCTCTAAACGCCTCAAAACTTTCAATCTCAAATTCGATTCCAACTAAGATTACTATTTATCACCAATTGAAATGCCTACTAGTTATTTCGAAGTCTCGTTTGATTAACGACCTAGCATGATAACTATGTCTCGTTTGTTTGTCAATCCCTGTTACAAAAGTACTTGTTGATCTTAGCTTACCAATGAGTACCTGCTTAAGATTGGATAGATTCATTTTACTTAACTCTTATCTAGTACTTCATAAGCCTGCAGTAGTTACCAATCAAAGTAGCAAAACGAGCAAGTAGGGCGTCTGTCTAGTTAATATCGGTACAAATCAGAATTAGACCCCAAATTACAATGGGGGTCATTTACAATAACGACAGCAAGCAATATAAGAAATAGTCTTCAAAGCAACATATCGTTCACAAAATAGCCACAATCAAGTAAGGCACGTAGAACATGCAATCACTCCAAGGAGTCATCAACAGGCACGTTATCCTCGGGTACCTATTCTTGGTCTTCTTTACTTGAGATGATAAAAGAAGGTGAGTCCTTATGAACTCAGCGAGGGGGAACGAGAAATACATTTTGAACTCTTTTTCCGGTTAACTTATGAAAAACCCCTGTTGAAAACATGTCACGTATTACGAGTAATAAGGTACGCAAGTATAAGAATCAAATTGAGCAACAGATGCAATTACCAATCATTTCAAGGATACGGTAAGCATTTGCTCTCAATATCGATTTTGATACGATTGTTGCGGTCGACTTCAATAATCCACTTATCGCTCCCATTTGGGTGTACTCCGGATATACCCCGAAAACCTACGACCCAACTCTCCGAGGGTGGAATTCCAAGCGAGAAAGGGAATTGGATCATGGTAGTCACGGTAGCACCGGCAAGCCCGATGCCGCCCGGCGTGCGTGAGACGCTACCATGCCACAATGAAAGGTTGCAACCTTGTATGCAATGCACATTTATAACATTTAACATATCACATTAGGAGGACAACAAAGTAGGTTGCCTCCAAGCAGTTATAAGATCGCACGTTGACAAGTAAACACACAAGGCATGCTTTGACATGTAATTTCACTTGTAAAACACATGGAGTTATATGAACATTAAACGGACAGCCATGTAACACAAGTAAATCAAGTCATATAGCATATTTCGGGGTTCACAAAATCAAGAAATAGATTATACAAGCATGCAACAACGCTTACTTTAGACCGGGTGCAAGCAAAGTCTACTTATCAATTTGTAATAATCGGGGATCACATTTAGGGCTATAAGGACATATACGGGCAGCCTATTAATCATCCTCAATATCATTCATAATTCACAAAAGGATGGTTTATGACTCGGGAACCTACGGGGCCATTAGGGTTTGCTAGGCCGTGCTCGGGGTCGGATTCGTTCGCTATACACCACAAGCAACTCTTAAACCATTTCAAGCATACTTAACTTTAATTAGGCAGCCCACTAATCACACAATTAAACTCAATAACCATAGGATCATCACTTAGCGAGTTTTCATAGCCGATAGGGTTTCGTTCCATGCTAGCACGTGCGATTAAGCCACAAGTTGACAAATAATTAAACCCAAGCCATGAATTGATCAATTAAAACATCCTCAAACCTCCAAAACAGTCCACACAACATCCAAGTGCCACAATCCCAAGCATTTAATACCACAAGAGAAGTTACAATAATTTTTAAAGCATATCACTAGATACAAACCTCACTGCAATGGTCTGTATTCCCACAATCATTTAGACAAGCAAACAATCTCCAATTCTAGTGAACAAAATGTCAAATTAAATCTTATTAAGTGAACTAAATCCAGAAACAAACCTCGCATCATTTGGAGTTCGGATTCAAGAGTTGTAGCCAAAACCGTGAGACTGCGCAAAACTGTCCAGATTTGTATACATTTCAATACTTGTCATTTTTGAGGGCCTTAGGGTCAGATTTAGCCTTAGTCTAAATGTCCAGAACTAAAAATTCTAGCAGCCTAAAAAATTTCGTAAGTTTTCAAGATCGTTTACTAGGCCAAAAGGGTTTCGCTCTACGAGTTCAGTGAACTGCCAAAAACCTGCTCTATTTTCCCAGATTTTCCAGATATCGATACATTTTGATATTTTTCCATTTTAGGGGTCTTAGAGTCCGAATTGGCCTTGGCCTATTTCTACAAAAAATGCTCCGAACTAGAAAAACTAGTCACCTACCAATTTTCATGCATTTTCAACATCATTTACCTAGCCAAATTTGCTTCGCCCCAACAAGTCAGAAAACTGCCCAGATTTCACGATTCGTCCTATCTTCAAGTTCTAGCCAAATATCTTGCCATGCATGGTTACAAAAGCCCAAGTATACACATATATCACAAGTACAGAGGTAAATATATACATATGGAGGCTTGCATGTGGTTTTTTGAAAGCTTTTAAAAAGAATTAACCCTCACCTTAGCAAGACAATAATGAAGATGCGCAAAGCTCTTGATGATGCACAAGATCGACTTTTCTCCTTGCTTGGCCGAGAGATAACTTGAGATTCTCTAATTCCTAGCTTAGTAACCATGTTCTTAGTATGTGCAAGTGGCTAGAACAAAAAGAAAATGAAATAGGAGCTATCAAACATACCTAAGCCGAAATGAAGGTTCTATGAGCTTGCATGCATGTTTCTTTGCTTATAGCTTGCTTGGTCGAGTTCCTTTGTGGCTTGAAGGTCTTGATGAATCTTAGGATGATGAACTAAAGCTATGGAGAGTAGAATTGCAGCCAAGGCCGAGAGAGAGAGAGAGAGGAAATGAGAGAGTGAATGAGAGGAAGAAAAATGAGATGCTTTGAAGGGTTTGATGCTTTTTGTGGGCATGTGTCGGCCTTGAGCTTCTAAATTTTAGATTTTGTGTCTTCAAGAGCATAATTTGAATCACCTTAGCATGGGCAATTGAGTGTGTGTCGAGATTGTGGTGCATTGGGTAGGGTTTTAGGTTATTTTTTATGCTTCGTGTCATAGATTGTCTAGGTATGAATTTTGAAATTGCAAAGCTTGTTCAAATGCTCCTACATGGTCGGCCAAGGCAAGCGCAAATCTGAATTTTTTGTCATGTTTTGAGCATTATTTAATTGTATGCTTGGAATATGCAAAAGAATAAAGAATAAAGAATAAGAATGTCTAGCTTTTTGTGAGATTTTGTCTTCTAGTGCATTGACTTATCATTTTAATATTAGTTAGTGCAATTTGTAGGATTAATTAATGATCTAGTACTTCGTGCAAGATGCTTTCTTGATTAGCGTACGGGCACGCTTTCCTAGATTTAGGGCACACACTACGAGGTAAGGCACGAACTACGAGACAAATACATGTTTCCAAAGAAAATGCACGCAACCCTAAATGAATGCACGTAATTCAATGCAAGGCACATAAAATGAAACACGATTCTTAAACCTAGGTCAAGGCATGTAAATCTAGGTTAGGGCACACGAAACGAGGTATCGCACGTAAATCGAGGTCGGGCCTCACATCCTCCCCTCCTTAAAAGAATTTCGTCCCGAAATTCATTCTTACCTATTGAGGTCAGTTAGATGGGTTCTGGCCATTGATATTTCTACTCCGGGCCGTTGCTTGCTCCATGATCCCCTTTTCCAAAACTAATTCACTTCTAAACTTTCTCCAATCGTTAATTCGGTGTGACCCCTATATTTATAGTTCGTTTCTTTGAACGACTCTATTCTCCATTTGATCTTAAGGTCAAGTTCATTAACTAAGGTTAGAATCTCCATACATAGTCGTCAAAGCTGCATTGGTATTCTAACCATATAACTATAACTCCAAAATGATGACTTATGTCGTGTCAATCTTGCATTCATACCTCAAAAGGAATATCACAATAATACTATGATCCTATGGTCACATATAGTAATTTCAAGATGATAGGTCTATATCCGATTTACATAACCCATCAACTAGCTTCAAAATTGTTAACACGTAGGACCTACACATGTTATGGATCATTTCTACAATACGACCCTATTTTCAGGAAGAACTCTTCCAAACAAACTAATCCATTTCAAGTCGTCATCTATCGATAGTGTCATAGTCCTTCTTATCTCATAGGTACATTACATTAGATTAAGTACTTGAAAGGACTTGAATGTTTAGATCACACCCTAGTCTAACCTTTATAGGCCGGGTTGGGGCGTGACATCTAAGTAGAATGGTATTAAAGCTTAGATTACTAACTAGGCGTTAGTCGGGTTCAACTCTCGGACCATGGGTAGAAGCCCTAAGGTAATTATGATGTCTTGTTTATATGTGTTAATGTGTGCTAATGTGCTTTAATTGCTTGAGCATTGAATATTATGTGCCTTTGTGGACTATATGTATTATGTGTCATGCACACCGACACATTAGTGCCCTCAATAATGCATGCATGCTTTTATACTCCTTCCTTGATACATGTACATGTTATATAACCGTGAATGACTGTTTATACACATAGATAGTTAGGATTAGAACTTTTAGGGAAGTGAATTTGTGCAGGACGAACGAAAAGGCTCGGTTAGATATTTTTGGCATCTTCATAGGTACTCGATTGATAGTATGTATTATTGGATATGGATATGTATAAAATGCGTAGCACGGGTATAATTGTTGAGGTAAAGTTATCTCCTTATTTTTGGAATACCTATACCTGTTATTATGTTGTCAATTTTATAGCTATGAAGTTATTGATTCCGTTAAACCGTTCTTCTAATTGTGGTTCAAGAATAAATGTTAAGGACATACTACTTCCTTAGATATAAGGGTATACTATTAAATATGTACAATAGTATGTATTCTCATGTGCTGATAGTGGAAGTTGACTTGGAGGTTTCTTTGAATCCGTTTCTCATATCTTAAAATTGGCTTGATAGACTATCTAAGAAGTTAGCAATATACTCGTACAATTGAATCCTTACTTGATTGGAATTAAGCATCGTTGAACCTAATAAGGTGTATATTAACGAGTTTCAAGTTCACTCAATGGTAAGATTGTGACCTAGAATTAAGGGATGAACTCGTGGAAATGGGCGATAGGGGTTAGATTATTAAGGCGTGAATAATGTGTTTAGGTAACTTAACAATGGATAACCTCAAGACATGTAGGCAACTCTGGAGATTAAGTTTAACAAGATTGATGAATCTTTAGTATAACAAGATATGGGGATATTGGAATCGAGGAATTCGCGTAACGAGAACTCGTGTTCGGAAGACTACACCTAAATGTTAGGACGAAAAGAAGTGTAAGGAATTGAATTATGTATTAGATGATGTTTCTAAGGCCCTAAGTTGGATATTGGTGATATTAAGAATCATGGTATTAAATTGTTGCCCCTCGAATATAGTTGTGATTATGCAAAGTAAGACCGATGGACCTAGTATATAAACCATGGAAATGAGATTAAAGTATCTGGTTGAAAGTAGAGTCGTTAGGGTATGATTAGTAATCCTAAATAACTAATAGTGAGTATGTATGATGATTCATAGTGAACCCTAGGACCTAAGGTCGATGAGTCTTGATGCTCTTAGCTAGTTGAACATGTAAATGAGAAGAGTAAGATTTCATAGAGTTAAGATAGAGATGAATTAGAGTCATAACGACCCAAGAGACTATTGTTAGACCACCGTATCTATGTGCATCGTTTCACATCTAGAGACTAGCGATCAGTAAAGATTTAACACTTAACATTTTGGCCTAAACTCCAAAATTTTTCAGAAAACCGGCAGCATAATGACTGTAATTGGGCTCTTTAGGTTGACCTAATTCTCTAAACGGCTCAATTATTCCAATCATTAACCCAATTCCATTAAGGACTCCTATTTGTCACCAACCGATTTGCCTACGAGTTTATCTTGAAGGTCTTGTTTGGTTAATGAGCCTAACATGATAACTATGTCCCGTTTATTTGTCAATTTCCTATCATGCAAGTACCTATTATCCTTTAGTTTGCGAGTGAGCACCTAAGTGAAATTAGATAGAATTAACTTAGTTGATTGTTCATCTAGTGGTTTGAAGGCCTACGATAACTACTAATTAAGAAAACGAAAGCAAACAACCGAATAAAAGTTCGTCCGATTATAGATAGTACAGTCCTAGAATTAGACCCAAATTACAACGGGGTCATTTACATCAACAAACAACGAGCAACATAAAAGAAATAGTCTTCAAGTAGCACAAAGTTCACAAGTAGCCACATTCTATCAAGCAAACAATGACAGGCAATCACTCCAGGGGTTCATCATTAGGTACATTGTCCTCGGGTACTTGTACCTATTCTTCTTCACCTGTGATGAAAAAGAGGGTGAGTCCTTATGAACTCAGTGAGGGGGAACGAGAAATAAGTTTTGAAACTCATTTTCCAGTTCAATTATGAAAACTCCTTTTTGAAAACATGTCACGTATTACAAATAATAAGGTATGCATATATATGAAACAAATCGAGTAACAGATACATTTACCAATCATTTCAAGGACACGGTGAGCATTTGTTCTCAATATCAATTTCGATTCATTTGGTGCGGCCGACTTCAATAATCCACTTATCGCTCCCAATTGGGTGCACTCCGGATGTACCCCGAAACCTACGACCTAACTTTCTGAGGGTGGAATGCCATGCGAGAGAGGGAATTGGACCATGGTAGTCACGGGAGCACCATCAAGCCCTATGCCGCCCGGCGTTTGTGAATTGCTACTATGCCACAATGAAAGGTTTCAACCTCGTATGCAATGCACATTTATAACATTTATCATATCACATTAGGAGGACAACAAAGTAGGTCGCCTCCGGGCAGTTATAAGATCGCACGTTGTCAAGTAATCATACAAGGCACAATAAGACAATTAATTTCACTTGAAAAGCATATGGAGTCATATGAACATTAAACGGGCAGCCATGTAACACATGCAAGTCAAGCCATATAACTCATTTCGAAGTTTACGTAATCAAGTGATACGAATATTCAACATGCAACAACATTTACGTGGGTTCGGTTGCAAGAGAAGCTTATTTGACAACATGCAATGGTCAAGATCACATTTGAAGTTATAAGACATTTACGGGCAGCCCACTAAGCATATAATTTCCACACAATATACAAATGATCAATACTTAGCAAAACTACCTAGTCATTAGGGTTTCCATTTCGTTTATATTCATACAATTTGAGCCTCAACCCAACTCAAAGTCAATCTCAAACCATGTATCATTTAATTCAACATCTTCAAACATTCAAAACAGTCCACACAACATCCCAAAGCTACAATCCCAAGCATTTAATTCAACAAGAGGAGTCACAACAATTTTTCTAAGTACAACATTAAGTGAAACCCTTACTGCAATAGGCTGTTATCTCACAATCAATAGGATAAGCAAAAAATCTCCAAATCCAGTGAGTAAGATGTCAAATTAAAGCTTAAAAAGTTAACTAAAATCAGAAACAAACCTTGTATCAATTGGAGTTCGGAATCATTAGTTATAGCCGAAACAGTGAGGTAGCATAAAACTGTCCAGATTTGCACACTTTTTAGAAGTTGACATTTTTGAGGTCCTTAGGGTCAGTTTTAGCCTTGGTCCATTTCTGACAAAATTATCCAGAACTGAAAAATATAGTATCACACCAAATTTCATACATTTTGGACATTATTTACTAAGTCAAATATGGTTCGTTCCACAAGGTCAGTGCATCTGCCAAAACCTGCTTCATTTTTCCAGATTTCCAGATTTGGTCACATTTTAAAGATTTGCCATTTTGAGGACCTTAGAGTCAAATTTAGCTTCGGCCTATTTCTGGGAAAAATGTTCAAAACTGTCCAAAGTAGTCACCTACTAATTTTCAAGCATTTTCAGCATCAGTTTCCTAGCTTAACTTACCTCGAACAGACTGGTCAGAGAGCTGTCAACAATTTCGACTTCACCTAGCATCATTTTCAAGCCAAGATCTTGCCATGCATGGTTGTTTAAGCTTATGAACGACCATATAGCTCAAGTACAGAATCAAATACACACATTTATGAGCATGCATGTGAATTTTTGAAAAGCTTTCAAAAGGTTTTAACCCTCACCTTAGCAATCAACCACAAGATGTTCAAAAACCTTGTTGAAGCTCAAGTCTTCTCCTTTCCCTTGCTTAGCCGAAATCTCCACTAGTTTTTCTCTATTTTTCCTAGCTTAATGATCATTCTCTTAGCACATGCATGAGGTTAAAACATGAAGAAAAGAATGGATGTCAAGAAGCTCACCTAAGCCGAATAGAAGACTCCAAAGCACATGGAAATATGATTTCTACTCCTTAGCTTGCTCGGTTGTGGTTCCTTGCTTGTAGCTTGCTATGCTTAGCTATGGTGTGAAGAAGAGAAGCTAAGAAGATGAAGAACTCAGCCAAGGCCGAGAATGAGAGAGGAAAATGAGAGGGAAGTGAGAGAAATTGAGAGGAAATGAGAGAATATGACAAAAGTGATGGCTTTGCAATTTTTTTGAGCATATGGTCAGCCTTGGGCATACAAATTCAGACTTTTTGTGTCTTCAAGGAGTATTTTGAAATGGCTAGCATGGGCATGGAGCACTTGGTCGAAAATGGTGGAGATTTGAGGAGAATTTGAGCTATTTTTTATGCATTGTGTTAAGTGTTTGTCATAGTTTGTCTATGAATAATTCTTTATGCATTTGTGTCATTAGAATTGTCATAGGAATGTTGGGAAATTAGGGAATCTAGATAGAATAAAATATAGGAATGTTTGTTGATGAGTTGAATTATGAATAGAATAATAGTTAGTGGGAAATGTAGGAATAGTTTAGTATTATTTTATTGTTAGTGGAGTTTGTAGAGAATTTGAATTAGGAATATAATATTGGTTAGTGGATTGTGTAGGATTATTTTAGTGTCTAGTGCATTGTGTAGGATTCTTTCTTGATCAACGTGGTGGCACGGATTCCTAGGTCTAGGCACAAATTACGAGGTAGACACGAACTACGAGGTAAGACACGAACTTCAAGACTAATGCACGTAATCCTAGGTGAATGCACATAAACCAATGCAAGGCACGTAATTCAATGTAATGCACGCAAATCAAGGCACGACTCTATATCTAGGTTAAGGTACGCAGTTCAAGGTTAGGGCACACGAAACGAGGTAATGCTCGCACATCGAGGTCAGGGCACGTATATCTATGTATCGCACGAAAACCAAGACAGGACACGTAATCCAAGGCCGGTCATATAATTAGGGATCTATGGCACGCAAATCGAGGTATGGCACGTTATTCGGGGTCGGGCCTCACATCCTTCCCTCCTTAAAAGAATTTCGTCCCGAAATTCATTCTTGCCTATTGAGGTCATTTAGACGGATTCTGACCCTTGTTATTCTTCCTACTCCGGTTCGTCCCGTTTTTGGCAATCTCTTACCACAACCAATTCACTTCCTATGTTTCTCCAATCATTTAGTTCGGTGTGACCTTCACAATTACAGTTCTTTCCTTTGAACGACTCTTTTCTCCATTTGATCTTAAGGTTAAGTTCATTAACTAAGGTTAGAGTCTTCAAACATAGTTATCAATGTCGTATCGGTATTCTAACAATAGAACCATAACTCCAAAATCATGACTCATGTTGTGTCAATCTCGCATTCATACCTCAAAAGGAATATCACAATAATTCCATGATCCTAGGGTGACATACGCTAATTTCAAGATGATAGGTCTATATCCGATTTACATATCCTATCTACTAGCTTCAGAACTGTTATCACATAGGTCATACACAAGTTATGGATCATTTCCACGATACGACCCTATTTTCAGGTTGAACTCACCAAACAAACTAATCCATCTCAAGTCGTCATCTATCGGTAGTATCATAGTTCTTATCTTGAAGGTACATTGGATTAGTAAATCTTCTAATGACTAGTCTTCTGGTTATAAGCTCCTATTCACTAACATCCTTTCCCAGCTTTGTTAACCTTCACTCTCGTAATCAAGGAGAAAGACCGTTGAGATTCATTAAACTCGAATTCTAAGGTTTATTAAGTATCACCAACAAATTGCCATCGAAATTGCATGGGTAAACTAATCATGCTACACTAGTTCAACTCTTACAAGTAAAATTCATCAGCTTGTGATCCACAATTTATTTCCTTATTCGAATCTCTATCTTCAAGTCACGAGACTTCAGAATTTTCTTTTAATCTTATCCAAAACTCCTAAGGTGAATAGTTTCAACCTCAAATAAATTCCACTCACCTCAATCCAAGGTTACGTCATACTTAAGAAGACAATGGTCCTACTCATTTAGCGACCTAGTCATTCCTTCGAACACTTAATGCCCTTCAATATATCTTCGACATTAATGTTACTAAGCTGGGTTCATCGCCATGTAAGTGATATCAATGCTCCACTAGGTTATCGGCCAAACAACAACAATCCTAGGACTATAAATGGGTACCGAAATGATCGAGCTCATAAAATACTTACGCGAGATAACTTCAAGGTTATATCAACATAAGAATTATGACCACGAGGCATCCTTCAACATAACCTAATAGAACTTCAAAAGTAATCAACCACTTATTTAACTATTACTACAAGATTCACCCCTCTTATTCAACGACCACAATTCGAAGTCTACCGATCGCTAGTTTCTAGATATGAAATGGTGCACATAGATACAGTGGTCTAACAATAGTCTCTTGGGTCATTATGACTCTAATTCATATCTATCTTAACTATATGAAATCTTACTCTTCTCATTTACATGTTCAACTAGCTAAGAGCATCAAGACTCATCGACCTTAGGTCCTAGGGTTCACCATGAATCATCATGCGTACTCACTATTAGTTATTTAGGATTTCAAATCATACCCTAACAACTCCACTTTGCAACCAAATGTTTAATATCATTTCCATAGTTTATATACCGGGCCCATCGGTCTTACTTAGGGATATATGCTATCTAACATCCTCTAGGGTATCCAAACAACGAGTGCATAGATTGACTTACTTGCATATTTACAGCTAAGTTCGAGGGACACCAAACTAATACCGTATTTCTTAATATCACAAATATCCAACTTAGGACCTTAGCAGCGTTAGTCATATAATACATAATTCAATACCTTACACTTCCATTCAACCTAACATTTAGGTGTAGTCTTCCGAACATGAGTTCTAGTTACGCGAATTCCTCGATTCCAACATCCCCATATCTTGTTATACTAAAGATTCATCAACCTTGTTAAACTTAGTCTCTAGAGTTGCCTACATGTCTTGAGGTTGTCCATTGCTAAGTCACTCAAATACACTATCCATGTCTCAATAATCTAACCCCTAAAAGTAACTATCGTCAACTTCCACGAATTCATCTTTTAATTTCTAGGTTATGATCTCAACATTTAGTGAACTTGAAACTCGCTAGTATACACCATATCAAATTCATCAATGCTTAATTCCAATCAAGTAAGGATTCAATCGTACGAGTATATTGCCAACTTCTTAGATAGCCTATCAAGCCAATTTTAAAATGTGAGAAATGGATTCAAAGAAACCTCCAAGTCAACTTCCACTATCAGCACATGAGAATATATACTACTCTACATATTTAATAGTATATTCTTATATCTAAGGAAGGTTGTATGTTCTTAACATTTATTCTTGAACCACAATTAGAAGAACGGTTTAACGGAATCAATAACTTTATAGCTATAAAATTGATAACTTAATCACAGGTATAGGTATTCCAAAAATAAGGAGATAACTTTACCTCAACAATTATACCCGTGATACGCATTTTATACATATGCATATCCAATAATACATACTATCCATCGAGTACTTGTGAAGATGCCAGAAATCTCTAACCGAGACTTTTCGTTCTTCCTACATGAATTCAGTTCCCTGAAAGTTCTAATCCTAACTATCTATGTATATAAACAGTCATTCATGGTTATATAACATGCACATGTATCATGGAAGGAGTATAAAAGCATGCATGCATTATTGAGGACGTGTCGGTGTGCATGATACATAATACATATAGTCCACAAAGGCACATAATATTCAATGCACAAAGCAATTAAAGCACATTAGCACACATTAACACATATAAACAAGACATCATAGTTACCTTAGGGCTTCTACCCACGGTCTGAGAGTTGAACTCGACTAACGCCTAGTTAGTAAACTAAGCTCTGATACCATTCTACTTATAAGGTGTCACGCCCCAACCCGGCCTATAAGGTTAGACTAGGGTGTGAACTAAACATTCAGGTAATATCACATACTTAACTGTTTATAAAGATTTAACACTTAACGTTTTGGCCTAAACTCTAAAATTTTTCAGAAAATCGGCAGCATAATGACTGTAATTGGGCTCTTTGGTTTGACCTAATTCTCTAAACGCCTCAATTATTCCAATCATTAACCCAATTCCATTAAGGACTCCTATTTGTCACCAACCGATTTGCCTACTAGTTTATCTTGAAGGTCTTGTTTGGTTAATGAGTCTAACATGATAACTATGTCCCGTTTATTTGTCAATTTCCTATCATGCAAGTACCTATTATCCTTTAGTTTGCAAATGAGCACCTAAGTGAAATTAGATAGAATTAACTTAGTTGATTGTTCATCTAGTGGTTTGAAGGCCTACGATAACTACTAATTAAGAAAACGAAAGCAAACAACCGAATAAAAGTTCGTCCGGTTATAGATAGTACAGTCCCAGAATTAGACCCAAATTACAACGGGGTCATTTACATCAGTAAACAACGAGTAACATAAAAGAAATAGTCTTCAAGTAGCACAAAGTTCACAAGTAGCCACATTCTAGCAAGAAAACAATGACAGGAAATCACTCCAGGGGTTCATCATTAGGTACATTGTCCTCGGGTACTTGTACCTGTTCTTCTTCACCTGTGATGAAAAAGAGGGTGAGTCCTTATGAACTCAGCGAGGGGGAACGAGAAATAAGTTTTGAAACTCATTTTCCGGTTCAATTATGAAAACTCCTTTTTGAAAACATGTCATGTATTACAAATAATAAGGTACGCATATATATGAAACAAATCGAGTAACAGATACATTTACCAATCATTTCAAGGATACGGTGAGCATTTGCTCTCAATATCAATTTCGATTCATTTGGTGCGGCCGACTTCAATAATCCACTTATCGCTCCCAATTGGGTGTACTCCGGATGTACCCCGAAACCTACGACCCAACTCTCTGAGGGTGGAATGCCAAGCGAGAGAGGGAATTGAACCATGGTAGTCACGGGAGCACCGGCAAGCCCTATGCCACCCGGCGTTCGTGAAACGCTACCATGCCACAATGAAAGGTTGCAACCTCATATGCAATGCACATTTATAACATTTATCATATCACATTAGGAGGACAACAAAGTAGGTCGCCTCCGGGCAGTTATAAGATCGCACGTTGTCAAGTAATCAAACAAGGCATGATAAGACAATTAATTTCACTTGAAAAGCACATGGAGTCATATGAACATTAAACGGGCAGCCATGTAACACATGCAAGTCAAGCCATATAACACATTTTGAAGTTTACGTAATCAAGTGATACGAATATTCAACATGCAACAACATTTACGTGGGTTCGGTTGCAAGAGAAGCTTATTTGACAACAAGCAATGGTCAAGATCACATTTGAAGTTATAAGACATTTACGGGCAGCCCACTAAGCATATAATTTCCACACAATATACAAATGATCAATACTTAGCAAAACTACCTAGTCATTAGGGTTTCCATTTCGTATATATTCATGCAATTTGAGCCTCAACCCAACTCAAAGTCAATCTCAAACCATGTATCATTTAATTCAACATCTTCAAACATTCAAAACAGTCCACACAACATCCCAAAGCTACAATCCCAAGCATTTAATTCAACAAGAGGAGTCACAACAATTTTTCTAAGTACAACATTAAGTGAAACCCTTACTGCAATAGGCTATTTTCTCACAATCAATAGGATAACCAAAAAATATCCAAATCCAGTGAATAAGATGTCAAATTAAATCTTAAGAAGTTAACTAAAATCAGAAACAAACCTTGCATCAATTGGAGTTCGGAATCATTAGTTATAGCTGAAACAGTGAGGTAGCATAAAACTGTCCAGATTTGCACACTTTTCAGAAGTTGACGTTTTTGAGGTCCTTAGGGTCCGTTTTAGCCTTGGTCCATTTCTGACCAAATTGTCCAGAACTGCAAAATCTAGTAGTACACCAAATTTCATGAATTTTGGACATCATTTACTAAGTCAAATATGGTTCGTTCCACAAGGTCAGTGCATCTGCCAAAACCTGCTTCATTTTTCCAGATTTCCAGATTTGGTCACATTTTAAAGATTTTACATTTTGAGGACCTTAGAGTCAAATTTCGCTTCGGCCTATTTCTGGGAAAAATGTTCAAAAATGTCCAAACTAGTCACCTACCAATTTTCAAGCATTTTCAGCATCATTTGCCTAGCTTAACTTACCTCGAACAGACTGGTCAGAGAGCTGTCAACAATTTCGACTTCACCTAGCATCATTTTC
>CM075768.1:73285315-73327815 GCA_037974665.1 Ehretia macrophylla
TAGCGAGTACCTGTTTAAGATTGGATAGGTTCATTTATTTAGTCCTTAACTAATACGTCATAACCTATGATAAATACTAGCGGTAATAATAGCAAAACAATCATAGTAGTATCTAGTGTCTGTCTAGCAATATCAGTACAAACCAAAATTAGACCCCAAATTACAACGGGGGTCTTTTACATTACAACATCAAACAACATGAAAGAAATAGTCTTCAAGTAGCATGGTTCGCAAATAGCCATAAACACGCAAAGCAAACAAATAGGCAATCACTCCAAGGATTCATCGTTAGGCACACCGTCCTCGGGTACCTGTTCTGGATCTTCTTCACCTGAGATGATAAAAGAGGGTGAGTCCTTATGAACTCAGCGAGGGGGAACGAGAAATAGGTTTTGAAACTCATTTTCCGGTTCAACTTATGAAATCCTTTTTGCAAGCATGAATATAACAATAATACAAGTACAGGAACAGAAATACAGGTATTTCCTCCCCAAGGTTCTCTAGGAACCAAGCGAGAGTACTTATACAGATAGTAAAAAGGATACAGTGAGCTTTTGCTCTCACTACAGCTCCAAACTCAGTTGTTAGGCCCGACTTCAAATCATTCCCCAAAGGCGCCAGGTGGGTGTACTCCGGATGTACCCCGAAATCCTACAACCCAACTCTTCGAGGAAGTCTAGCCCCCAAGCGAGAGAGGGAATGGGACCATGGTAGTCACGGGTGCACCGGCAAGCCCGATGCCGCCCGGTGTGCGTGATCGCTACCATGCCGACAGGAAAGGTTGTAACCTTGTATGATGTGCACATTTATGACATTAACATATCATGTTCGGAGGACAACAAAGTAGGTTGCCTCCGGACAGTCATAAGATTGCACATTGACAAGTAAACAGGCAGGACACGATAAGACAAGTAATTTCACTTGAA
Source organism: Ehretia macrophylla (assembly GCA_037974665.1). Taxonomy (NCBI): domain Eukaryota; kingdom Viridiplantae; phylum Streptophyta; class Magnoliopsida; order Boraginales; family Ehretiaceae; genus Ehretia; species Ehretia macrophylla. The sequence goes on from CM075768.1 coordinate 73,286,242, forward strand.
GGGCATATAGAGTTATATGAACATATAAATCAAGTCATATAACTCATTTCGAGGTCCACGTAATCAGGTGATAGAATTATTCAACAAGCAACAACATTTACGTGGGCTCGAATGCTAGAAAAGCCCATTTGTCAACTTGCAATGATCAAAATCACATTTAGGACTATAAGGCATTTACGGGCAGCCTGCTAAGCATATAATTCCACACAATATCCAAATGATCAACACTTAGCAAGCCTACCTAGTCATTAGGGTTTCCGTTTCATGCTTAACCGTGTGATTAAACCCTAAGTCAACTCAAAGTCAATCTCAAGTCAGGCATCATTTAATTCAAACATCCTCAAGTTCTCAAACAGTCCACACAACATCCCAACACTACAATTCGAAGCAATTAATACCACAAGAGAGGTTTCAACAATTTTTCCAAGCATATAACTAAGTGAAACCCTCACTGCAATAGGCTGTTTTCCCACAAACATTAAGACAAGCAAACAATCTCCAATTCCAGTGAATAATATGTAAAATTAAAGATTAAGAAGTGAACTAAAATCACGAACAAACCTTGCATCAATTGGAGTTCGGGATCATTAGTTATAGCCGAAACAGTGGAATAGCACAAAACTGTCCAAATTTGCACACATTTCGATAATATACGTTTTTGAGGTCCTTGGGTTCAGATTTAGACTTAATCCATTTCTGACAAAAATGTCCAGAACTGAAAATTCTAGCATCACACCAAGTTTCATGCATTTTGGACATCATTTACTAAGTAATATCTGGTTCGTTCTACAAGGTCAGATTTCCAGATTTGGACACATTTCAAAGATTTACCATTTTGAGGACCATAGATTCGAAATTAGCTTTGGCCTATTTCTGCGAAAAGTGTTCAAAACTGGAACAACTAGTTACCTACCAATTTTCATGCATTTTCAACATCATTTGCCTAGCAAAACTTACCTCGAAATAAACTGGTCAGAGAGCTGTCAACAATCCGACTTCACCTATCATCACTTTCAAGCCAAGATCTTGCCATGCATGGTTGCAAAAGCTTATGAACGAACATATAACTCAAGTACAGAAGCAAGGACATACATTTATGAGCATGCATGTGGATTTTTGAAGGATTTTCAAAAGGTTTTAGCCCTCACCTTAGCAAACAACCAAGAAGATGCACAAAAACTTGTTGAAGCTCAAATCTTTTCTTCTTCTTGCTTAGCCGAGATTCCAACTTGGCTTTCTCTATTTTTCCTAGCCTAGTCATCAATCTCTTAGTACATGCATGAGGTTAGAACAAGAAGAAAAGAAATGGAAGCCAAGAACTTACCTAGGGCCGAAATGTAGGCTTCAAAGGGCATGCATGTGTGATTTTCGAACTCTAGCTAGTTTGGTTGAGCTTCTTCGATGGTTGCTTGTCTTGATGCACCAAGAATTGATGAAGATGAGCAAGGGATGGTGAGAACTCAGCCAAGGCCGAGAGAGAGATAGGGAAAATGAGAGGGAGAGAGAGAGAGAAATGTGAGAGGAAAGAAGAAATGACAAAAAAACAAAGGCCTTGGAGTTTGATAAGCATGTTCGGCCTTGGGCTTCCAAAATTCCTGATTTTGTGTCTTCAAGATGTGATTTTAAAATGCTAGCATGGGCAATGGTGGTTTGGTCGAACAATGAGAGCAAATTGAGGTGGTTTTGGGCAAATTTTTAATGCATTGATAAGTGTTTTTGTGTCATAACTTGTCTAGAATCATTTTGAATTAAACATGCATGCAAGAAACCACATAGTGGTCGGCCAAGGCTACTAAAAAATGCTGAATTTTGTCAACTTTTGATCATTATTTAATAGTGTCTTGAAAGTGCAAAAAGAATAAGGAATAAAGAATGGAGAATGTTTAGTGTTTAGTGAATTTTTGGTCTTCTAGTGAGTTGAATTAGGATTATAATATTGATAGTGGATTTTGTAGGATTGTTTAATAGTCTAGTGCTTTGTGTAAGATGCTTTCTTGATTAGCGTGACGGCACACTTTCCTAGGTCTAGGGCACGCACTACGAGGTAGGACACAAACTACGAGACGAACGCACGTTCTTCAAGTAAATGCACGCAACCCTAAATGAATGCACGTAATTCAATGCATGGCACATATAATGAACACAATTCTTAAACTTAGGTCAAGGCACGCAAATCTAGATTAAGGCACACGAAACGAGGTATCGCACGCAAATCGGGGTCGGGCATCACATCATCCCCTCCTTAAAAGAATTTCGTCCCGAAATTCAATATTACCTTGAAATAAAGCTGGATATTGCTGCTCCATCTGGTCTCGCCTTTCCCACGTTGCTTCTTCAACTCCATGATGATCCCACAACACTTTCACCATTGGTATAGTTTTGTTGCGCAACTCCTGATCCTGCTGGTCTAGGATCCGAATGGGCTTCTCCTCGTAAGACAAGTTCTCCCGAAGCTGCAACGGCTCTGGCTCTAAGATATGCGATGGATCAGGGTGATACTTCCGCAGCATCGAAACATGAAAGACGTCGTGAATATTGGAGAGGTTCTGGGGTAGTACTAGGCGATACGCCAACTTGCCAACTTTCTCAGTTATCTCAAATGGCCCTAGAAATCTCGGGCTCAACTTTCCACCCTTGCCATGTTTAATCAGTCCCCTCCGGGGTGATATCTTCAAGAACACCTTGTCGCTAACCTCAAACTCGAGACTCCGTCTCCGTCGGTCTACATAACACTTCTACCTGCTCTGGGCGGTAAGCATCCGTTTCCAAATGAGGTGGATATTATCAACAGTCTTCATGAGTTCAGGTAAAAGGGTCGAGTCAAAAGTCTTCGTCTCACCTACTTCATCCCAGTAAATCGGGGATCGACACTTACGTCCATACAACGCCTCAAAAGGGGCCATCCCGATAGTGGCCTGATAACTATTATTATAGGCGAACTCCGCTAAGGACAGATATTTCTCCCAACCTTTTCCGAAATCCAAAACACACGCCCTCAACATATCCTCCAAAATCTGAATAGTTCTCTCTGATTGTCCATCAGTCTGAGGGTGATAAGCCGTGCTAAAACTAAAGTTCGTTCCCAAAGCTTCTTGTAATCGTTTCCAAAATCGGGAAGTAAAACGAGGATCCCTATCCAATACAATACTCACAGGCATCCCGTGCAATCTTACAATCTCCGCTACATACATATCTCCCAATTTCTCGGGACTATCCTCCTTGTTCATCGGTAAAACGTGTGCCGACTTAGTCAATCTATCCACTATGACCCAAACAGCGTCATGACCCTTTTGTGATCTAGGCAGGTCCATAACAAAATCCATGGTTATATGTTCCCATTTCCATTGAGGAATCTCCAACGGCTGAAGTAAACCTGCGGGTCGTTGATGTTCCGCTTTGACTCTCTGGCAAGTCAAACACCGTGCCACAAACTCTGCAATTTCTCTTTTCATGTTATTCCACCAATAGTGTTGCTTCAAATCCCGGTATATCTTTGTTCCGCCGGGGTGAATAGTATATCTTGAATTATGGGCTTCTTTAAGAATCTTCTTTTTCAACTCTGGCTCATTGGGAACACAAATCCGATTCCTAAACCTCCAAATACCATCATCATGAAACTTGAAATCTGCGTTGCTTTCTTTAATCTTCTGAAATTGTTGGTCCTTCTGTTGAGCCTCGCGTAACTCAGACAACAAGGTCGATTGAACTTGTGTAGTGGCAAAAAGTAACCCTTTCTGATTCAATTGTGGTTTCCACAAAAATGCTTCCTCCAACAACTCCTGTACCTTGACTTCAAGTTTTGCCATGCTTGCTTTCCTACTTAAGGCATCTGCAACTACATTTGCTTTACCGGGCACATAATTGATTGTGCAGTTATAATCATCCAAAAGCTCCATTCACCGCATTTGTCTCATATTCAACTCCTTTTGAGAGAACAAGTATTTCAAGCTCTTATGATCAGTAAATACCTCAAACTTGTTACCCCACAGATAATGCCTCCATTTCTTGAGTGCAAACACAATAGCCGCTAACTCCAAATCATGCGTCGGATAATTCACTTCACATGGCTTTGGTTTCCTAGAAGCATATGCAATCACTCTTCCATTTTGCATTAACACACAACTCAGTCCTTCTTTTGAAGCATCGCTATAGATTACAAAACCTTGACTCCCTTCAGGCAATGCAAGAACTGGTGCGGTAGTCAATCTTTTCTTCAACTCTTGGAAGTTGTTCTCACACTTATCATCCCACACGAACTTTGTTTTCTTTTGAATGAGCTTTGTAAACGGTCCTGCAATCTTAGAGAAATCTTTCACGAATCTCTGATAATAGCCGGCTAGACCAAGGAAACTCCGAACCTCTGTAACATTTTGTGGCTTCTTCCAAGACATTACTGCTTCTATCTTTGCTGGATCCACCGCTATTCCCTCTTGGGATATGATATGCCCCAAAAATGCAATTTGTCGCAACCAAAATTCACACTTGCTAAACTTTGCATACAATCGATGCTCTCGAAGTTTCTGTAGTACCAACCGCAGATGTTGCTCATGCTCCGCCTCAGATTTCGAGTATACCAAAATATCATCAATGAAGATCACCACAAATTGGTCCAAGTAGGGTTGAAACACCCTGTGCATAAAATCCATAAAAGCTGCAGGGGCATTAGTTAGTCCAAAAGGCATCACTACATATTCATAATGCCCATATCTCGTCCTGAAAGCCGTTTTAGGCACATCTTCCTTTTTGATCCGCAACTGATAATACCCTTGCCTCAAGTCGAGTTTCGAATACACTTTGGCTCCTTGCAGTTGATCAAATAACTCGTCGATCAGTCGAAGTGGGTATTTATTCTTGACAGTCACTTGGTTCAATCCTTGGTAATCGATGCAAAGCCTCAATGTTCCGTCTTTCTTCTTTACAAATAGAACTGGTGCACCCCACGGTGAAGAACTTGGTTGAACAAACCCCTTCTTCAACAATCCTTGTAATTGGTCCTTCAATTCCTGTAGCTCGGCCGGTGCCATACGATAGGGAGCTTTAGATATCGGCTGGGCGCCAGGCAGTAACTCAATGACAAACTCGATTTCCCGATTTGGAGGTAAACCATGTAATTCTTCTGGAAACACATCTGCATAGTCTTTGATCACTGGCATCTCCTCCAACTTAGCTTTGTCCGATGGCTTGTTAATAAGGTAAGCCAAGTATCCGTTGCACCCTTTCCTCAAGGACTTTACTATTTTTGTAGATGAAATGATAGAACTCCCGGTGAAATCTCTTCGACCCATAACCTCCAGTATTGGTTGATCAGGTACCCGGAACGTTATAATCTTCCCTCGGCAATCTAGTTGGACATGATGTTTTGCCAACCAGTCCATCCCTAAAATGACCTCATATTCTCGAAAAGGTAATACAATAAGATTGGCTGAGAATTCCCTATCCTTAATTTGGATTTTACATGCTTTACAAGCTGAGCTAGTTACAAGTTTAGAACCCATTGGAGTACCAACTTCTACTTCGTATGGCAAACATACAACTTTCAATTTCACACGTTCCATACATAAGGGAGTAATAAATAAATGAGTAGCACCCGGATCAATTAACACCCTAACAGGTTGATTCAGTATGAAGAATGTACCTTCAACAACAGCAGTCTCATCTGGAATCTCCTCGCACTCAATAGCATAGGCTCGAGCCTGGACTCTGGGAACTGGAGTCTTGCCTCTAGCAGCTGGTTTACCCTGATTCTGCCCTGCCTGCCGTTTAGGGCAATCCTTGATCTGATGCTGATCACTGCCACATCTCATACACCGTCCTGACTTCCTCCAACACTGGGCCTCGGTATGCCCCTTCCTGTCGCAATAAGAACAGCTGACGGATTGAGTAGCAGGTGAGTTACCTGTAGATCCGCGGGCGGAAGAGGCTGATGGCGCTTTCATCGGGCCACGGTTATTCACTGGCCTGTTCTAGCTCTGGCCCTAATTACGACCCTGACTCTGGAGTTTCCTCTGCTGACCTGGAGGCTGGTATGGTTTCTTGTTCGGCTGACTCGAACCGGCTTCATCTAGTTTCCTCTTCTCAACTCGAGAGGCAGCAGCAAAGAGAGCAGAATAAGTATCGAAGTCATGAGAAGCTAACTGGTCCTGAATCTCTGGCCTCAATCCAGTAGTAAATTTCCACATCTTCACCTCCGGAGTACTAATCATATATTAAGCATAACGGGACAGTCGGTCAAAACGAGCCTACACACGAAACGAGGTATCGCACGTAAATTGGGGTCGAGCCTCACACGCATGCCCCCCACCGTCCCCCTGTATGCACCCGTATGCACGGAATGGGACAAGCAAACTACCTTCCTGCCCACGCGGTGCTTGGATCGCCATGACACTAGACCACGTCCGTCGCATTACGACTCAGCGAGGACCATGGCGTCATGTGCTAGGCGATTCGTGCATCGTACAGGCACGTCAGAACCCACCGGGGGACGGCTTCAAGGCCCCATGGTGCTTGGATCGCCACAACATTGAAGCATCAACAATCGTCTCATCACAACGCTCGTGTCGTTGCTTAACGAAAGCCAATGCCACATGTGCTAGGCGATTCGCACATCACGCATGCCCCCCACCGTCCTCCCGTATGCACGGAACGGGACAAGCAAACTACCTTCCTGCCCACGCGGTGCTTGGATCGCCACGACACTAGACCACGTCCGTCGCATTAGGACTCAGCGAGGACCATGGCGTCGTGTGCAAAGCGATTCGCGCATCGCACAGGCACGTCGGAACCAACCGGGGGACGACTTCAAGGCCGCATAGTGCTTGGATCGCCACGACATTGAAGCATCAACAATCGTCTCATCGCAACACTCGTGTCGTTGCTTAACGAAAGCCATTGCCACATGTGTTAGGTGATTCGCGCATCACGCATGCCCCCCACCGTCCCCTTGTATTCATTTGTATTCACGGAACGGGACAAGCAAACTACTTTCCTGCCCACGCAGTGCTTGGATCGCCACGACGCTAGACCACGTCCGTCGCATTACAACTCAGCGAGGACCATTGCGTCGTGTGCTAGGCGATTCGCGCATCGCACAGGCCTGTCGGAACCAACTGGGGGATGGCTTCGAGCCCGCACGGTGCTTGGATCGCCACGACATTGAAGCATCAACAACTGTCTCATTGCAAAGCTAGTGTCGTTGCATAACGAAAGCCCATGCCATATGTGCTATGCGATTCGCGAATCACGCATGCCCCTCACCGTCACCCCGTATGCACATAACGGGACAAGCAAACTACCTTCCTGCCCACGCGGTGCTTGGATCGCCACGACACTAGACCATGTCCGTCGCATTACGACTCAGCGAGGACCATGGCGTCGTGTGCTAGGCGATTCGCGCATCGTACAGGCACGTCAGAACCCACCGGGGGATGGATTCAAGGCCGCATGGTGCTTGGATCGCCACGACATTGAAAAATTAGCAATCGTCTCATTGCAACGCTCGCGTCGTTGCTTAACGAAAGCCAATGCCACGTGTGCTTGGCAATTCGTGCATCACGCTTGCCCCACCGTCCCCCAAGAGCCACCCAAGCCCACGCGGTGCTTGGATCGCCACAACACTAGACCATGGCCGCGCGCATCCACTCTACAATGGCCATGGCTTCGTGTGCTACCTCGTTTAGTGTGCCCTAATGACACATCGGGGGACGGGAATGGCCCCCAACGTGTACCTATCCGGCGGCACGAGGATGGCTAATTTTGTGCTTGGGCAACCACTTGCCCCCTCATTAGCCATCCCAATGACGTCGACGGTGTTGCGACACCAAGATGGATAATGAGGGGCTAGGGAAGCCACCACGTTCCTCATTAGCCATCCTGGTGCCGCGTCGAGGGACATGCCGGGGGACGCGGGGCGGGGGTGGCACGGCCCCAATGCACGGGTATGCAACGCAATACCTCGGCGTGATTCACTCGGTAGGCATTCCCGCCCACAATATAGCCCACGATATAGCCCATAATGTGCCACGAAGTGCCCACAACGTCCCCCTGCATGGCTCTCGACCAGGAGGCTTGACACCACATACCCCCTATAATACATTTAAATGCAAAAACCCAAGTGACAGCAATAGCATACATTTTGCCAGAGATTCATAATGCGTGTTTTACACTATAAAAGGCCCCATATGGCATGATCTTCGTACCCAACTTGCTCCTTATTGATATCATATGATATCCAAATGCTTTAAAAAAAATTTGATTTTTTTTAATATTTAATAATTACGAAAAATAGGGAAAATTAGAAAAAATAGTAGAAAATTCAGAAAAAATTATATTAATTCATACATTAATTTGTTAAATAATATTCAAAAATATTTTTTTCGAAAAATTAATTTTTAATATTTAAAAATTACGAAAAATAGGGAAAAATCACAAAAAATACTAGAAAATTCAGGAAAATTTATATTAATTCATAAATTAATTAGTTTATATGATATTTGGCGTTACAATTTGTTTTGGATGGATTGGGAAACCGATTAATCTATTTCGCCTCACAAATGTGATGAACTGTTTGTCGGACAAGGCAAAAGTTAAGACTACTTCGTAGATTCGCAAACCACTTGTCCAAGAATATCAATGTCTACATTGGTGTCATAATACATTTCGCATGCCCAATTCCCCCGAATGCTTAACATTGCCCGTCGTATCCAACGCCCCCTATTAGTGCCAAAGCCGTCCCCCAACATCCCCCATCGTCCCCCAAGTGTACCCCTACTGTTTCCCAGCCGTGCTCCAACAGTGCCCCAGCTGTGCCCTAACAGTGCCCCAACAGCGCCCCTTGAGCGGCCTTTGCGCGCCACTTGCGAGCACCATAGAGGGGCACGGGCGCCCCATGCGCGAAGCTTCGTGCGGCATGCGAGACACATGCGCGCGCCATCGTGCGGCTGGGCGCCGCATGCGCACACCATCGTGCTACAGGCGGGCCACATGCAAGCACCATCGTGCGGCATGCGTGCTCGATGTGCGCACCATAATGCAGCATGCGGGCCACATGCAAGCACCATCGTGCGGTATGCGCGCCCGATGAGCGCACCATCAAGCGGCAAGGGCACACCATGCGCGCACCTTCGTCCGGCATGGGCGCCCTATGCGGGCACCTTCGTGCGGCATGGGCGCTCCATGCGCGCACCATCGTGCGGCATGCGGGCCATATGCGCGTATCATCGTACGACAGGGGCGCCCCATGCGCGCACCATCGTGCGGCATGCGTGCCCCATACGCGTACCAACGTGCGGCAAGGGCGCACCATGGGCGCACCTTCGTGCGGCAAGGGCGCACCATGGGCGCACCTTCGTGCGGCAAGGGCGCACCATGCGCGCACCTTCGTGCGGCATGGGCGCCCCATGCGCGCACCATCGTGAGGCATGCGGGCCACATGCGCGCACCATCGTGCGGCATTAACGCCCGATGAGCGTACCATCATACGACATAGGTGCCCCATGAGCGTACCTTCGTGCGGCATGGGCGCCCCATGCGCGAACCATCATGCGGCATGCGCACCCGATGAGCGCACCATCGTGCGACATGGGCGCCCCATGCGCGCACCATCGTGCGGCATGCGCACCCCATACTCGTACCAGCGTGCGGCAAGGGCGCACCATGCGCGTACCTTCGTGCGGCATGTGCGCCCCATGCGCGCACCATCGTGCGGCATGCGGGCCACATGCGCGCACCATCGTGCGGCATTAACGCCCGATGAGCGTACCATCATACGACATAGGTGCCCCATGAGCGTACCTTCGTGCGACATGGACGCCCCATGCGCGAACCATCATGCGACATGCACGCCCAATGAGCGCACCATCGTGCGACATGGGCGCCCCATGCGCGCACCATCGTGCGGCATGCGGGCCACATGCGCGCACTATCGTGCGGCATTAGCGCCCGATGAGCGTACCATCATGCGACATAGGTGCCCCATAAGCGTACCTTCGGGCGGCATGCGGGCCACAAGCCCACACCTTCGTGCGGCATGCGCGGTCCATACGCGTACCATCATGCGGCAAGGGCGCATCATGCGTGCACCTTCGTGCGACATGGGCGTCCCATGCGCGCACCTTCATGCTGCATGCGGGCCACATACGCTCACCATCATGCGGCATGCGAGCCCCATGCGTGCACCATCGTGCGTCATGCGCGCCCGATGAGTGCACCATCGTGCGACATGGGTGCCCTATGCGCGCACCTTCGTGCTGCATACGGGCCACATGTGCGCACCATCGTACGACATGCGCGCCCCATACGCGTACCATTATACGGCAGGGGCGCACCATCCGCGCACCATCGTGCTGCATGGGCGCCCCATGCGCGCACCACCGTGCGGCATGCGGGCCACATGCGCGAACGATCGTGCGGCATGCGCTCCCAATGAGCGGACCATCGTGCGACATGGGCCCCCCATGCGCGCACCTTTGTGTGGCATGCGGGCCACATGCGCACACCATGGTGCAGCATGCGCACCAAATGCGCTGACCATCATGCGGCATGGTTGCCCAATGCGCGCACCTTCGTGCGGCATGCGGGCCACATGCGCGCCCGATGAGCGCACCATCGTGCGACAAGGGTGCCCCATGCGCGCACCTTCGTGCGGCATGCGGGCCACATGCGCACGGCATCGTGCGGCATGGGCGCCGCATGCGCACACCATCGTGCGGCACGCGGGCCACATGCAAGCACCATCGTGTGGTATGCGCGCCCGATGTGTGCACCATAATGCGGTATGCGGGCCACATGCAAGCACCATCGTTCGACATGAGCGCACGATGTGCGTACCTTCGTGCGGCATGGGCGACCCATGCGCGTACCTTCCTGCGCCATGGGCGCCCGATGCGCGCTCCATCTCGCGGCATGCGGGCCACATGCGCGCACCATCGTGCGGCATGCACGCCCGATGAGCGCCCCATCGTGCGACATGGGCTCCCCATGCGCGCATCATCGTGGGGCATGTGGGCCACATGCGCCCACCATCGTGCGGCATGAACGCCCGATGAACGTACCATCGTGCTACATGGGCGCCCCATGCGCGCACCATCGTCCGGCATGCGGGCCACATGTGCGCACCATCGTGTTGCATGAGCGCCCCATACGCGTACCAACCTGCGGCAAGGGCGCACCATGCGCGCACCATCGTGCGACATGCGCACCTAATGAGCGCACCATCGTGCGACATGGGCGCCCCATGCGTGCACCTTCGTGCGGCATGCGGGCCACATGCGCGCACCATCGTGCAGCATGCGCGCCCGATGAGCGAACCATCGTGCGACATGGGCGCCCCATGCGCGAACCTTCATGCGACATGCGGGCCACATGCGCGCACCATCGTGCGACATGGGCGCCCCATCGTGCGGCATGGACGCCCAATGAGCGCACTTTCGTGCGGCATGCGGGCCACATGCGCGCACCATCGTGTGCCATGCACGCCCGATGCATGCACTATCGAGCGGCATGGGCGCCGCATATGCGCACCATCGTGCGGCATGCGCGCACCATCGTGCGGCATCGGCGCCCCATGCGTGCATCAGTATACGGTATGGACGCCCCATGCGCGCACCTTCATGCGGCATGCGGGCCACATGCACGCAGCATCGTGCGGCATGCGAGCCTGATTCGCGCAACATCGCGCGGCATGGGCGGCCCATGCGCGCACCTTTGTGAGGCATGCGGGCCATATGCGCACACCATCGTGCGGCATGCGCGCCCGATGAGCATACAATCATGTGACATGGGTGCCCCATACGCGTACCTTCGTGCGGCATGCGGGCCACATGCGCGCACCATTGTGAGGCCTGACCCCGAATTACGTGTCCTACCTCGATTTGCGCGCCTTAGAGCTAAAATTAAATGACCGACCTTGGATTACGTGTCCTGTCTTGGTTTTCGTGCATACCTCGTCATACGTGCCTTGACCTAGAATAGTGTGCCCTAATCCCTGACTCACGTGCGGTACCTAGAAATACATGCCCTGACCTCGATGTACTTGCGTTACCTCGTTTCGTGTGCCCTAACCTTGAACTGCGTACCTTAACCTAGATATAGAGTCATGCCTTGATTTGCGTGCATTTGCGTTATAATTCGTGCATTTATCTTGAAGTACGTGCATTAGTCTTGAAGTTCGTGTCTTACCTCGTAGTTCGTGTCTACCTCGTAATCACTAAACTAATATTATTCTATTCATAATTCAACTCATCAACAAACATTCCTATATTTTATTCTACCTTGATTCCCTAATTTCCCAACATTCCTATGACAATTCTAATGACACAAATGCATAAAGAATTATTCCTAGACAAACTATGACAAACACTTAGCACAATGCATAAAAAAATGCTCAAAACCACCTAAATCCTCTACCTTGCTCAACCAAACCACCTTTGCCCATGCTAAACATTTTAAAATCACACATTGAAGACACCAAAATCAGAATTTAATGGCGCAAGGCCGACCAAGTGCTTGAATAATGCAAAAGCCTTCATTTTTTTGTCATTTCTTCTTTCCTCTCACATTTTCTCTCTCTCCCTCTCATTCTCTCTCTCCATTTCGGTTTTGGCTGAGTTCTCTCCACCTCTTAGCTCATCTTCATCATCCTAAGGTGCATCAATACAAACCACAAGCAAAGAAACTCACCCAAGCAAGCTAGGATGCAAGAAACACACATGCAAGCATTTTGAGTCACCATTTTCGGCCTAGGTAAGTTTTCTTGGCTTCCATTTCTTTTCTTCTTGTTCTAACGTCATGCATGTGCTAAGAGATTGATCACTAGGCTAGGAAAAATAGAGAAACCAAGTTGGAATCTCGGCTAAGCAAGAAGAAGAAGAGATTTGAAGCTTCAACAAGTTTTTGTGCATCTTTGTGGTTGATTGCTAAGGTGAGGGTTAAAACCTTTTGAAAACTCTTCAAAAATTCACATGCATGCTCATAAATGTGTGTATTTGCTTCTGTACTTGAGCTATATGGTCGTTCATAAGCTTAATCAACCATGCATGGCAAGATCTTGGCTTGAAAATGATGCTAGGTGAAGTCGAAATTGTTGACAGCCCTCTGACCAGTCTGTTCGAGGAAAGTTTAGCTAGGAAAATGATGTTGAAAATGCTTGAACATTGGTAGGTGACTATTTTGGACAGTTTTGAACATGTTTCCCAGAAATAGGCCGAAGCTAAATTTGACTCTAAGGTCCTCAAAATGGCAAATCTTTAAAATGTGACCAAATCTGGAAATCTGAAAAAATGAAGCAGGTTTTGGCAGATGCACTGACCTTGTGGAACGAACCATATTTGACTTAGTAAATGATGTAAAAAATGTATGAAATTTGGTGTGCTGCTATATTTTTCAGTTCTGGACAATTTTGTCAGAAATGGACTAAGGCTAAAACTGACCCCTAAGGACCTCAAAAACGTCAATTTCTGAAAAGTGTTCAAATCTGGACAGTTTTGTGCTATTCCACTGTTTCAGCTATATCTAATGATCCCGAACTCCAATTGATGCAAGGTTTGTTCCTGATTTTAGATAACTTCTTAAGATTTAATTTGACATCTTATTCACTGAATTTGGAGATTGTTTTCTTATCCGATTGATTGTGAGAAGACATCCTATTGCAGTAAGGGTTTCACTTAATGTTGTGCTTAGAAAATTTGTTGTGACTCCTCTTGTTGAATTAAATGCTTGGGATTATAGCTACGGGATGTTGTGTGGACTGTTTTGAATGTTTGAGGATGTTGAATTAAATGATGCATGGTTTGAGATTGACTTTGAGTTGGGTTGAGGCTCAAATTGCACAAATATACATGAAATAGAAACCCTAATGACTAGGTAGTTTTGCTAAGTATTGATCAATTGGACATTGTGTGGGAATTATATGCTTAGTGGGCTACCCGTAAATGTCTTATAACTTCAAATGTGATTTTGACCATTGCAGGTTGACAAATAAGTTTTTCTTGCACCCGAACCCATGATTGATGTCATTGCATGTTGAATAATCTTATCACTTGATCACGTGGGCTTCTTAATGAGTTATATGGCCTGTTTTACATGTGTTACATGGCTGCCCGTTTAATTTTCATATAACTCTATATGCCTTCAAGTGAAATTTCATGTCTTATCGTGCCCTGCTTGTTTACCTGTCAATGTGCAATCTTATGACTGTCCGGAGGCAACCTACTTTGTTGTCCTCCTACTGTGATATATTACCTATCATGAATATGCATTGCATACAAGGGTGTAACATTTCTTGTTGGCATGGTAGCGATCACGCACACCGGGCGGCATCAGGCTTGCCGGTGCACCTGTGACTACCATGGTCCCATTCCCTCTCTCGCTTGGGGGCTAGACTTCCTCGGAGAGTTGGGTTGTAGGATTTCGGGGTACATTCGGAGTACACCCACCTGGCATGTTTGGGGAATGATTAAAGTCGGCCGCAACAACTGATTCTGGAACTGATCTGAGAGCTAAAGCTCACCGTATCATTTTACTGTGTGTATAAATACTCTCGCTTGGTTCCTAGAAAACCTCGGGGAGGAAAGACTGGTATTTCTGTTCCTTTACTTGATTTTACTGTTATATTCATGTTTGAAAAAAGGGATTTTCATAAATTGAACCGGAAAATGAGTTTCAAAACGTATTTCTCGTTCCCCCTCGCTGAGTTCATAAGGACTCACTCTCTTTTTTATCACAGGTGAAGAAGAACAGGTACAGGTACCCGAGGACAACGTGCCTATCGATGATTCCTTGGAGTGATTGTCTGTCCCTATGTGCTTTTATGCTTTGCCTGAAAGTGGTTGCTATATGGATGTTGTGTTTGATTGCAAACTATTCATTTTATTGATGTAAATGACCCCGTTGTAATTTGGGTCTAATTCTAGGATTGTACTACCTATAGCCGGACGAACTTTTATTTGGTGGTTTGCTTTCGTTTTCTTAATTGGTAGTTATCGTAGGCATTCAAACCACTAGATGAACAATCAACTAAGTTAATTCTATCTAATTTCACTTAGATGCTCACTTGCAAACTAAAGGATAATAGGTACTTGCATGATAGGAAATTGACAAATAAACGGGACATAGTTATCATGTTAGGCTCATTAACCAAACAAGACCTTCAAGATAAACTAGTAGGCAAATCGATTGGTGACAAATACGAGTCCTTAATGGAATTGGGTTAATGATTGGAATAATTGAGGCGTTTAGAGAAATTAGGTCAAACCAAAGAGCCCAATTACAGCTATTATGCTGCTGGTTTTTTGAAAAATTTTGGAGTTTAGGCCAAAACGTTAAGTGTTAAATCTTCATAAACAGTTAAGTATGTGATATTACTTGAATGTTTAGTTCACACCCTAGTCTAACCTTATTGGCCGGGTTGGGGCGTGACACCTTATATTAGAATGGTATCAGAGCTTAGTTTAGTAACTAGGCGTTAGTCGGGTTCAACTCTCGGACTATGGGTAGAAGCCCTAAGGTAATTATGATGTCTTGTTTATATGTGTTAATGTGTGCTAATGTGCTTTAATTGCTTTGAGAATTGAATACTATGTGCCTTTGTGGACTATATGTATTATGTGTCATGCACACCGACACGTTAGTGCCCTCAATAATGCATGCATGCTTTTATACTCCTTCCTTGATACATGTGCATGTTATATAACCATGAATGACTGTTTATACACATAGATAGTTAGGATTAGGACTTTCAGGGATTTGAATTTGTGCAGGATGAACGAAAGGCTCGGTTAGAGATTTCTCGCATCTTCACAGGTGCTCAATGGATCATATATCTTATTGGATATGCATATATATAAAATGCGTAGCACAAGTATAATTGTTGAGGTAAAATTATCTCTTTATCTTTGGAATACACATGCCTGTGATTAAGTTATCAATTTTATAGCTATAAAGTTCTTAATTCCGTCAAACCGTTCTTCTAATTGTGGTTCAAGAATAAATGTTAAGGACATACAACTTTCCTTAGATATAAGAATATACTATTGGAGATGTGGAGTAGTATATATATATGTTCACATGCTTATAATGGAAGTTTGACTTAGGAGTTTCTTTTGAATCAAATTCTTATATCTTAAAATGGTATAATAGACTAATTATATGATTGAATCCCTACTTGATTGGAATTAAGCATCGTTGAACCTAACAAGGTGCATATTAACGAGTTTCAAGTTCACTCAATGGTAAGATTGTGACCTAGAAATTAAGAGATGAACTCGTGGAAATGGACGATAGGGGTAAGATTATTAAGGAGTGAATAATGTGTTTAAGTAACTTAACAATGGATAACCTCAAGACATGTAGGTAACTCTGAAGACTGAGTTTAACAAGGTTGGTGATTCTTTAGTATAACAAGGTATAGGAGTGTTGGAATCAAGGAATTCACGTAGCTAGAACTCGTGTTTGGAAAACTGCACCTAAAATGTTAGGTCGGATAGAAGTGTAAGGAATTGAATTGTGCATTAGATGACTAACGTTGCTAAAGGTCCTAGGCTGGATATCGGTGATATTTAGAATCATGGTATTAATTTGGTGCCTCTCGGGTTTAGTTGTGATTATGCAAGTAAGTCATTCTATACACTCGTTGTTTAGATACCCTAGAGGATGTTGGAAAGCATATATCCTTAAGTAAGACCGATGGACCTATTATATAAACCATTGAAATGATATTAAACATCTGGTTGTAAAGTGGAGTTGTTAGGGTATGATTTGAAATCCTTAATAGCTAATAGTGAGTATGCATGATGATTCATGGTAAACCCTAGGACCTAAGGTCGACGAGTCTTGACGCCCTTAGCCTAGCTGAACATGTAAATGGGAAGAGTAAGATTTCATAAAGTTAAGATAGATGTGAATTAGAGTCATAATGACCTAAGAGACTATTGTTAGACAACTATATTATGTGCACCGTTTCATATCTAGAAACTAGTTGTTGGTAGACTTCGAATCGTGGTCGTTAAATGGAGGGCGGATCTTGTAGTGATAGTTATATGAGTCGTTGACAACTTTTGAAGTTCTATGAGATTATATTGAAGGATGCCTTGTGGTTATAATTCTTATGATTGACACAGCCTTGAAGTTATTTTGTGTAATAAGCTACTTGGATTAGTATGGCAAGTATCTTATGAGCTAGATCATTTCGGTACCCATTTATAGTCCTAGGATTGTTGTTGTACGACCGGTAACCTAGTAGGGCATTGATATCACCTACATGGCAATGAACCCAGCTTAGTAACATTAATGTCAAAGATATATTGGCGGGCATTAAGTATTCGAAGGAATGACTAGGTCGCTAAATGAGTAGGACCATTGTCTTCTTAAGTATGATGTAACCTTGGATTGAGGTGAGTGGAATTTATTTGAGGTTGAAACTATTCGCCTTAGGAGTTTTGGATAAGATTAAAAGAAAATTCTGAAGTCTCGTGACTTGAAGATAGAGATTCGAATAAGGAAATAAATTGTGGATCACAAGCTGATAAATTTTACTTGTAAGAGTTGAACTAGTGTAACATGATTAGTTTACCCATGCAATTTCGATGGCAATTTGTTGGTGATACTTAATAAACCTTAGAATTCGAGTTTAATGAATCTCAATGGTCTTTCTCCTTGATTACGAGCGTGAAGGTTAACGAAGCTGGGAAAGGATGTTAGTGAATAGGAGCTTATAACCAGAAGACTAGTCATTAGAAGATTTACTAATCCAATGTACCTTCAAGATAAGAACTACGATACTACCGATAGATGACGACTTGAGATGGATTAGTTTGTTTGGTGAGTTCAACCTGAAAATAGGGTCGTATCGTGGAAATGATCCGTAACTTGTGTATGACCTATGTGATAACAGTTCTGAAGCTAGTAGATAGGATATGTGAATCGGATATAGACCTATCATCTTGAAATTAGCGTATGTCACCCTAGGATCATGGAATTATTGTGATATTCCTTTTGAGGTATGAATGCGAGATTGACACAACATGAGTCAAGAATTTGGAGTTATTGTTATATTGTTAGAATACCGATGCAACTTTGATGACTATGTTTGAAGACTCTAACCTTAGTTAATGAACTTGACCTTAAGATCAAATGAAGAATAGAGTCGTTCAAAGGAACAAACTGTAAATGTAGAGGTCACACCGAACTAAATGATTGGAGAAAGCTAGGAAGTGAATTCGTTGTGGTAAGAGAGATCACAGAGCAAAAGATGACCCGGAGTTGGAAAATAACAATGGTCGGAATCCGTCTAAATGACCTTAACAAGTAAGAATGAATTTCGGGACGAAATTCTTTTAAGGAGGGGAGGATGTGAGGCCCGACCCCGAATAACGTGTCCTATCTCGATTTGTGCGGCTTAGACCTAAAATTAAATGACCGACCTTGGATTACGTGTCCTGTCTTGGTTTTCGTGCATACCTCGTCATACGTGCCTTGACCTAGAATAGTGTGCCCTAATCCCCGACTCACGTGCGGTACCTAGAAATACGTGCCCTGACCTCGATGTACGTGCGTTACCTCGTTTTGTGTGCCCTAACTTTGAACTGCGTACCTTAACCTAGATATAGAGTCATGCCTTGATTTGCGTGCATTTGCATTAGAATCCGTGCATTTATCTTGAAGTACGTGCATTAGTCTTGAAGTTCGTGTCTTACCTCGTAGTTCGTGACTACCTCGTAATTCGTGCCCTAGACCTAGGAATCCGTGCCACCACATTGATCAAGAAAGAATCCTACACAAAGCACTAGACACTAAAATAATCCTACACAATCCACTAACCAATATTATATTCCTAATTCAAATTCTCTACAAACTCCACTAACAATAAAATAATACTAAACTATTCCTACATTTCCCACTAACTATTATTCTATTCATAATTCAACTCATCAACAAACATTCCTATATTTTATTCTACCTAGATTCCCTAATTTCCCAACATTTCTATGACAATTCTAATGACACAAATGCATAAAGAATTATTCCTAGACAAACTATGACAAACACTTAGCACAATGCATAAAAAAATGCTCAAAACCACCTAAATCCTCTACCTTGCTCAACCAAACCACCTTTGCCCATGCTAAACATTTTAAAATCACACATTGAAGACACAAAAATCAGAATTTAATGGCCCAAGGCCGACCAAGTGCTTGAATAATGCAAAAGCCTTCATTTTTTGTCATTTCTTCTTTCCTCTCACATTTTCTCTCTCTCCCTCTCATTCTCTCTCTCCATTTTGGTTTTGGCTGAGTTCTCTCCTCCTCTTAGCTCATATTCATCATCCTAAGGTGCATCAATACAAACCACAAGCAAAGAAACTCACCCAAGCAAGCTAGGATGCAAGAAACACACATGCAAGCATTTTGAGTCACCATTTTTGGCCTAGGTAAGTTTTCTTGGCTTCCATTTCTTTTCTTCTTGTTCTAACCTCATACATGTGCTAAGAGATTGATCACTAGGCTAGGAAAAATAGAGAAACCAAGTTGGAATCTCGGCTAAGCAAGAAGAAGAAGAGATTTGAAGCTTCAACAAGTTTTTGTGCATCTTTGTGGTTGATTGCTAAGGTGAGGGTTAAAACCTTTTGAAAACTCTTCAAAAATTCACATGCATGCTCATAAATGTGTGTATTTGCTTCTGTACTTGAGCTATATGGTCGTTCATAAGCTTAATCAACCATGCATGGCAAGATCTTGGCTTGAAAATGATGCTAGGTGAAGTCGAAATTGTTGACAGCCCTCTGACCAGTCTGTTCGAGGAAATTTTAGCAAGGAAAATGATGTTGAAAATTCTTGCAAATTGGTAGGTGACTAGTTTGGACAGTTTTGAACATGTTTCCCAGAAATAGGCCGAAGCTAAATTTGACTCTAAAGTACTCAAAATGGAAAATCTTTAAAATGTGACCAAATCTGGAAATCTGGAAAAATGAAGCAGGTTTTGGCAGATGCACTGACCTTGTGGAACGAACCATATTTGACTTAATAATGATGTCCAAAATGCATTAAATTTGGTGTGCTGCTATATTTTGCAGTTCTGGACAATTTGGTCAGAAATGGACGAAGGCTAAAACTGACCCTAAGGACCTCAAAAACGTCAATTTCTGAAAAGTGTGCAAATCTGGACAGTTTTGTGCTATTCCACTGTTTCGGCTATATCTAATGATCCCGAACTCCAATTGATGCAAGGTTTGTTCCTGATTTTAGTTAACTTCTCAAGCTTTAATTTGACATGTTATTCACGGAATTTGGAGATTGTTTGCTTATCCGTTTGATTGTGAGAAGACAGCCTATTGCAGTAAGGGTTTCACTTAATGTTGTGCTTAGAAAAATTGTTGTGACTCCTCTTGTTGAATTAAATGCTTGGGATTATAGCTATGGGATGTTGTGTGGAATGTTTTGAATGTTTGAGGATGTTGAATTAAGTGATGCATGGTTTGAGATTGACTTTGAGATGGGTTGAGGCTCAAATTGCACGAATATACATGAAATGGAAACCCTAATGAATAGGTAGTTTTGCTAAGTATTGATCAATTGGACATTGTGTGGGAATTATATGCTTAGTGGGCTGCCCGTAAATGTCTTATAACTTCAAATGTGATTTTGACCATTGCATGTTGACAAATAAGTTTTTCTTGCACCCGAACCCATGATTGATGTCATTGCATGTTGAATAATCTTATCACTTGATCACGTGGGCTTCTTAATGAGTTATATGGCCTGTTTTACATGTGTTACATGGCTGCCCGTTTAATTTTCATAGAACTCTATATGCCTTCAAGTGAAATTTCCTGTCTTATCGTGCCCTGCTTGTTTACCTGTCAATGTGCAATCTTATGACTGTCCGGAGGCAACCTACTTTGTTGTCCTCCTACTGTGATATATTACCTGTCATGAATGTGCATTGCATACAAGGTTGCAACCTTTCCTGTTGGCATGGTAGCGATCACGCACACTGGGCGGCATCGAGCTTGCCGGTGCACCCGTGACTACCATGGTCCCATTCCCTCTCTCGCTTGGGGGCTAGACTTCCTCGGAGAGTTGGGTTGTAGGATTTCGGGGTACATCCGGAGTACACCCACCTAGCGTGTTTGGGGAATGATTAAAGTCGGCCGCAACAACTGATTATGGAACTGATCTGAGAGCTAAAGCTCACCGTATCCTTTTACTGTGTGTATAAGTACTCTCGCTTGGTTCCTAGAGAACCTCGGGGAGGAAAGACTAGTATTTCTGTTCCTTTACTTGATTTTACTGTTATATTTATGTTTGAAAAAAGGGATTTTCATAAATTGAACCGGAAAATGAGTTTCAAAACGTATTTCTCGTTCCCCCTCGTTGAGTTCATAAGGACTCACCCTCTTTTTTATCACAGGTGAAGAAGAACAGGTACAGGTACCCGAGGACAACGTGCCTATCGATGATTCCTTGGAGTGATTGTTTGTCCCTATGTGCTTTTATGCTTTGCCTGAAAGTGGTTGCTATATGGATGTTGTGGTTGAGTGCAAACTATTCATTTTATTGATGTAAATGACCCTGTTGTAATATGGGTCTAATTCTGGGATTATACTACCTATAGCCGGACGAACTTTTATTTGGTGGTTTGCTTTCGTTTTCTTAATTGGTAGTTATCGTAGGCATTCAAACCACTAGATGAACAATCAACTAAGTTAATTCTATCTAATTTTACTTAGATGCTCACTTGCAAACTAAAGGATAATAGGTACTTGCATGATAGGAAATTGACAAATAAACATGACATAGTTATCATGTTAGGCTCATTAACCAAACAAGACCTTCAAGATAAACTAGTAGGCAAATCGGTTGGTGACAAATAGGAGTCCTTAATGGAATTGGGTTAATGATTGGAATAATTGAGGTGTTTAGAGAATTAGGTCAAACCAAAGAGCCTAATTACAGCTATTATGCTGCCGGTTTTCCGGAAAATTTTGGAGTTTAGGCCAAAACGTTAAGTGTTAAATCTTCATAAATAGTTAAGTATGTGATATTACTTGAATGTTTAGTTCACACCCTAGTCTAACCTTATAGGCCAGGTTGGGGCATGACACCATCGTGCGGCATGTGCGCCTCATACGTGTACCATCGTGAGGCAAGGGCGCACCATGCGCGCACCTTCGTGCAGCATTGCCGCCCCATGCGCGCACCATCGTGTGGCAAGTGGGCCACATGCGCGCACCATCGTGCGGCATGCATGCGCGATGAGCGCACCATTGTGCTACATGGGTGCCCCATGCGAGCACCTTCGTGCGGCATGCGGGCCACATGCGCGCACCATCGTGCGGCATGCGCGCCCATACGTGTACCATTGTGCGGCAAGGGCGCACCATGCGCGCACCTTCGTGCGGCATGGGCACCCCATGCTCGCACCATCGTGCAGCATGCGGGCCACATGCGCGCACCATCGTGCGGCATGCGCACCCCATACGCGTACCATCATGTGGCATAGGCGCCCAATGCGCGCACCTTCGTGCGGCATGCGGGCCACATTCGCGCACCATCTTTCTCCATGCATGCCCGATGTGCACACCATCGAGCTGCATGGGCGCACCTTCGTGCGGCATGAGCACATCATCGTGCGGCATAGGCGCCCCATGCGTGCATCGCTGTGTGGCATGGGCGCCCTATGCGCCCACCTTCCTGTGGCATGTGGGCCACATGCCCGTACCGTCGTGCGGCATGCGCACCTGATGCGCGCAACATCGCGCGGCATGGCCGGCCTATGCGCGCACCTTCGTGCGGCATGCGGGCCACATGCGCGCACTAAAGTGAGGCATGAGCGCCCCATGCGCGCACCATCGTGCAGCATGGGTGCCCCATACGTGCACCTTTGTGCGGCATGTGGGCCACATGCGCGCACTATCGTGCGGCATAACCGCACCATCGAGCGGCATGGGCGCCCCATGCGAGCACCTTTGTGCGGCATGCTAGCACCATCGCACGGCGTGGGTGCCTCATGCGCGCATCTTCATGCGGTATGGGCGCACTTTCGTGAGGTATGCGGGCACCATCGGGCGGTATGGGTGCCCCATGCGCACACCATCGTGCGGCATGGGTGCCCCATGCGCGCACCTTCGTGCGGCATGTGGGCCGCATGCGTGCACCGTCGTGCCGCATGCGCGCCCCATGCGCGCACCTTCGTGCGGCATGGGCGCCTCATGCGCGCACCTTCGTGCGGCATGCGCGCACCATCGTGCGGCGTGGGCACCCCATGCGCGCACCTTCGTGCGGCATGCGGGCCACATGTGTGCACCATCGTGCGGCATGGGCGCTGCATGCGCGCGCCAAGTAGGTGCCCCAAGTAGGTGCCCCATCCGAGGCCCAATCGTGCGCCGTCGTGCAACACCGTGTGTAGTCGTGCCGCAACCGTTCACCAACGTTCCCAGCCGTTCCAAAGATATAGGCAACATAACCTCAATCACCGTTAATGCTAAGGGAAGAACGTTTGGCACCTCGGCGGGCCGGCAACACACAAGGTCGGATTTAAATTTTTTGCCATCTCTTACGAAGCAAGCATAGTGTCACAGGATCAGAGATTGAGTTTGAAAATCCTATCGCCGTGCGGCCTTATCCAACTCTGAAGGCTAGCTAAGTGCGCCTGTGAGTGGTTTAGATCAGAGTGAGCAGCACAAAACTAAGGTGTTAAAGGTTGGCAGCCTCAACACTTAGTCGTTTTTCAGCACACAAGCTTGCAGTGGGCAGTTTGAGTGAAGTCTAACCCGAAGGCAAGCTAAACCGAGGGACTATTGCTTGTAGGAAACTGAAATTTGGCTAAGTATAGAGAGCTTGAAGGATGCACGGAAATGGCTGAGTGAATCTATTTTTCATTGCTCAAAATGGCTTATACAAGGCTCTATTTATAGCTTACACAAAGAATGATCAAAGGCCTATGATCTATACATTTGGCGCCATTGTGATCTTGCCATTTGTCATCTTTACAAAGATATTTACATAGGTAATTAGCTAGAAAATTCTAGACTTAAGCACTAAAAATGCAGTTGGAAAAATCTGGACAGTCTCGGGCAGCTTGGGCAGCCCGCCGGGCAGCTTCCTTCTTCAGCCATTTTCTAGAATATTCCTGCACCAAAATCTGGATTTCTCCACCAATTTCTGCCCAGCAGCTTCCTAAACCAACTCCACCGCCCTAGAATACTCTGGAAACGTTGGGAAGGGTCTAGAAATGCCTTAGGCAAATTTTTGCATATGCATTATCGGCCTCATTTCGTGCACATTTCAGCAAAGCCGTTTGTTTCGTTGGGCCAAAACGTGTGTTCCGTCTCACCCTCCCCCACCTAAGTCGGCGTCGTCCCCGACGCCTTGGCACGGTGGAACTCCTCAATCTCCTTTTTGAACTGCCACATCAAATCTTTGTGCTCCCAGCTATTTTCGCTCTCGGGCAAGCCTTTCCACTTCACCAAGTACTCGGTCCAGTTCTTCACACCACATTTTCCTTTCCGTCGGTCAGCCAAGATTGTCTCCACCTGCCGGTCATATGAAGTGACGACGGCTGTTGGGGCACGACTTGATTCACCTCGGCTAGGGTCCTCCGCATCTGCATGATATGGCTTCAAAAAGCTCACATGGAATACCGGATGAATCTTCAACTTAGGTGGTAGTTCAAGTTGATAGGAAACTTTGCCAACCCGTTTCACCACCCTGAACGATCCTTCATATCTCCGCACCAATCCTTTATGCACCGAACGAAGGGACTTGAATTGTGTAGGAATCAACTTCACTATCACCATGTCTACTTTGTTATACTCCACGAACCGTCTCTTTTTGTCACCCACTTCTTCATTTTCTTGGCTGCTTTTTCAAGAGCGGCACAGGCCATGTCCCGTTCCTTTTGCATCTCCTTGGCAAACTTGTAGGCAGCTGGGGCATTCCTTGTATAGCCAGAGTCAACCATGTGTGGGGTTAACGATAGTCGGCCAGTGGCTAGTTCGAACGGGCTCCGTCTTATTAATTCCGACCTCTAGAGGTTATAGGAAAACTGGGCCACATCAAGCAACTGAACCCATTCCCGCTGATTGGCACTCACATAATGCCGCAAGTACAGCTCCAATAGTGCATTCACGCATTTCGTCTGCCCATCGGTCTGCAGATGAAAGCTTGTTGAGAAGCCCAGGTCGGAACCAAGCAACTTGAACAGCTCAGACCAAAACTTGCCAGTGAAACGAGGGTCACGGTCATTGACTATCATCTTCGGCACTCCCCACCATTTCACCACGTACCTCATAAAGAGTCTGGCTGTTTTGTCACGCCCCAACCCGGCCTATAAAGGTTAGACTAGGGTGTGATCTAAACATTCAAGTCACATCTCGTACTTAACCGTTCATGAAGATTTAACACTTAACGTTTTGGCCTAAACTCCAAAAATTTTCAAAAAACCGGCAGCATGACGGCTATAATTGGACTCTTTGGTTTGGCCTAATTCTCTAAACGCCTCAAAATTTTCTAATCTCAAGTTTCATTTCCAACTAGGATTACTAATTAACATCAATTGAAATGCCTATTGGTTATCTCGATGTCTCATTTGATTTATAACCTAGCATGATACTATGTCTCGTTTGTTTGTTTATCCCCGTTACAAAAGTACCTGTTGATCTTAGCTTAATAGCGAGTACCTAGGTTCATTTACTTAGTCTTTAACTAATACGTCGTAACCTATGGTAGATACTAGCGACAATAATAGCAAAAACGATCATAGTAGTGTCTAGCGTCAGTCTACTTAATATCAGTACAAACCAAAATTAGATCCCAAATTACAACGGGGTTCTTTACATTACAACATCGAGCAACATAAAAGGAAATAGTCTTCAAGTAGCATAGAGTTCACAAGTAGCCACAATCACGCAAAGCACATAAACAGGCAATCACTCAAAGGATTCATCGTTAGGCACACCGTCCTCGGGTACCTGTTCTGGATCTTCTTCACCTGAGATGATAAAAGATGGTAAGTCCTTATGAACTCAGCGAGGGGGAACGAGAAATAGGTTTTGAAACTCATTTTCCGGTTCAACTTATGAAATCCTTTTGCAAGCATGAATATAACAATAATATAAGTATAGGAATAGGAATACCAGTCTTTCCTCCCCGAGTTTCTCTAGGAACCAAGCGAGAGTACTTATACACATAGTAAAAGGATACAATGAGCTTTTGCTCTCAGATCAGTTCCAGAATCAGTTGTTACGGCCGACTTCAAATCATCCCCTTAACACGCCAGGTGGGTGTACTCCGGATGTACCCCGAAATCCTACGACCTAACTCTCTAAGGAAGTCTAGCCCCCAAGCGAGAGAGGGAATGAGAACATGGTAGTCACGGGTGCACCGGTAAGCCCGATGTCGCCAGGTGTGCGTGATCGCTACCATGCCGACAGGAAAGGTTGCAACCTTGTATGCAATGCACATTTATGACATTAACATATCACGTTAGGAGGACAACAAAGTAGGTTGCCTCCGGACAGTCATAAGATTGTACATTGACAAGTAAACAGGCAGGGCACGATAAGACAAGTAATTTCACTTGAAAGGCATATAGAGTTATATGAACATTAAACGGGCAGCCATGTAACACATATAAATCAAGCCATATAACTCATTTCGAAGTCCACGTAATCAAGTGATAGGATTATTCAACATGCAACAACATCTACGTGGGTTCGGATGCAAGAAAAGCCTATTTGTCAACATGCAATGATCAAAATCACATTTAGGACTATAAAGGAATTTACGGGCAGCCTACTAAGAATATAATTCCACACAATATCCAAATGATCAACACTTAGCAAGCCTAACTAGCCATTAGGGTTTCCATTTCGTGCTTACCCGTGTGATTAAACCCTAAGTCAACTCAAAATCAATCTCAAGCCATGCATTATTTAATTCAAACATCCTCAAGTACTCAAAACAGTCCACACAACATCCCAACACCACAATTCCAAGCAATTAACACCACAAGAGAGGTTACAACAATTTTCCAAGGATATAACTAAGTGAAACCCTCACTGCAATATGCTGTTTTCTCACAAATATTAAGACAAGAAAACAATATCCAATTCCTGTGAATAAGATTTCAAATTAAATCTTAAGAAGTGAACTAAAATCAGGAACAAACCTTGCATCAATTGGAGTTCGGGATCATTAGATATAGTCGAAACAGTGGGATAGCACAAAACTGTCCAGATTTGCACACATTTCGATAATTGACGTTTTTGAGGTCCTTAGGGTCAGATTTAGCCTTAGTCCATTTCTGACAAAAATGTCCAGAACTGAAAATTCTAGCCGCACACCCAATTTCATGCATTTTGGACATCATTTACTAAGTCAAATCTGGTTCGTTCTACAAGGTCAATGCATCTGCTAAAACCTGCTTCATTTTTCTAGATTTCCAGATTTGGACACATTTTAAAGATTTGCCATTTTGAAGACCTTAGAGTCAAAATTTGCTTTGGCCTATTTCTGTGAAAAACTAGTCACCTACCAATTTTCATGCATTTTCAACATCATTTACCTAGGGCCGAATAGAAGACTTCAAAGGACATGCATGTATGATTCTTGCATCCTAGCTAGCTTGCTCGACTTTCCTTGCTTGTTGCTTGACTTGATTGACTATAGTGTGAAGAAGATGAGCTAAGGATGGTGAGAACTCAGCCAAGGCCGAGAGAGAGAGGGAAATTGAGAGGGAGAGAGAAAAGATTGAGAGAAAAGTGAGAGAAATGAAAAAAAAAAAGCACAAGCCTTGCTATTGATGAGGCATGCTCGGCCTTGGGCAGGAAAATTTCAGCATTTGTTGCCTTCAAGATGTGATTTTAAAATGCTAGCATGGGCAATGGTGGTTTGGTCGAGCAAGGTAGTAATTTGAGGTGGTTTTGAGCATTTTTTTATGCATTGATAAGTGTTTTTGTCATAGCTTGTCTAGAAAGGAATTGAATTGAGCAAGCATGTATAAACTTTGATGTGGTGGTCGGCCAAGGCTATTAAAATTCTGAATTTTTGTCAACTATTGGAGTATTATTTAATTGTGTGTTGGAAGTGCAAAAAGAATAAGGAATAAAGAATGAAGAATGTTTAGTGTTTAGTGAATTTTTATCTTTTAGCGAGTTGAATTAGGATTATAATATTGATAGTGGATTTTGTAGGATTGTTTAATAGTATAGTGCTTTGTGTAAGATGCTTTATTGATTAGCGTGAGGGCACGCTTTCCTAGGTCTAGGGCACGCACTACGAGATAATACACGAACTACGAGACGAACGCACGTTTTCGAGGTAAATGCACGCAACCCTAAATGAATGCACGTAATTCAATGCATGGCACACAAAACGAACACAATTCTTAAACCTAGGTTAAGGCATGCAAATCTAGATTAGGGCACACGAAACGAGGTAATACACGTACATCGAGGTCAGGGCACGTATATCTAGGTATCGCACGTCAGTCGGGGATTAGGGCACACTATTCTAGGTCAAGGCACGTATGACAAGGTATGCACGAAAACCAAGACAGGACACGTAATCCAAGGTCGGTCATATAATTAGGGGTCTATGCATGCAAATTGAGGTATGACACGTTATTCGGGGTCGGGCCTCACAGTTTCCTATGCGGTAACATCCGGTGAGGCTGGGATGAAGATAGCATACTTTGAAAACCTGTCCACCACGACCAAAATTGTGCCACACCCCTCTGACTTCGGTAGGCAAGTGATGAAGTCCATAGTGCGATGCATGCCGGGGTGACCTGCCCACAAGGAGTCATGGCACTCCTTGAGAATTTCACGCCTCAAGTTTCCCCACTTTGGCACGTACAGTCGGTCACCCTTCGTCAGCAACAGTCTGTCCCTTTCCTAAAACCGTCGGGTCTTGCCCTCTTTGGCATAGTTGATCAGTCCTTGAGCAACTGGATCATGCTTCAGCCCCTCACGTATCTTGTCATTTAAGGGACTAGTGGGACGGCTAATGGTAGCAAGCTCTGCCTTTCGGCTTAGTGCGTCGGCAACACGGTTATCACAGCCTGGCTTGTACTCCATCACGAAACCAGACTCTACCAAAAATCCCTGCCACCGGGCTTGCTTGGGGGTCAGCTTCTTTTGGGTTTGGAAATAGCTTGCAGCAACATTATCAGTCCGTACCACGAACTTTGTCCCAAGCAAGTAATGCCGCCAGGTCCGTAGGCAACGCACGACGACAATCATTTCCTTCTCGTGCACCGAGTACCGTCGTTCCGTGTCGTTTAGCTTGCAGCTCTCATAGGAAATTGGGTGTTTGTCCTGTATCAACACACCACCAATTGCAAAATCAGAGGCATCAATATGCACCTCGAATGGCTTACCGAAATCTGGTAACGCCAACACCGGCTCGGCTGTGACTGCTACTTTGAGGGCTTTGAAGGCACGTTGGCACGTGTCGTCCCACGACCATGACCTGTTTTTCTTGAGCATATCCATCAATGAAGCAGCAATAGCTGAATAGCCCTTGATAAATCTCCGATAATAGTTCACCAAGCCGAGAAACGACCGCAACTGGGGAACATCGTTGGGCGGCTCCCAGTCAAGAATAGCCTGCACCTTGGCTGGATCCATCCGAATCTTGCCTCTGCCAATGATATGCCCAAGGAAGTGCACCTCTTCCTTGGCAAAGCTACACTTCTCCACTTTAATGTACCGCTCGTGCTCCCTCAGCTTTTGGAAAACCTGCCTCAAATGCACCACATGGTCCTCCAAACTCGAGCAGTAAATGACAATGTCGTCTAGGTAGACGACCACGAACTTGTCCAGGAATGGCTGGAACACTTTGTTCATCAAAGTACAAAATGTGGCAGGGGCATTAGTTAAACCAAATGGCATGACCAAAAATTCATAAGCACCATACCTGGTCACGCAGGCCGTTTTTGCTTTGTCCCCTTCAGCAATCCTGACTTGCCAATATCCCGACCGCAAGTCAATTTTAGAAAAGTACCGGGCTGCACCCAACTGATCGAACAACTCCATGATCAGTGGGATAGGGTACTTGTTCTTGATGGTGATGTTTTTCAATGCCCTCTAGTACACGCACATCCTCAGGGAACCATCGGCCGTTCTCTGGAACAGCACCGGGGCACCAAATGGGCTACTGGATGGCCTAACCATGCCTGCATCAAGAAGTTCTTGCAACTGCCGTTTTAAATCAGCTAGCTCATTCTGTGCCGTCCTGTACGGTGGTTGGGCTGGAAGTTGTGCACCTTCCACCAGCTCAATCCTATGGTCCACTTCACATTGCGGGGGCAATCGTTTAGGCAACTCCTTCGGCATGATATCTGTATACTCATCAAGCACAACCTGAACAGACTGCAGAATAGGGTCTGGTCCCCCATCTGGTTTGTCCTCAAGGATAGTCACCAAGTACGTTTCCTCTTATCGTTTAAGCCCTTTCACCAACTACATAGCTGACAGGGTCTTGGCTCCAGCTTTGGTTTCCTGCACCATCGGTACTGTGCATGGCGTACAACCGCTTGTTAACACAATTGAGTTACCAAATGGAACCAAGAAAGCACGTACCTCATCGAGCCAGCGGTCTGCCCCTGATATTGATGGAGACAAACAACGACCCCTTCCGTTGTTCTGCCGATTTTTCCACTTCAGCCTTCATGGCATTTAAAATCCGCAACAACCCCATCTGTGTTTCCTGCTCTTGGGACTGCTCGGCTTCACGTTCCTGGATCAACGAAGCCATCTTGCCTCTTTGGGGGCATTCGGCAATGCGGTGGTCCTTGCTGCCACATAGGTAGCACTCGTACGTTTTTGGCTTGAACTATTGGTTTCCCCATTTTCCACCGTCAGCCTGTTGTTTGCCCTTGCCTTTGTTTTGTAGGGGTTTAGGTGAGCCATACTTGTTTACATTGGTAGAGGACGAGGTTGAGCCTTTGTCCCGATTTCTTCCTCCCCCACCTTTCCCCTTGCTTAGTCCTTGGCCCTTGGGCTTGGCAGTGTCACCTTTACTTGGAAATTCAATTAGGCTCTCAGCTGCAGCAATGGCCGAAGCAAGATCTTGTACTCGTTCAGCCAACTCAGAATCGCTACTGGCTTCCACCTGCCTTAGCCGATTACACACATCGTCCAGCACTGCAGTGTTCTCCAGCGTGGCTTGTTCCACCCGCACAAGCCTAGCTTCGAGGGTGCTCAACTGGTCCCTCGAGCTATGTCGCGAAGACCCCTTCTTTGCCTTGCTCCTGGTTGTTGTCCCCTCAACAACAGCCTGTTCAGTGCCGGTCATCTCCTCATCTGAGGCAGCCATAGTCCCACACGATCACAAACCCACAAATTGAGAGAAGAAAGCACAATACAGTCTTCAGCAACACCAATTCGAGCCAAGCAACCTTGGCTCTGATACCACCTGTCACGGGATCAGAGATTGAGTCTGAAAATCCTATCGTCGTGCGGCCTTAGCCAACTCTGAAGGCTAGCTAAGTGCGCTTGTGAGTGGTTGAGATCAAAGTAAGCAACATGAAACTAAGGTGTTAGAGGTTGGCAGCCTCAACACTTAGTCATTTTTCAGCACACAAGCTTGCAGTGGGCAGTTTGAGTGAAGTCTAACCCGAAGGCAAGCTAAACCGAGGGACTATTGCTTGTAGGAAACTGAAATTTGGCTAAGTATAGAGAGCTTGAAGGATGCACGGAAATGGCTGAGTAAATCTGTTTTTCATTGCTCAAAATGGCTTATACAATGCTCTATTTATAGCTTACACAAAGAATGATCAAAGGCCTATGATCTATACACTTGGCGCCATTGTGATCTTGCCATTTGTCATCTTTACAAAGATATTTACATAGATAATTAGTTAGAAAATTCCAGACTTAAGCACTAGAAATGCAGCTGGAAAAATCTATATAGTCTCGGGCAGCTTGGGCAGCCCGCCAGGCAGCTTCCTTCTTCAGCCATTTTCTAGAATATTTCGGTACCAAAATCTGGATTTCTCTACCAATTTCCGCCTAGCTGCTTCCTGCACTATCTCCACCACCCTAGAATACTCTAGAAACGTTGGGAAGGGTCTAGAAATGCCTTAGGCAAATTTTCACATATGCACCATTGGCCTCGTTTCGTGCACGTTTCAACAAAGCCGTCAGTCTCATTGGGCTAAAACCCGCGTTCCGTCTCAATAGGCTGTCTAACACTTGGGGACCCGAGGCGATGCGCGGGTCGGCCGGCAGTGGGCCCGTTAGCACTTGGGCATAGCACATAGCACTTAGGCATCATTGGGCATAGCACTTGGGTGCAAATAGCACTTGGGCATAGAGCTTGGGTGAACATAGCACTTGGGCATCAATGGGCATAGCACATAGCACTTGGGCGTCAATGGGCATAGCACATAGCACTTGGGCGTCATTGGGCATAGCACATAGCACTTGGGTATAGCACTTTGGGCATTCGCGCGTCGACACTTGGGATTGGGCATAGCACTTAGCACTTAGGCATCCTTGGGCATAACACTTAGCACTTGGGCATCCTTGGGCATAGCACTTAGCACTTGGGCATGATTGGGCATCATTGGGCATCATTGGGCATAGTACTTGGGTATAGCACATAGCACATAGCACTTGGGCATGATTGGGCATGATTGGGCATCATTGGGCATAGCACTTGGGTATAGCACATAGCACATAGCACATAGCACTTGGGCATTGCACTTGGGTTTACCATTTGGGTGGGCATACTTGGCCATAGCACATAGCACTTGGGCATCATCGGGCATCATCGTTGCCTCGAAACCCCATGACACTTGCGGCGGCACTTATGCAAGCGACAAGTGCGTGTCAAACTAAGTTGGGCTAATGTTATTCGGACTTGGGCGCAGAGCACTTGGCAAAACTTGTGTCACGCCCCAACCCGGCCTAAAAAGGTTAGACTAGGGTGTGATCTAAACATTCAAGTCCTTCCACGTACTTAATCGTTCAAGGAGGTTTAGCACTTAACGTTTTATCCTAGACTCCAAAATTTTCCAGAAAAAAGGCAGCATAACGGCTGTAATTGGGCTCTTTGGTTTGACCTAGTCCTCTAAAAGCCTCAAAATTTACCATCTCAATTCCATTTCCAACTAAGATTACTATTTTACCATCAATTGAGTTGCCTATTGGTTATTTTGATATCTCGTTTGATTTATAACCTAGCATAATACTATGACTCGTTCGTTCATTTATCCTCGTTTCAAAATATACATGTTGATCGTAGCTTAATGGCGAGTACCTGTTAAGATTGGATAAGTTCATTTACTTATTCCTTAACTAAAGCATCATAACCTATGATAGATACTAGCGATAATAAAAGCAAAAACGATCATAGTAGTGTCATGTCTAGCATCAGTCAACTTAATATAAGTACAAACTAAAATTAGACCCCAAATTACAACGGGGTCTTTTACATCACGACATCGAGCAACATAAAAGGAAATAGTCTTCAAGTAACATAAAGTTCACAAGTAGTCACATTCAAGCAAAACAAACAATGACAGGCATTCACTCTAGGGGTTCATCATTAGGCACACTGTCCTCGGGTACCTGTTCTGGATCTTCTTCACCTGAGATGATAAAAGAGGGTGAGTCCTTATGAACTCAGCGAGGGGGAACGAGAAATAAGTTTTGAAACTCATTTTCCGGTTCAACTTATGAAAATCCCTTTGCAAGCATGAATAAAACAATAATATAAGATACAGGAACAGGAATATCAGTCTTTCCTCCCCGAGGTTCTCCAGGAACCAAGCGAGAGTACTTATACACATAGAAAAAAGATACGGTGAGCTTTTGCTCTCAGATCAGTTCCAGAATCAGTTGTTGCGGCCGACTTCAAATCATCCCCCAAACACTCCAGGTGGGTGTACTCCGGATGTACCCCAAAATCCTACGACCCAACTCTCCGAGGAAGTCTAGCCCCCAAGCGAGAGAGGGAATGGGACCATGGTAGTCACGGGTGCACCGGCAAGCCCGATGCCGCTCGGTGTGCGTGATCGCTACCATGCCAACAGGAAAGGTTGCAACCTTGAATGCAATGCACATTCATAACAAGTAATATATCACAGTAGGAGGACAACGAAGTAGGTTGCCTCCGGACAGTCATAAGATTGCACATTGTCAGGTAAACAAGCAGGGCACGATAAGACAGGAAATTTCACTTGAAAGGCATATAGAGTTATATGAAAATTAAACGGGCAGCCATGTAACACATGTAAAAGAGGCCATATAACTCATTAAGAAGCCCACGTGATCAGGTGGTAAGATTATTCAACATGCAATGACATCAATCATGGGTTCGGGTGCAAGAAAAGCTCATTTGTCAACATGCAATGGTCAAAATCACATTTGAAGTTATAAGACATTTACGGGCAGCCCACTAAGCATAAAATTCTCACACAATATCCAAATGATCAATACTTAGCAAAACTACCTAGTCATTAGGGTTTCCATTTCATGTAAATTCATGCAATTTGAGCCTCAACCCAACTCAAAGTCAATCTCAAACCATGCATCATTTAATTCATCATCCTCAAACATTCAAAACAGTCCACACAACATCCCGTAGCTACAATCCCAAGCATTTAATTCAACAAGAGGAGTCACAACAATTTGTCTAAGCACAACATTAAGTGAAACCCTTACTGCAATAGGCTGTCTTCTCACAATCAATTGGATAAGAAAATAATCTCCAAATTCAGTGAATAAGATGTCAAATTAAAGCTTAAGAAGTTAAATAAAATCAGAAACAAACCTTGCATCAATTGGAGTTCGGGACCATTAGATATAGCCGAAACAGTGGAATAGCACAAAACTGTCCAGATTTGCACACTTTTCAGAATTTGACGTTTTTGAGGTCCTTAGGGTCAGTTTTAGCCTTGGTCCATTTCTGAAAAAATTGTCCAGAACTGAAAAATCGAGCAGCACACCAAATTTCATGCATTTGGGACATCATTTACTAAGTCAAATATGGTTCGTTCCCCAAGGTCAGTGCATCTGCCAAAACCTGACCTTAGAGTCAAAATTAGCTTCGGCCTATTTCTGGGAAAAATGTTCAAAACTGTCCAAACTAGTCACCTACAAATTTTCAAGCATTTTAAACATCATTTGCCTAGCTAAACTTACCTCGAACAGACTGGTCAGAGAGCTGTCAACAATTTCGACTTCACCTAGCATCATTTTCAAGCCAAGATCTTGCCATGCATGGTTGTTTAAGCTTATGAACTACCATATAGCTCAAGTACAGAAGCAAATACACACATTTATGAGCATGCATGTGAATTTTTGAAGAGTTTTCAAAAGGTTTTAACCCTCACCTTAGCAATCAACCAAAAGATGCTCAAAAACCTTGTTGAAGCTCGAATATTCTCTTTTCCTTTGCCTAGCCGAAATCCCAACTAGCTTTTCTCTATTTTTCCTAGCTTAGTGATCAATCTCTTAGTACATGCATGTAGTTAGGACTTGAAGAAAATAAATGGATGCCAAGAAGCTTACCTAGGCCAAATGGAGTCTTCAATGCACATGCAAGTGTGATTTTCACTTCTTAGCTAGCTCGGTTGAAGTCTTTTGCTTGTGGCTTGCTTGGTTTAGCTATGGTGTGAAGAAGAGAAGCTATGGAGATGAAGAACTCAGCCAAAACCGAAATGGAGAGAGAAAATGAGAGGGAGAGAGAGAAAATGTGAGAGGAAAGAAGAAATGACAAAAAAATGAAGGCTTTTGCATTATTCAAGCACTTGGTCGGCCTTGGGCCATTAAAATCTGATTTTTATGTCTTCAATGTGTGATTTTAAAATGTTTAGCATGGGCAAAGGTGGTTTGGTTGAGCAAGGTAGAGGATTTAGGTGGTTTTGAGCATTTTTTATGCATTTTGTGTCATAGTTTGTCATAGATTGTCTAGGACTAATTTTTTATGCATTTGTGTCATTAGAATTGTCATAGGAATGTTGGGAAATTAGGGAATCTAGGTAGAATAAAATATAGGAATATTTGTTGATGAGTTGAATTATGAATAAAATAATAGTTAGTGGAAAATGTAGGAATAGTTTAGTATTATTTTATTGTTAGTGGAGTTTGTAGAGAATTTGAATTAGGAATATAATATTGGTTAGTGGATTGTGTAGGATTATTTTATTGTCTAGTGCTTTGTGTAGGATTCTTTTTTGATTAACGTGGTGGCACGGATTCCTAGATCTAGGGCACGAAATACGAGGTAGACACGAACTACAAGGTAAGACACGAACTACGAGATACAACACGTATTTCAAGACTAAGGCACATACTTCAAGATAAGTGCACGGATTCTAATGCTAACACACGCAACCCTAGGTGAATGAACGTAGACCAAAATAAGGCACGTAATTCAATGCAATGCACGTAATTCAAGACACGACTCTTAAACCTAGGTTAAAGCACGCAGTTCAAGGTTAATGCACACGAAACGAAGAGACACACGCAAATCAAGGTCTCGCACGTAAATTAAGGTCATGGCATGTTTATCTAGGTATCGCACGTATATCGAGGATTAGGGCACACAATTCTAGGTTAAGGCACGTATAACGAGGCATGCACGAAAACCAAGATAGGGCACGTAATCCAAGGTCGGTCATATAATTTTAGGTCTAAGGCGCGCAAATCGAGGTAGGACACGTTATTTGGGGTCGGGCCTCACATCCTCCCCTCCTTAAAAGAATTTCGTCCCGAAATTCATTCTTACTTGTTAAGGTCATTTAGACGGATTCCGACCATTGTTATTTTCCAACTTCGGGTCGTCCTTTGCTCTGTGATCTCTCTTACCACAACGAATTCACTTCCTAGCTTTCTCCAATCATTTAATTCGGTGTGACCCCTACATTTACAGTTCGTTCCTTTGAACAACTCTATTTTCTCCAATTGATCTTAAGGTCGAGTTCATTAACTAAGGTTAGAATCTCCAAACATAGTCATCAAAGCTGCATCGGTATTCTAACAATATAACTGTAACTCCAAAATCATGGCTCATGTTGTATCAATCTCGCATTCATACCTCAAAAGGAATATCACAATAATTTCATGATCGTAGGGTAACATACGCTAATTTCAAGGTGATAGGCCTATATCCGATTTACATATCCTATCAACTAGCTTCAAAATTGTTAACACGTAGGACATACACAAGTTACGGATCATTTCCACAATACGACCCTATTTTTAGGAAGGACTCACCAAGCAACTAATCCATCTCAAATTGTCATCTATCGGTAGTATCATAGTTCTTATCTCGTAGGTACATTAGATTAGCAAATCTTCTAATGACTAGTCTCCCGATTACAGGCTCCTATTCACTAATCTCCTTTCCCGGCTTCGTTAACCTTGAAGCACGTAATCAAGAAGAAAGACCGTTGAGATTCGTTAAACTCAAACTCTAAGGTTTATTAGGTACCACCAACAAATTGTCATCGAAATTGTATGAGTAAACTAATCATGTAGCACTAGTTCAACCTTTCAAGTAAGCTTCATCAACTTGTGATCCACCATTTATTTCCATATTTAAATCTCTATTTTCAAGTCATGAGGCTTCAGAACTTTCTTTTAATCTTATCCCAAAACTCCTAAGGTGAATAGTTTCAACCTCAAATAAATTCCACTCACCTCAATCCAAGGTTACGTCATACTTAAGAGGACAATGGTCCTACTCATTTAGCGACCTAGTCATTCCTTCAAACACTTAATGCCCGCCAATATATCTTCGAAATTAATGTTACTAGGCTGGATTCATCGCCATGTAAGTGATATCAATGCACTACTAGGTTACCGGCCGTACAACAACAATCCTAGGACTATAAATGGGTGCCGAAATGACCGACTTCATAAAATACTTATACGAGATAACTTCAAGGTTGTATCAATATAAGAATTATGACCACGAGGCATCCTTCAACATAACCTAATAGAGTTTCAAAAGTAATCAACCACTTATTTAACTATCACTACAAGATTCACCCCTCTTATTCAATGACCACAATTCAAAGTCTACCGATCGCTAGTTTCTAGATATGAAATGGTGCACATAGATACAGTGGTCTAACAATAGTTTCTTGGGTCATTATGACTCTAATTCATCTCTATCTTAACTCTATGAAATCTTACTTTTCTCATTTACATGTTCAACTAGCTAAGAGCATCAAGACTCATCGACCTTAGGTCCTAGGGTTCACCATGAATCATCCTACATACTCACAATTAGCTATTTAGGATTTCAAATCACACCCTAACGACTCCACTTTGCAACCAGATGCTTAATATCATTTCGATGGTTTATATAATAGGTTCATCAGTATTACTTAGGGATATATGCTTCCTAATATCCTCTAGGGTATCCAAATAACGAAAGCATAGAATGACTTACTTCGCATAATCATAACTAAATTCGAGGGGCAATAATTTAATACCATGATTCTTAAAATCACCAATATCCAACTTAGGACCTTTAGCAACGTTAGTCATCTAATGCATAATTCAATACCTTACACTTCTATTCGACCTAACATTTAGGTGTAGTCTTCCAAACACGAGTTCTAGCTACGTGAATTCCTCGATTCCAACATCCTTATATCTTGTTATATTAAGGAATCATCAACCTTGTTAAACTTAGTCTCTAGAGTTGCCTACATGTCTTGGGGTTATCCATTGTTAACTCACTTAAATACGCTATCCATGACTTAATAATCTAACCCCTAAAAGTAAACTATTGTCAACTTCCACGAATTCACCTCTTAAATTCTAGGTCATGATCTTACCATTGAGTGAACTTGAAACTCACTAGTATACACCTTATTAGATTCAACGATGCTTAATTCCAATCAAGTAAGGATTCAATCATACGAGTATATTGCTAACTTCTTAGATAGTCTATCAAGCCAATTTTAAGATGTCAGAAATGGATTCAAAGAAACCTCCAAGTCAACTTCCACTATCAGCACATGAGAATATATACTATTCTACATATTTAATGGTATACCCTTATATCTAAGGAAGTAGCATGTCTTTAACCTTTATACTTGAACCACAATGAGAAGAACAGTTTAACAGAATCAAGAACTTTATGGCTACAAAATTGATAACTTAATTACAGGTATGGGTATTCCAAAGATAAGGAGATAACTTTACCTCAACAATTATACCTGTGCTACGCATTTTATATATATGCATGTCTAATAATGCATTCGATCCATCGAGTACTTGTGAAGATGCGAGAGATCTCCAACCGAGACTTTCTGTTCTTTTTGCATAAATTTACTTCCCTGAAAGTTCTAGTCCTAACTATCTATGTG
The DNA here is from genome assembly GCA_037974665.1 of Ehretia macrophylla. NCBI lineage: Eukaryota > Viridiplantae > Streptophyta > Magnoliopsida > Boraginales > Ehretiaceae > Ehretia > Ehretia macrophylla. Next base: position 73,325,569 of record CM075768.1, read on the forward strand.
TATAAACAGTCATTAATGGTTATGTAACATGCACATGTATCAAGGAAGGAGTATAAACGCATGCATGCATTATTGAGGGCATTAACGTGTTGATGTGCATGACACATAGTACATAAGGTCCACAAAAGCACATAATATTCAATGCTCAAGCAATTAAAGCACATTAGCACACATTAACACATATAAACAAGACATCATAATTACCTTAGGGCTTCTACCCATGGTCCGAGAGTTGAACCCGACTACTGCCTAGTTACTAAACTAAGCTCTGATACCATTCTATTCTAAGGTGTCACGCCCCAACCCGGCCTATAAAGGTTAGACTAGGGTGTGATCTAAACATTCAAGTCCTTTCACGTACTTAATCGTTCAAGGAGGTTTAGCACTTAACGTTTTATCCTAGACTCCAAAATTTTCCGAAAAACCGGCAGCATAACGGCTGTAATTGGGCTCTTTGGTTTGACCTAGTCCTCTAAACGCCTCAAAATTTACCATCTCAATTCCATTTCCAACTAAGATTACTATTTTACCATCAATTGAGTTGCCTATTGGTTATTTTGATATCTTGTTTGATTTATAACCTAGCATAATACTATGTCTCGTTCGTTCATTTATCCTCGTTTCAAAATATACCTGTTGATCTTAGCTTAATGGCGAGTACCTGTTAAGATTGGATAAGTTCATTTACTTATTCCTTAACTAAAGCATCATAACCTATGATAGATACTAGCGATAATAAAAGCAAAAACAATCATAGTAGTGTCATGTCTAGCATCAGTCTACTTAATATAAGTACAAACCAAAATTAGACCCCAAATTACAACGAGGGTCTTTTACATCACGACATCGAGCAACATAAAAGGAAATAGTCTTCAAGTAACACAAAGTTCACAAGTAGTCACATTCAAGCAAAACAAACAATGACAGGCATTCACTCCAGGGGTTCATCATTAGGCACACTATCCTCGGGTACATGTTCTGGATCTTCTTCACCTGAGATGATAAAAGAGGGTGAGTCCTTATGAACTCAGCGAGGGGGAACGAGAAATAAGTTTTGAAACTCATTTTCCGGTTCAACTTATGAAAATCCCTTTGCAAGCATGAATAAAACAATAACATAAGATATAGGAATAGGAATATCAGTCTTTCCTCCCCGAGGTTCTCCAGGAACCAAGTGAGAGTACTTATACACATAGAAAAAGGATACGGTAAGCTTTTGCTCTCAGATCAGTTCTAGAATCAGTTGTTGCGGCTGACTTCAAATCATCCCCCAAACACGCCAGGTGGGTGTACTCCGGATGTACCCCAAAATCCTACGACCCAACTCTCCGAGGAAGTCTAGCCCCCAAACGAGAGAGGGAATGGGACCATGGTAGTCATGGGTACATTGGCAAGCCTGATGCCGACCGGTGTGCGTGATCGCTACCATGCCAACAGGAAAGGTTGCAACCTTGTATGCAATGCACATTCATGACAGGTAATATATCACAGTAGGAGGACAACAAAGTAGGTTGCCTCCGGACAGTCATAAGATTGCACATTGTCAGGTAAACAAGCAGGGCACGATAAGACAGGAAATTTCACTTGAAAGGCATATAGAGTTATATGAAAATTAAACGGGCAGCCATGTAACACAAGTAAAACAGGCCATATAACTCATTAAGAAGCCCACGTGATCAGGTGATAAGATTATTCAACATGCAATGACATCAATCATGGGTTCGGGTGCAAGAAAAGCTCATTTGTCAACATGCAATGGTCAAAATCACATTTGAAGTTATAAGACATTTACGAGCAGCCCACTAAGCATAAAATTCTCACACAATATCCAAATGATCAATACTTAGCAAAACTACCTAGTCATTAGGGTTTCCATTTCATGTAAATTCATGCAATTTGAGCCTCAACCCAACTCAAAGTCAATCTCAAACCATGAATCATTTAATTCAGCATCCTCAAACATTCAAAACAGTCCACACAACATCATGTAGCTACAATCCCAAGCATTTAATTCAACAAGAGGAGTCACAACAATTTGTCTAAGCACAACATTAAGTGAAACCCTTACTGCAATAGGCTGTCTTCTCACAATCAATCGGATAAGAAAAAAAATCCAAATTCAGTGAATAAGATGTCAAATTAAAGCTTAAGAACTTAACTAAAATCAAAAACAAACCTTGCATCAATTGGAGTTCGGGACCATTAGATATAGCCGAAACAGTGGAATAGCACAAAACTGTTCAGATT
>CM075768.1:73332815-73340315 GCA_037974665.1 Ehretia macrophylla
TACCTTTTTAAGATTGGATAAGTTCATTTACTTAGTCCTTAACTAATACGTCATAACCTTTGATAGATACTAGCGGTAATAAAGCAAAACGATCATAGTAATGTCTAGTATCAGTCTACTTAATATAAGTACAAACCAAAATTAGACCCCAAATTACATCGGGGGTCTTTTACATCATAACATTGAACAACATAAAAGGAAATAGTCTTCAAGTAACATAAAGTTCACAAGTAGCCACATTCAAGCAAAGCAAACAATGACAGGCAATCACTCCAGGGGTTCATCATTAGGCACACCGTCCTCGGGTACTTGTTCTGGGTCTTCTTCACCTGAGATGATAAAAGAGGGTGAGTCCTTATGAATTCAGCGAGGGGGAATGAGAAATAGGTTTTGAAACTCATTTTCCGGTTCAACTTATGAAATCCTTTTGCAAGCATAAATATAACAATAATACAAGTACAGGAATAGAAATACCAGTCTTTCCTCCCCGAGGTTCTCTAGGAACCTAGCGAGAGTACTTATACACATAGTAAAAAGGATACAGTGAGCTTTTGCTCTCAAATTAGTTCCGGAACCAATTGTTGCGGCCGACTTCAAAAAATTCCCCAAACACGCCAGGTGGGTATACTCCGGATGTACCCCGAAATCTTACGACCCTACTCTCCGAGGAAGTCTAGCCCCCAAGCGAGAGAGGGAATGGGACAATGGTAGTCACGGGTACACCGGCAAGCCCGATGCCGCCCGGTGTGCGTGATCGCTACCATGCCGACAGGAAAGGTTGCAACCTTGTATGCAATGCACATTTATGATAGGGAATATATCACAGGAGGAGGACAACAAAGTAGGTTGCCTCCGGACAGTCATAAGATTGCACATTGACAGATAAACAAGCAGGGCACGATAAGACAGGAAATTTCACTTGAAAGGCATATAGAGTTATATGAAAATTAAACGGGCAGCCATGTAACACATGTAAAACAGGCCATATAACTCATTACGAAGCCCACGTGATCAGTGATAAGATTATTCAACATGCAATGACATCAACATGGGTTTCGGTGCAAGAAAAGCTTATTTGTCAACATGCAATGGTAAAAATCACATTTGGAGTTATAAAACATTTACAGGCAGCCCACTAAGCATATAATTTCCACACAATATCCAAATGATCAACACTTAGCAAGAGTACCTAGTCATTAGGGTTTCCGTCTCATGCTTAACCGTGTGATTATACCCTAAGTCAACTCAAGATCATTCTCAAGTCATGCATCATTCAATTTAAACATCCTCAAGTACTCAAAACAGTCCACACAACACCCCAACACCACAATTTCAAGCAATTAGTACCACAAGAGAGGTTACAACAATTTTCCAAGCATATAACTAAGTGAAACCTTTACTGCAATAGGTTGTTTTCTCACAATCAATAGGATAATAAAACAATCTCCAAATCCAGTGAATAAGATGTCAAATTAAAGCTTAAGAAGTTAAATAAAATCAGAAATAAACTTTGCATCAATTGGAGTTCGGGATCATTAGATATAGCCGAAACAGTGGAATAGCACAAAACTGTCCAGATTTGCACACTTTTCAGTAATTGACGTTTTGAGGTCCTTAGGGTCAGATTTAGCCTTAGTACATTTCTGACAAAAATGTCCAGAACTGAACAATCTAGCAGCACACAAAATTTCATGCATTTTGGACAACATTTACTAAGTCAAATATGGTTCGTTCTACAAGGTCAGTGCATCTGCCAAAACCTGCTTCATTTTTTCAGATTTCCAGATTTGGACACATTTTAAAGATTTTCCATTTTGAGGACCTTAGAGTCAAAACGAGCTTCGGCCTATTTCTACGAAAAATGTTCAAAACTGTCCAAACTAGTAACCTACCAATTTTAAAGCATTTTCAACAACATTTTCCTAGCAAAAATTACCTCGAAACAGACTGGTCAGAGAGCTGTCAACAATCCGACTTCACCTATCACCACTTTCAAGCCAAGATCTTGCCATGCATGGTTGTTTAAGCTCATGAAAGAACATATAACTCAAGTACAGAAGAAAAGACATACATTTATGAGTATGCATGTGAATTTTTGAAGGAATTTCAAAAGGTTTTTAGCCCTCACCTTAGCAATCAACCAAGAGGATGCACAAAAACTAGTTGAAGCTCAAATCTCTTCTTCTTCTTGCTTAGCCGAGATTCCAACTTGGTTTCTCTATTTTTCCTAGGCTAGTGACCAACCTCTTATTACATGCATGAGGTTAGAACAAGAAGAAAAGAAATGTAAGCCATGAAACTTACCTAGGCCGAATAGAAGACTTCAAGGACATGCATGTGTGATTTTCGAACTCTAGCTAGCTTGCTCGAATTTCCTTGCTTGTTGCTTAACTTGGTTGACTATAGTGTGAAGAAGATGAGCTAAGGATGGAGAGAACTCAGCCAAGGCCGAGAGAGAGAGAGAGGGAAATTGAGAGGGAAGTGAGAAAAAAGAAAGAGAAATGAAAGAAGAAATGACAAAAAAAGAAGGCCTTGCACATTTTGATGAGCATGTCGGCCTTGGGCAGCAAAATCTGATTTTTTGTGTCTTCAAGATGGAATTTAAAAATGCTAGCATGGGCATGGAAGAGTTGGTCGAGTATGGTGAGGAATTGAGGAGATTTTTGAGCAATTTTTTATGCATTTGTGTCATAGAATGTCATAATATGTCTAGGAATTAAGTTGAATTGAATAAGCATGCATAAACACCACCTAGTGGTCGGCCAAGGCCACTAAAAATGCTGAATTTTTGTCAACTTTTGATCATTATTTAATTGTGTCTTGAAAGTGCAAAAAGAATTAGGAATAAAGAATGTCTAGTTTTTTGTGTTATTTTGTCTTCTAGTGAGTTGAATTAGGATTATAATATTGATAGTGGATTTTGTAGGATTGTTTAATAGTCTAGTGCTCCGTGTAAGATACTTTCTTGATTAGCGTGAAGACACGCTTTCCTAAGTCTAGGGCACGCACTACGAGGTAGGACACAAACTACGAGACGAATGCATGTTTCTCAAGTAAATGCACGCAACCCTAAATGAATGCACGTAATTCAATGCATGGCACATAAAATGAATGCAATTCTTAAACCTAGGTCAAGGCACTCAAATCTAGATCAGGACACACGAAACGAGGTATCGCACGCAAATCGAGATCGAACCTCACATCCTCCCCTCATTAATAGAATTTCATACCGAAATTCATTATTACCTTGAAATAATGCTGGTACTACTGCTCCATTTGGTCTCGCCTTTCCTATGTTGCTTCTTCGACTCCATGATGATCCCACAGCACTTTCACCATAGGTATAGTTCTGTTGCGCAACTCCCGATCCTGCTGGTCTAGGATCCGAATGTGCTTCTCCTCGTAAGACAAGTTCTCCCGAAGCTGCAACGGCTCTGGCTCCTGGATGTGCGACGGATCAGGATGATACTTCCGTAGCATCGAAACATGAAAGACGTCGTGAATATTGGAGAGGTTCTGGGGTAGTACCAGGCGATACGCCAATTTGCCAACCTTCTCAACTATCTCAAATGGTCCTACAAACCTCGGGCTCAACTTTCCACCCTTGCCATGTTTAATCAGTCCCCTCCGAGGTGATATCTTCAAGAACACCTTATCGCCAACCTCAAACTCGAGACTCCGTCTCTGACGGTCTGCATAACTCTTCTTCCTACTCTGGGCGGTAAGCATCCGTTTTCGGATGAGGTGGATATTATCAACAGTCTTCATGAGTTCAGGTAAAAGGGTCGGGTCAAAAGTCTTCGTCTCACCTACTTCATCCTAGTAAATATAGTATCGACACTTTCGTCCATACAACGCCTCAAAGGGGGCCATCCCGATAGTGGCCTGATAACTATTATTATAGGCGAACTCCGCTAAGGACAAATATTTCTCCCAACCTTTTCCGAAATCCAAAACACACGCCCTCAGCATATCCTCCAAAATTTGAATAGTCCTCTCCGATTGTCCATCAGTCTGAGGGTGATAAGCCATGCTGAAACTCAATTTCGTTAAGCTTCTTGCAATCTCTTCCAAAATCGGGAAGTAAAACGAGGATCCCTATCTGAAACAATACTCACAGGCATCCCGTGCAATCTTACAATCTCCGCCACATACATATCCCCCAATTTCTCTGGACTATCCTCCTTGTTCATCGGTAGAAAGTGTGCCGACTTAGTCAATCTATCCACTATGACCCAAACGGCATCATGACCCTTTTGCGATCTGGGCAGGTCCATAACAAAATCCATAGTGATATTTTCCCATTTCCATTGAGGAATCTCCAACGGCTGAAGTAAACCTGCGGGTCGTTGATGTTCTGCTTTGACTCTCTGGCAAGTCAAACACTGTGCAACAAACTCCGCAATTTCTCTTTTCATGTTATTCCACCAATAGTGTTGCTTCAAATCCCGGTATATCTTTGTTCCGCCGGGGTGAATAGTATATCTTGAATTATGGGCTTCTTCAAGAATCTTCTTTTTCAACTCTGGCTCATTGGGAACACAAATCCGGTTCCTAAACCTCCAAACACCATCATCATGAAACTTGAGATCTGCGTTGCTTTCCTTAATCTTCTGAAACTGTTGGTCCTTCTGTTGAGCCTCCCGTAACTCGGACAACAAGGTCGATTGAACTTGAGTAGTGGCAAAAAGTAACCCTTTCTGGGTCAATTGTGGTTTCCACAAAAATGCTTCCTCCAACAACTCTTGTACCTTGACTTCCAGTTTTGCCATGTTTGCTTTTCTACTTAAGGCATCTGCAACTACATTTGCTTTACCGGGCACATAATTGATTGAGCAGTTATAATCATCCAAAAGCTCCATCCACCGCTTTGCCTCATATTCAACTCCTTTTGAGAGAACAAGTATTTCAAGCTCTTATGATCAGTAAATACCTCAAACTTGTTACGCTACAGGTAATGCCTCCATTTCTTGAGTGCAAACACAATAGCCGCTAATTCCAAATCATGCGTCGGGTAATTCATCTCATACGGCTTTGGTTTCCTAAAAGCATATGCAATCACTCTTCCATTTTGCATCAACACACAACCCAATCCTTCTTTTGAAGCATCGCTATAGATTACAAAACCTTGACTCCCTTCAGGCAATGCAAGAACTAGTGCGGTAGTCAATCTTTTCTTCAACTCTTGGAAGCTGTTCTCGCACTTATCGTCCCACACGAACTTTGTTTTCTTTTGAGTGATCTTTGTAAGCGGTCCTGCAATCTTAGAGAAATCTTTCACGAATCTCCGATAATAGCCGGCTAGACCAAGAAAACTCCGAACCTCCGTAACATTTTCCGGCTTCTTCCAAGACATTACTGCTTCTATCTTTGCTGGATCCACGGCTATTCCCTCTTGAGATATGATATGCCCCAAAAATGCAATCGGCTGCAACCAAAATTCACACTTGCTAAACTTGGCATACAATTGATGCTCTCGAAGTTTCTGCAGTACTAACCGTAGATGTTGCTCATGCTCCGCCTCGGATTTTGAGTATACCAAAATATCATCAATGAAGATCACCACAAATTGGTCCAAGTAGGGTTGAAACACCATGTGCATCAAATCCATAAAAGCTGCAGGGGCATTAGTTAGTCCAAAAGGCATCACCACATATTCATAATGCCCATATCTCGTCCTAAAAGCCATTTTAGGTACATCTTCCTTTTTGATTCGCAACTGATAATACTCTTGCCTCAAGTCGAGTTTCAAATACACTTTGGCTGCTTGCAGTTGATCAAATAACTCGTCGATCAGTGGAAGTGGGTACTTATTCTTGACAATCACTTGGTTCAATCCTCGGTAGTCGATGCATAGCCTCAACGTTCCGTCTTTCTTCTTTACAAATAGAACTGGTGCACCCCACGGTGAAGAACTTGGTTGAACAAACCCCTTCTTCAACAATCCTTGCAACTGGTCCTTCAATTCCTGTAGCTCGGCCAGTGCCATACGATAGGGAGCTTTAGATCTCGGCTGGGCGCCAGGCAGTAGCTCTATAACAAACTCGATTTCCCAATTTGGGGGTAAATCGGGTAATTCTTTTGGAAACACATCCGCATAGTCTTTGATCACCGGCATCTCCTCCAACTTAGCTTTGTCCGACGGCTTGTTGATAAGGTAAGCCAAGTATCCGCTGCACCCTTTCCTCAAGGACTTCACTGCTTTCGTAGATGAAATGAGGGAACTCCCAGTGAAATCTCTTCGACCCAAAACTTCCAGTATTGGTTGATCAGGTACCCAGAAGGTTATAATCTTCGCCCAGCAATCTAGTTGGACATGATGTTTTTCTAGCCAATCCATCCCTAAAATAACCTCATATTCTCGAAAAGGTAATACAATAAGATTGGCTGAGAATTCCCTATCCTTAATTTGGATTTTACATGCTTTACAAGCCGAGCTAGTTACAAGTTTAGAACCCATTGGAGTGCCAACTTCTACTTCGTATGGCAAACATACAACTTTTAATTTCACACGTTCCACACATAAGGGAGTAATAAATGAATGAGTAGTACCTGGATCAATTAACACCCTAACAGGTTGGTTCAGTATGAAGAATGTACCTTCAACAACAGCGGTCTCATCTGGAATCTCCTCGCACTCAATAGCATAGGCTCAAGCCTGAACTCTAGGAACTGGAGTCTTGCCTCTGCCAGCTGGTTTACCCTGATTCTGCCCTGTCTACCGTTTAGGGCAATCCTTGATCTGATGCTGATCACTGCCACATCTCATACATCGTCCCGACTTCCTCCAACACTGGGCCTCGGTATGCCCCTTCCTGTCACAATAAGAACAGCTGACGGACTGAGTAGCAGGTGAACTACCTGTGGATCCGCGGGCGGAAGAGGCTGATGGCGCTTTCGTCGAGCCACGGTTATTCACAGGTCTGTTCTGGCTCTGGCCCTGGTTACGACCCTGACCCTGGAATTTCCTCTGCTGACCTGGAGACTGGTATGGTTTCTTGTTCGGCTGACTCGAACCGGCTCCATCTAGTTTCCTCTTCTCAACTCGAGAGGCAACATCAAAGAGAGCAGAATAAGTATCAAAGTCATGAGAAGCTAACTGGTCCTGAATCTCTGGCTCAATCCAGTAGTAAATTTCTACGTCTTCGCCTCCGGGGTACAAACCATATATTGAGCATAACGGGACAGTCGATCAAAACGTGCCTCATACTGGGCCACCGTCATATTACCCTGGGTCAAGTGCATGAACTCCTCGATCCGCCTCTGCCTGGAAACTGCAGGTACATATTTCTCCTTGAATGCCCTAACGAAATTATCCCACAAGCGAGGTGTCTGATCAGTCTCCCACAGTGCCTCTACAGTATGCCACCAATGCTCGGCATCCCCGTGCAACAGAAATACAGCAAACTCCACTTTCTCTTCATCAGTATAATCAAGTGGCCTGAAAATCATCTCGATCTTGGACAGCCAAGCCTCTGCTTTCTCATCATCAGCTTCCCC
>CM075768.1:73347815-73352815 GCA_037974665.1 Ehretia macrophylla
GCTAGGCGATTCGCGTATCGTACAGGCCCGTCATAACCAACCGAGGGACAACTTCAAGGCCGTATAGTGCTTGGATCGCCATTTATTGAAGCATCAGCAATCATCTCATCGTAACGCTCGCGTCGTTGCTTAACGAAAGCTAATGCCACATGTGCTAGGCGATTCGCGCATCACGCATGCCCCCCACCGTCCCCCTGTATGCACCTGTATTCAAAGAACGGGACAAGCAAACTACCTTCCTTCCCACGCCGTGCTTTGATTGCCACGACACTAGACCACGTCCGTCGCATTACGACTCAGCGAGGACCATGGCGTCTTGTGCTAGCTGATTCGCGAATCGCACAGGCCCGTCGGAACCAACCGAGGGACGGCTTCAAGGCTGCATGGTGCTTGGATCACCATTTATTGAAGCATCATCAATCATCTCATCACAACGCTCGCGTCGTTGCTTAACGAAAGCTAATGCCACATGTGCTAAGCGATTCGCGCATCACGCATGCCCCCCACCGTCCACCTGTATGCACCTGTATTCACGGAACGGGACAAGTAAACTACCTTCCTGCCCACGCGGTGCTTGGATCGCCACGACACTAGACCACGTCCGTCGTATTACAACTCAGCGAGGACCATGGCGTCGTGAGCTAGGTGATTCGCGCATCGCACAGGCACGTCGGAACCAACCGGGAGATGACTTCAAGGCCGCATGGTGCTTGGATTGCCATAACATTGAAGCATCAACAATCGTCTCATCGCAATGCTCGCGTCATTGCTTAACGAAAGCCAATGCCACATGTGCTAGGCGATTCGCGCATCACGTATGCCCCCCACCGTCCCCTTGTATGCATTTGTATTCACATAACGGGACAAGCAAACTGCCTTCCTGCCCACGCGGTGTTTGGATCGCCACGACACTAGACCACCTCCGTCACATTACAACTCAGCGAGGACCATGGCGTCGTGTGCTAGACGATTCACGCATCGCACAGGCCTGTCAAAACCAACCGGGGGATGGCTTCAAGGCCCCATAGTGCTTGGATCGCCACGACATTGAAGCATCAACAATCGTCCCATCGCAACGCTCGCGTCATTGCTTAATGAAAGCCAATGCCACATGTGCTAGGCGATTCGCGCATCATGCATGCCCCCCACCGTCCCCCTGTATGCACGGAACGGGACAAGCAAACTACCTTCCTGCCCACGCAGTGCTTGGATCGTCACGACACTAGACCACGTCTGTCGGATTATGACTCAGAGAGGACCATGGCGTCGTGTACTAGGCGATTCGCGTATCGTGCAGGCCCGTAGGAACAAACCAGGGGACGGCTTTGAGGCCGCACAGTGCTTGGATGGCCACGACATTAAAGCATCAGCAATCGTCTCATCGTAACGCTCGCGTCGTTGCTTAACGAAAGCCAATGCCACATGTGCTAGGCAATTCGCGCATCACGCATGCCCCCCACCATCCACCTGTATGCACTTGTATTCACGGAACAGGACAAGCAAACAACCTTCCTGCCCACGCGGTGCTTGGATCGCCCCGACACTAGACCACGTCCGTCGCATTATGACTCAGCGAGGACCATGGCGTCATGTTCTAGGCGATTCGCGCATCACACAGGCCCGTCGGAACCAACCGAGGGACGGCTTCAAGGCCGCATGGTACTTGGATCGCCACGACATTGAAGCATCAGCAATTGTCTCATCGCAATGCTCGAGTCGGTGCTTAACGAAAGCCAAAGCCACATGTGCTAGGCGATTCGCGCATCACGCATGCCCCCCACCGTCCCCCTGTATGCACCTGTATTCACGGAACGGGACAAGCAAACTACCTTCCTGCCCACGCGGTGCTTGGATCGCCACGACACTAGACAACGTCCGTCCCATTACGACTCAACGATGAGCATGGCGTCGTGTGCTAGGCGATTCGCGCGTCGCACAGTCACGTCGGAACCAACAGGGGGATGACTTCAAGGCCGCATGGTGCTTGGATCGCCACGACATTGAAGCATCAACAATCGTCTCATCACAACGCTCGCGTCGTTGCTTAACGAAAGCCAATGCCACATGTGCTAGGCAATTCGCGCATCACGCATGCCCCTCACCGTCCCCCTATATGCATTTGTATTCACGGAACGGGACAAGCAAACTACCTTCCTGCCCACGCGGTGCTTGGATCGCCACGACACTAGACCACGTCCGTCGCATTAGAACTCAGCGAGGACCATGGCGTCGTGTGCTAGGCGATTCGCGCATCGCACAGGCCTGTCGGAACCAACCGGGGGACGGCTTCAAGGCCCCATGGTGCTTGGATCACCACGACATTGAATCATCAACAATCGTCTCATCGCAACGCTCACGTCGTTGCTTAACGAAAGCCAATGCCACATGTGCTAGGCGATTCACGCATCACGGATGCCCTCCACCGTCCCCCCGTATGCACGGAACGGGACAAGCAAACTACCTTCCTGCCCACGCCGTGCTTGGATCGCCACGACACTAGACCACGTTCGTCGCATTACGACTCAATGAGGACCATGGCGTCGTATGCTAGGCGATTCGCGCATCACACAGGCACGTCGGAACCAACCGGGGGACGACTTCAAGGCCGCATGGTGCTTGGATCGCCACGACATTGAAGCATCAACAATCGTTTCATCGCAACGCTCGCGTCGTTGCTTAACGAAAGCCAATGCCACATGTGCTAGGTGATTCGCGCATCACGCATGCCCCCCACCGTCCCCTTGTATGCATTTGTATTCACATAACGGGAAAAGCAAACTACCTTCTTGCCCATGCGGTGCTTGGATCGCCACGACGCTAGACCACATATGTGGCATTACAACTCAGCGAGGACCATGGCGTCGTGTGCTAGGTGATTCGCACATCGCACAGGCCGATTGGAACCTACTGGGGGACGGCTTCAAGGCCCCATGGTGCTTGGATCGCCTCGACATTGAAGCATCAGCAATCGTCTAATCGCAACGCTCGTGTCGTTGCTTATTGAAAGCCAATGCCACATATGCTAAGCAATTCGCCCATCACGCATGCCCCCCACCGTCCACCCGTATGCACGGAACGGGAAAAGCAAACTACCTTCCTGCCCATGCGGTGCTTGGATCGCCATGACACTAGACCACGTCCGTCGCATTACGACTTAGCGAGGACCATGGCATCGTGTGCTAGGCGATTCGCACATCGCACATGCATGTCACAACCCACTGGGGGACAACTTCAAGGCCGCATGGTGCTTGGATCGCCACGACATTGAAGCATTAGCTATCATCTCATTGCAACGCTCGCGTCGTTGCTTAACGAAAGCCAATGCCACGTGTGATAGGCAATTCGCGCATCACGCATGCCCCCCACCGTCCCCCTGTATGCATTTGTATTCACGGAACGGGACAAGCAAACTACCTTCCTGCCCACACGGTGCTTGGATCGCCACGACACTAGACCACGTCCGTCGCATTATAACTCAGCGAGGACCATGGCGTTGTGTGCTAGGCAATTCGCGCATCGCACAGGCTTGTCGGAACCAACTAGGGGACGGCTTGATGGCGCCATGGTGCTTGGATCGCCATGACATTGAAGCATCAACAATCGTCTCATCGCAATGCTCACGTCGTTGCTTAACGAAAGCCAATGCCACATGTGCTAGGCGATTCGCGCATCACGCATGCCCTCCACCGTCCCCTCGTATGCACGGAACGGGACAAGCAAACTACCTTCCTGCCCACGGTGCTTGGATCGCCACGACACTAGACCACGTTCGTCGCATTACGACTCAGCGAGGGCCATGGCGTCATGTGCTTGGCGATTCGCGCATCGCACAGGCACGTCAGAACCAACCGGGGGATGACATCAAGGCCGCATGGTGCTTGGATTGCCACGACATTGAAGCATCAACAATCGTTTCATCGCAACGCTCGCTTCGTTGCTTAACGAAAGCCAATGCCACATGTGCTAGGCGATTCGCGCATCACGCATGCCCCCCACCGTCCCCCTGTATGCATTTGTATTCACGAAACGTCACAAGCAAACTACCTTCCTACCCACGCAGAGCTTGGATCGCCACAACGCTAGACCACGTCCGTCGCATTACAACTCAGCGAGGACCATGGCGTCGTGTGCTAGGCGATTCGTGCATCACATAGGCCTGTTGGAACCAACTGGGGGCCGGCTTCAAGGCCCCATGATGCTTGGATCGCCATGACATTGAAGCATCAGCAATCGTCTCATCGCAACGCTCACGTCGTTGCTTAACTAAAGCCAATGCCACATGTGCTAGGCGATTCGCGCATCACGCATGCCCCCCACCGGCCCCCTGAAAGCACAGAACGAGACAAGCAAACTACCTTCCTGCCCGCGCGGTGCTTGATCGCCACAACACTAGACCATATCCATCGCATTATGACTTAGCGAGGACCATGGCGTCGTGTGCTAGGCGATTCGCGTATCGTACAGGCACGTCGAAACCCACCGGGGGACGGCTTCAAGGCCGCATGGTGCTTGGATCGCCACGACATTGAAGCATCAGTAATCGTGTCATCACAACGCTTGCGTCGTTGCTTAACGAAAGCCAATGCCACGTGTGCTAGGCGATTTGCGCATCATGCTTGCCCCCACCATACCCCAAGAGCCACCCAAGCCCTCGCGGTGCTTTGATTGCCACAACACTAGACCATGGTCGCGTGCATCCACTCGACAACGGCCATGGCTTCGTGTGCTAGATGATTCGCGCATCGCGCAGGCCCAACGACACGTCTGGGGACGGGAATGTCCCTCAACGTGTACCTAGCCGGCGGCACGGGATGGCTAATTTTGTGCTTGGGCAACCACTCGCCCCCTCATTAGCCATCCCAATGACGTCGATGGTGTTGCGGCACCAAGATGGATAATGAGGGGCTAGGGAAGCCACCACGTTCCTCATTAGCCATCCTGGTGCCGCGCCGAGGGACATGCCGGGGGACGCGGGGCGGGGTTGGCACGGCCCCAACGCA